>JAZDUA010000364.1:600000-1047500 GCA_038098605.1 Gryllus longicercus | reverse complement strand
TTGCTCTCTCATATTTTAAAATAAATTTGACATGTCAATGTTGTGCCTGCTAAACTGAGTATGTGCACTTTACTTCTTTCAAAATGAGGTAAAGTAGCAAGAAACTACTTAGAATTGGTATCATAAATGTAAGAAATTCAATGAAGTATAATTAAATTGCAGTCTAACATACCACTCTGACAAGTTCAGACCTGTCCAGGATCTACGAGACAAAATTCGAGAAACCCAGGCAACTCAGTACTTTCAATGGCGTGGTTTATGTCCCTCTTTTAGTCCCTGCCCTATATTGCTTTGACAGGAAAATGGAAACGCTAAAATGTGCCTTTTTGTAACAATGACTTGTCAGCATAAAATGCGGCCAACAGTATTAATTCAATTATAGTATATTCCAATTGCTTCGCATTTGTTTATAAAAAAATGAAGTCTGACAAAATATTTAGCTCATGTGCCTCATAACAAGAGTGTTTAGAGAGTTCAGTTATGGTTATTAGGAAAAGAAAATGCAGCTACGGGGCATCATTTCAACCTGTATATGCTTTATCGCTTATGACATTGTTACGGAGAAATTCAATAAATGGACACTTCTGCATCTACGTGTTTCTGTGTGATCTTAATTGACAAATACTAACCTACTTCGTAATCAATGAAAGTGCAAATTAAACAAATGCATGATTTTTTAAAATTTCTTTGTTTCTTTCTTAGGAATTCTTTGGTTGGTATGAATCAAATGCTACTATACATCATGAAATTTATACTATTATTTATTTAATCATTTCCCAACTTCAACACTGTGATAAACTTGTATTTAACATCCCCTTTAATTGTTGCAACAATAATTAAAATATCCGTTTTTATTATTTCAAAATATGGTCAATATGGTGTGGGTGCAAGTAAGAGCTACACTAGTCTCTTCATATTTGTTTTGAAACATGTTTTTAGAGCAAGGTACCAAATAATATTGGTTTTTCCAATTGTAATATTATAATTCATCGATAGCATGGAAAAAATTAGATGCCTATTTCTGCAATAATTAATTGTAGATGTCTGGAAGGCCTGATCCTTCCTCAACGAGACCTAATGATGACAGGTTTGAAGAGTTTGTGTAAGATGCTTTGGAAGACAGTAAGGATGATTCTGATTATTTAGAAGAATGTGCCAGTCAATGTGAATACAAGAAAACAATCTAATACAGTCAGCAGAACCTCTTATGATCTATAAAAATCTTGCAATTATGCTGAGCTAATGGATGTGTGGGAATTTGTTATTTATGGAGGTAATCATTTCAGAAATATAAAAAATGACAAATCTAAAACCCAGAAAGGTTGGTGCAATTACAAAAAAACATGGGGATATCTTTAGAATGTTGATGTATCTGAAATGAGGGTGCTTTTCAACATCCATATAAAATTTTCTCAAGAAAGTGTCTCAAATTTGTTCACAACATAAGGAACTTGTCATGGCAGTTTCTGGGCTCTAAGAAATATGGGCGAGTAAAAATTGAATTGTACAAATTTCACGGCAACATTATGCTTCTTTCTCATTTTCACAAAATATCAGACGCAGCAATTTTTATTTTTTCAATACACCATGGAAAAAAAGAACTGATGCTGGCAACAACCAGAGACATAACCTCATTACTGTTGGGGTAGACGGCTAGGACAAGCAATTTTCAAATAATAATTCTAATTGACGACATTCAATTGGCAAGAACATTTTACCTGGAAAAGGTCATAAAAACTTTCTTTGGGTACATACTAATCTGGCACTAGTTAATAGCTGATGTTTTCAATTTCTGAGAAATCTTATACTAACTGTCTCTATATACCCAAAGAAAAAGGTTTAATGACCTTTTTTCTGGTAACCCTA
This sequence comes from Gryllus longicercus, assembly GCA_038098605.1. Taxonomy (NCBI): domain Eukaryota; kingdom Metazoa; phylum Arthropoda; class Insecta; order Orthoptera; family Gryllidae; genus Gryllus; species Gryllus longicercus. The sequence continues at coordinate 1,045,634 of JAZDUA010000364.1, read as the reverse complement.
TTTTTTTAGTGCTTGCCGACTGAACTGTAATTGAAAGGTTGCCATTTGTCATGTTTTATATACTACTAGATTTAAAAAAAATTATAAAATAAAAAATAAAAGCATCTACTTCACCTTTCGCAAAGTGGATCCCTTTATAGCTTCCCATCAACTGCACTAAATGTCTGTGCTAGTTTTCTTTACATTGTGACTATTCTTTTAAACTCGATTCCCATTTAAGATTGACTGATTACTGATTCCAGGCACATTAACTGCTAAGGTCATTAGACCCATAACTGTAGTGCATATTTTCATTGCAGGAGGTGGTGGTGATCTTCCTGCGCTATCTGGTGAAATTCTAGCACTGACCAATGTTGATTTGTGTGGATTTTCCTCAACCTGGTATTTCCCACCAATGTGACACTGTCCCCAATGAGGACAAATCCTATGCCCCTGACTGGCCTTCTGCAAGTGGGGTAGTGTAGTGCATACTGAAGAAAAGGAGAAGGAAAAGGAAGGAAAGATCATGTGCAGTCTGTAGCCCGCTTGTTAGGATACTGCTCCAGAATTCACCAGGTGTTGATAGGAGAAACTATGGAAAATTACTGATTAGAACAGTCAACCGCTAGAATTCTCTTCCAGACAGCAGCTAAATTTGACCTAGCTGTTAGCTAGTGTTGAAAATCTTGCACTGTCGGCCTCTAAAACTATATGCCCTCCAGTCAAAGGCACTACAGGAACACCAGTTTGATACCTGAGCTACCTTTGCCAGTCTCCATTTCAGCGTTGTCTGTATTTACCCAAATGTATGACAAGGATTTCCCCAAATATCTCATTCAAAAAGAAAGAAAAAAACAGGTTGTCTTATATTTACAGATTAAACCTAGTCAACCTGGGCATGTACTGTTTTACACATCCTTTTCATTTACGAAACTGAAAGTATAATGGAAATAATAGGCTGTATGAGAGCAGTAAATACTATGAATATCTATAATACCTAATTGTATTCGTGGAGTTTTTTTTTGGCATCAGCGCATATTCTCCAGACAATTCGCAACAACATACTCGTAGCTGAGGGGGATAGTAAAGGGAAAATCTCAAATGAATGCCTTTGTAAGTGAAACACAACTTGACAAAGAATAACTATTGTTGCAGAAATTTTATTACTGGATTGAGATTCTGTTAAGCTGATCAACAAGGTTGCACAGTTTCAATATCGAACTTAAGCAAAATTGCATTTTGCAAGGCATGACTGCAATGAAAAAGTTCACTTTGATAGAAGCACACATTTCACATCCATCAACATACGGAACGTGAAAAAAATGTTCTTTTAGCACAAATTCCCAATTATTACAAGTTAAGCTTAATAACGATTTAGCGCAAGCAGTCGTAGACACCACTGACACCAATTAAAGGTGCAGATTAGTACAAACTAAAAGATAACACGAATGATAGGAAAAAAAAAATAGATAACTATTTGCGAAATTCAATTATAGAAATCTTCAACCAAATAAACTTCCTTCAATACACATGATATCCAATAGAATCAATATAGTCTTATGATCAATCAATTGATAGAATCCTACTATATATTTGCAAAAAATGTTTTTTCAAGCAATGTAAGTAAATTAACAAAAAGTTAAAATATGAACTTGTTAAAAATCCTGCTTATCATGCCAGTTGCGTAATCTCATAATGTCATAGTGAATGTTCCATTGATGCATCATGCAAGGAAATTTTGCTGAGAACTTACTGCGGAACTGCATTATTTGCAAAAATGTTGTGAGAACAAGGAGTCATGTGGGAGAAAAAAATAGATTACCATTAAAGTGAAAAGTGATAAGAATAGAGAAAAAATTGATGAGAGAAAAAAAAGGGAAACATTTGTGAAAGTGTTAAAATATACTAATTAAGAATAAAATGATATGTTCAAGGATGAAAAATTGTAACAATGCCATAACAGTATACGTTCACAATGGAGGAAGGAACAACAACAACAACAACAACAACAACAACAACAACAACAACAACAACAACAACAACAAAAAAAAAAAAAAAAAAAAAAAAAAAAAAAAAGCTGGAGATCAAAGGTTACCTAATCAATATCAATCTGTAAAGATAACAAAACGCTTAGAAGCAGCAGAACAGTATGATTTGCAGGGGTTTCTTGTTCATGCAATAATGCATATTATTCCAGAAACCAACAAAAAGCTGAGAGTATATTTAAAAAAATCAGAAGCTATACGAAACTACTTTTTGGACCATTTTCTTGAAAACAGTGAGGCAACATCAGTCCAATTTTGTCAAGCCAAGCAGAAATAATTATGATTGCGTAGTAACATAACAGAACTTTATATCAATTTTCATCCAAAAAGGATTACATAAATGCTTTTCTAGATTTTAAATGGTTTAAAAAATATTGACAAAATCCACTAAGCATAATATGTAATTTATAACAAATACAAATTACATTTTTTTTAAACACGGATTTTAAAAATTGTAAATGCTTTTGGCTCTGCAGTGTCCATTAAAACACATTTCATTACCAACTTCTAGCTAGTATTTTGTGAGGAACTATTTTATCATGTTCATATCACTTGAAAGACCTCTATTTATTTATAAGTACAAATATGGGTCTCTATGGATGATGATTAACTAATTAAAGTGTGTTAATAGTTACTTTTAGAATTTCTCAATTTTCAACACTATTGCTTTATTTGCATTTCAGATGTACAAACTGAATTGTTTCAAATTGTCACTCATTTCTTTGGGCACGGAGATCATTATTTTACAATTTATTACTAAATGTAACAATTACTGACCCCAAAACATGGGGGCTGAACAAATGGTTCTTCACATAGAATTAAGGATTCAGTACAGGTGCAGAATGCATCACTTAAGGTTCAGGAAATTTAAGAACTTTTTAAATTTGACAAATTACATTCATCTTACAAAAATGTTCCAACTACAACTTCTTTTAGAGAAATGAAACAAAATGTTCTCGCAAAAGATACTTACGGCCTAATAGTCATCACACCTAGGAGATCCACAATGACTGCCAGGTCACCCATTGCAATTGCTGAATCAACTGCAGCCTATTTGCAGAAAAAACACATATTAGTTCAAACAAGAATGTTTGAACACATGCCACAATAAACACAGAGGCTATAGATAAATACTTTTCACACAGAATTTAAATATTCTATTTCTTCATAATGTTTACCAATGCAAAGCTAATACAAGCAGTAACACCATTTAAAATCAATATCAAAATATAAAGTTATACATTAAAGATTCACTGCCATGAAAAACGTAGTAATAGCCATACATTTCACAGGATTGAAAAAACAAGCATTGAAGTGACTTTCTCAAACCATTCACTTTAAACTTCCATACCTTGAGATCTTTGTTGTGCCAAAGGGAATAAATGATTTGCAAGCTTCTTTGCCGGCTGTTCAAAACAGCCATCATAGACTCATGGCCTCGCATTATAGATGAGAGAACCTCTGCTTCTGACATGTCTGGGAATGTTTGCTGGTATCGGAATGTTTTGGAATAACTTTTCTATAACAGATGGAATAACACATATATAAAATACTCAATCTACATAAAATTGCAAGATTTACTTTTATAACTTGACTTCTCCTGAACAGTGGTGCAACCAGGGAGGGGTTGCCATCACAAGACTTCAGCCTCTCTAGAACCTTTGACACATAGTCAAAAATTGTTTTTATTTATCTGTAACATAATTTTCTGCATTCCCACAATTGTATCATAAAGTTTGAGCAATGTTAATAGGATAGAAATCCAGTTGTTCTTTTGTATATTATTTACTAATGATTGACGGATTTGCTGTCAAAAATGATATTTTGGATAGGACGTCTCTATAAGCAATGAAAACTTACAAACGGACAAGAGTCACTATATAATGAGGTGCTATTGGACATTTGGTGGTACAATTCAGTAATTTTCACAGAGACGCAATTAGGTTTCACAGTTTAAGTGAGTTTAGAGCTAGATAGTCACGGAAATGGAATTTGCAAAATACAGGAACTCCAAGTAAGTTTTCCTAAATTCATTTTGTTTAGCGTCTCTTGATTTTGTGTGGTGGGTTGTGACAAAAAATTACAATAATATTACAATAACTCTTGCATTGCATTCTCTCTAATTTTTTAGCTTAGTTTGCAAACCTTTTAAACAAACTACTATTAGTTTAAAGGCTATCTTTACTAAAACATTTTTGACAAAAAAAACTTATTGAAGATTAGATATATAATATAAAAGAATCTACATAAGTAGGTGTAGAATCATCCAACTAAAATGCAACAGATAATTAACTCCTCACAAAAATTGAAACACTTCTACAAACACATTGAACCTAGATGAGTATGATTTAATCCTGTCATTCTTGATAGGTTACCCCTACTTCTTTATAAGAAAGCATAGTCGGTTGATCTATACCTAACTGTCTCTAGAAAAATCATGGTTGCACCACTGCTCCTACACATACACACTTACCGGCAAGAAGTCATCCATGTCAATGCCTGATGGCCTGTCTGACAGCATCGGCACAAACTCTGGCTCTTCTTCTTTTTCAGGCTCTGAAGGCAGTGAGGACAAGTCTTCTCGCACTGCTGGCACCCTAATATCCACTGCCGGTGGTAGCCTTTGCTGCGGTGGTGGAGGAGCTGACCGTCGCTCCACTGGCCCAGAGGAGTTGGACTGAGTGGTGGATGGGGGAGAGGGTCCAGACCGACTGTACACCGACGACCCATCACCTTTTCCACTTGTGCTTGTAGGCGCTGTCTGTCCGGACTGGGAACTGTGAGGGATGGAAGTGAGGTTGCGACTGAGAGAGTGAGACCGAGAATGGGTTGAGTTTGGGCGGTTCAGGGATGGCTCTGAAGGACTGTGACGAATGTTGTTCAATCTGTGCAAAGAAGTATTTGGGTAAAAATAAGAACAGTGCCCCAATAACCAATGTGATGAACACAATTTACTAGTTTTAAAATTATTTTTATACATCAACATCAATAGTTCAGTTAATGAGCAAGTCTTCCAAGAGAAACCTCTCAGTAAGGAATAATTTTGCTCCTCTCTCTTTAGAAAAAACACCTAATAAACACCCAAATATTAAAAATGATAAACCTTCAATATCTATGATGAAGCTCAGTATGTGTAAAGAAAGCATTGTATAAAGCTTATTATACAAAATTTCAGAGAATTGTTCATGAGAAAACAACTAGTATTACCCAGAAATTCTAAGTCCTATTGGGAAACTGGAAACATTCAAATAATACAAAAACAAAGAATTTTAAATATTTCATTACTACAGCCTGGACAATGCCCTATTTGTCTATATTATTTCTTTGAATGTATTTTCAGGCAACTTACTCCACTATCCATGTTACCTAAGAAATGGCTTTCGCGAGGTTTTTAGAACGCCTATATTAGAGATAATTGTATATTCAACCTTTAAAAGCTAATTACTGCCATTTTTTATTTTTACACACTTTTGTATTTTTTGTTCTTAATATTTTGTATTTTGCAAGAATTTTTTGAGAAATCACTGTTGGGAACTTTTTCCCAAACTAGTAACAACCCCCTAAAATATCTCAGGGTGATCTCCGATTGAGAAGCTCTAAGATCTGTGTGTTCTTGTTCATGATGCGGCAACCAGGGACACAGTATAAAATGTATGTGAATCTGACATGGTGCAGAATAAGCTTATCTAATTTGCCGAAGCCTGTTAGGGTACTTCTGTACAATTACAAATGAACCATAGTTTCTTTCCAACAAACAGCTGCACAATGAATCCCAACTTGAAACTATTGAAATTCACATCGTGTATCTCCTCACAGTTTTAGCTCAAATAGCTCTCATAGCTTACCTCAAATCAACAGAATATGTCCCCTCTGGTAAGTTAGAAATCCCACTCATATTACCCGTATTAAAAAAAAAAAGATTTCCCTTCTATACCATCCTTACGAAGTTTTCTGAATTGTAAATTCCCTGAGGTCTCACCATAAAGGATTCCTCTCCCAAAATTGAGACTATTAGAATCACGTTATTGGCATTAAGTTTACATTAAGCCAACAATAGTGTGAACTGAACTTTGTAAACCCTGAAAATTTTTATAATAAAAAAAAGGGTACTATAGAGAACAGGGAAATTGCTCCTGTCTTTCTGACCATCACTATCATTAGTGAGCTAGTATCTGTTCATTACCAAGAACATATCTGTCTTCTGTGATTAGCGCTCCCAGTGTCTTTTGTTTATACAATACATTTATCCAAGATGGGGAAGTTTTCTTTGATAATAATTTGAATAAGTATTGGTTTTGAAACCTGGTACACAGCGTATCAGAACATTTGCTGTTCTATTTAAGCACACTTGCTGCAATTCGAAAAGTATCAAAAGTGCATTGCTAAAAGAGTGGATTCATTTAGAAGTCTGTCTCTGTGTCTGTGTGTGTGTCTCTGTGTCTGTGTGTGTGTCTCTGTGTCTGTGTGTGTGTCTCTGTGTCTGTGTGTGTGTCTCTGTGTCTGTGTGTGTGTCTCTGTGTCTGTGTGTGTGTCTCTGTCTCTGTGTGTGTGTCTCTGTCTCTGTGTGTGTGTCTCTGTCTCTGTGTGTGTGTCTCTGTCTCTGTGTGTGTGTCTCTGTCTCTGTGTGTGTGTCTCTGTCTCTGTGTGTGTGTCTCTGTCTCTGTGTGTGTGTCTCTGTCTCTGTGTGTGTGTCTCTGTCTCTGTGTGTGTGTCTCTGTCTCTGTGTGTGTGTCTCTGTCTCTGTGTGTGTGTCTCTGTCTGTGTGTGTGTCTCTGTCTCTGTGTGTGTGTCTCTGTCTCTGTGTGTGTGTCTCTGTCTCTGTGTGTGTGTCTCTGTCTCTGTGTGTGTGTCTCTGTCTCTGTGTGTGTGTCTCTGTCTCTGTGTGTGTCTCTCTGTCTCTGTGTGTGTCTCTCTGTCTCTGTGTGTGTCTCTCTGTCTCTGTGTGTGTCTCTCTGTCTCTGTCTCTCTGTCTCTGTCTCTGTGTGTGTCTCTCTGTCTCTGTGTGTGTCTCTCTGTCTCTGTGTGTGTCTCTCTGTCTCTGTGTGTGTCTCTCTGTCTGTCTGTCTGTCTGTGTGTGTGTGTGCGTGCGCGTGTGTGCGTGTGAGCGCGCGCGCGTGCGTGCGTGTTTCTGTGGTTGTTTATTTACATTACTAAAGGTGTGAAAACCCGTTGTTAAGTTACATTTCTTAACATACATTAGGTACAAGTGTACTTAACAAACCTGTATGATTACAGTTAACAGTGATTCAAGACTCGTGTGACCAGAAATTTATTAAATTATGGATATGACTATGTACTAATCTTACTTACTACTTTAAAAAACTGTGATTATTTAGTGATGAACTCAGTTTTATACTTCCTTATCAATCAAAAGAAGCAACTACTTTCATTTGTTTTTTCCTTCTCCGAGTTTTAAATAGCCTTTTTGTTTCCAAATAGATAGATCAAAGGAATTTTGCTTTCTGACATTCTACCTAAATAGTATTGACAAAGTTTTCTAATGATGCAACAAAAACATTCCTACTGTATTTTAATGCTTCAACAATTTGACAGAAAGAACTTATTTTGTAAGTCCCTGACACTGAAAAACTTAATTGTTCTTGTTTCTTAATGTAAATAACTTCTTATATCAAGTTGTGTAGTCAGAATCCGGTTTTGTAGGTCCTTCATACTAAACAGCAGAATACAGTCTGTCTGTTTACATGGTGTCTGCACATATTTTGATTAACAAATCCCTGACCATAACATGGAATTTTCCCTTACTTTTCAGTCCATAAAGGTTAACCTCAAACTAGTGATAATGCCAGAAGAAACAAACTTAAGTATAAACCACACAAAATTGAATACTGAACAACATTAAGAAAAGTCAATTATGTTTACACTATTTATAGGAATTTAGAGGGAAAAGAATCACTGCCATTGAGATTGACAGGCATTGACTTTATTGCAACTTAAAAGAAGTGATACAAAGAAAATATTGTAACACTCGATTACTACTACATACTTTACAATACAAATTGGTGTTACAAAGTGTCACTGATGATTAATTCTTGTATAAGAAAAGTCTGACAGAATAAGGAAGATTCTTTTCTGTACATGATTTAAAAGATTTCCTTTTCTGTTGATAATATTTTCACTTGAATATCATCCTCTTCTTTCTCCTTCTGTATTCTAAGTAACTTCTTTTTCTGTTCCAAATATTTCAGTGTAGCATCAAGCTTTCCATTTCTCTTCCCACTGTTGTATTTCTCTCTTCTGGAAATCTTGCTTCTGTTTTAAATCGTCCCTGTACATCGTCCTTTCATATGATGATCTCACTGCCAGCAAAATCATCTTTGAAATGGTTACTTTGTTAGCAGAACCAACTACTTTGGTTGCAGACTTTGATTAACAATTCTGTTTGTGTGAATTTTTTTTAAAAACTTCTTTGTTCTCAGAAAAAACATTTTCTGCTGAAGCATTCCAATGTGAAAATATAAGACTTTCTTCAATGCCTTCTACAGATCTTCAAAATATTTTTTTATCTTTCAACAAACTGTAATAGAATTAATCCAGTCCATTATCTTGCTTACCTGGTGTAAAACTTCTCAAATTCTGTTTTGAAGGACATCTTAACTTCTGCAGCAAATGTCTTATACTTCCATAGCTCTCTCCACTAGTGTTTTATTGATCTTGTTTGCCATAAAAAGAATCTCTAAAATATTTCTTAAGTGACCACTTGCAATGGATCTGTTCAAAATTACATTTGGATTTAGGCTAATTAAGGCCAGGTCCCACTAATCTTTCAATTTTAAAGGACTCTTCTCTATAACTTCTCGGTCATGTACTGTAGAATTTTTTAACATTCTGAAAGAAATAATAACTTCTTTCTCGGTTACGTTTCTCTTTTAAAAATGTTCTTGCTTCAAACTCAACCAATATTTGAAATTTGATTCATGATTTCTTTATCATATACATCATCTTTCATCAGTAATGTAGAAGTCAACTCATCAAATTTCACAAACCTATTCATAAAATTGTGTGATAGCATTGAGAGATTTTCACGTAAGAATGGTTCCAGTGGTTTGGGGTTCTGGAATTTCCTTAGAAATGATTCACTTTGGCAAGTGAGTGCCATGAAAAGTGATAGTTTACATTTTAATAGAGGGTAATCAAGAACTTTTTTTAAGAAAATTAAAAACCTTGCTATCTTTCAATTTTGCTGCCAGTAAGTACTTTTTAACAGAACCAACAATTTCAACTGCCCTTTCAATACATTATTTTCCTGCCACCTAAGAGCACAAACCTTTTTGGGAAACAAAGAACATCCTGTAACTTCAGTGTATTGTGCTCTTCCTGCAGGAGAATCTTTCAGTAAGTAATACATTTGTAGCAAAATGGAAATTATGTCTCAATCAACACTCTGGAAACCAGTCTGCACAGCACCACATGAAGACCACATGTGCCAAACTGAATCAAGGTTTTGCCACTTTGGTCCATATCATTCATATTACCCTTCAATTTGTCAAGGAAACTAAGATAAGACATTAAGTCAGTCCATGGAGACCTGTAATAACTTTTCCAAAGCCAAACCTGACAGACAATCTACAAACTTCTTTGGAATATCTTTGGCACCAGTACAACCAAGAAAATCGTTTAAATATTGGGTACATATATTTTCAGTCATCCCAAAATCGTACAAGAAAATCCATCTGACCTCTTTGAACAACTTTGTTAAGTGATTCATCAAAATATGATATCAGCACAGTTCTTAAGTAAATGAAGTAAGAGATCTCTGAAGTAATGAGCCAAACCATAGCGTATCATGTATGTATCTGTACCAAGCTGAAACTTCTGTGCTGTTTCTCTAACAAAAAGCAAACAAGCAACTTGAAATATTTACTCATGGACCTTAAAGAGAATCTGTTCTCTACTACAGTCAAAGCCTATCTTAATTCTGCTTTTACTACATATCTAGAGAAAATCCAAAACAACTCTTTACAAGATTTACTGGTAAATTTACACTAGCATAGGCTTGTACCTGACAGGCCTTCTTCTGCCAGTACTTGAATTCTTAGTGTATCAGTTCCTTTGGCAGTTTTTGAGTGTATGATAGTTTTGAAAAGACTTGAGATGGTTGTAATGTATTCAGGTTCACTAGATTCCGATGAGTTGCACTCCTTGTAAGACTTTTTTTACTCATATTGCTTAATTCAAATATTTTTCTGACCATGCTTGAAATGGCTTGTCCTTTACACCATGACATGGCTTGTCCTCCACCCATTCTGCAAAAGCAGGAAATGAGTTTGGATCTAGCCATCTGAGATTGAATTTACTGTAAGAGCCATCCTAAATCACCTATAATGTATAATAAATAAAAAAAATCTGCTGTCCTTGTCTATGCACTACTAATTTCAACATATCAATATGTTCAACTTCGACATATCTTTACGCAATGCTTCCCAACCACACAACCTAAGCAATAACCTACTTACAATCCCCCCTTTTTTTCCTTACAAAAATAAATAAATAAATATGTTTTTAAGAAATAAAAATAATTCGGTAGAATCAGGCTTATCAGTTCCACTGTTTTAATTGTTCTCTCACCAGCGAATGACATGGTCTTGTGATCGGAATAGCGTTGAATTTGCCTCTCATTTTCTTCTTTAAAGTTTTTTCTTGAGTAGAGTACAGTGTGCCTATTAAAATAGAGCAGGTCTGTTTCTTAATTAACTCTTATATTTTCAAAATTTGTTAAATTTAAGATTGCAAAAGTCTGATTATGCATTATTATATAATTAAAAACTGCAACCACAACCCCTTTCTATACAAATTCCCTTACGTTTTGGCTGTTCAAAACAGTTTAAAAAAAAATTGTAGTGTATGTTGTTCACAAATTATGTCAATTCTTGTTTTAAGCAGTGTGCCATTTTTTGTGTTTGTGGGCATTTTCATTTTTATATTGTAAATAACTCAGTGCTAGTAGCTTGCAGTAGCAGCTTGAGCTTTTTAAACCAAAATACAATAGATTGAGTAAACTCTAGTCTACACATCAAAGCAATATTTGTGTGTCTGATATGTTTTTATCCAGGTAATATTTGCATTCAAAAAGCCAACTTGGTTGCCAATGAACAAATATTTGACTTCCAGAGAGTAATTTTTCAAAGAAGGAATAGAACAGCGTTATTTTTTTCTATGCTTTTTCACACAACAGTGTAGTTACTCAATGGAAAATAGCAATACAGTGCCAATTAAAAATTACATACTCCTAAAAATTGGACGCATTGGACCAAAATGCAGTAACTTCAACTAATACAAGTTATTAAACTTGTAAATTTACAGAAAAAATGCAACATTTCCACACTAGGAAGAAGTTGTGTCAAGGAATAATCATATTATTTTCCAGCCTTTTGAGCTCAAATCTATGTTCTTTTTATCATTTAAAGGAAATCAGCACAAGCAAGCAATGCAGGGGTGTGTGCAAAAAAACAGATCAGATCAAAACAATTCAGAATAATAGTAACTTACTTTTTGGGATAATTATTGTTAATTGTAATATTATTAATAGTAGAATTAGAAAAATGTATAAGAGGTAAAATAACCTCAATCTCCTGGCATCCCACCAAATAAAACTTCTCTGGTAATCATATTTACTGACTCTGTGGAAGTATTGTTACTGGAAGTTGATGCGCCAACGTCTTCACCGAGCATCATTTCTTTTAGGTATCGTTAGGTTCCGGAAAATTATTCCAACCATCTTTCTCAAACCACGGTACAGGAATCTTACTATATCACGAGCAATCATATCTATATCACTATCACAGTAATGCCTTAACTTTTCACATAAATTGTGAGATATTATGGTGGCTGATTGTATGCTGAACACACCATGAAATGTTACAGTGATATTACTACCTTGTTGCCAAATTAATAATCTCTGCACCACTCAGCTCTGCTTTTTAACTTTTGGTCTTACTAGGTAACGTGACAGCTATAAATATAAGCCAAATAACAAACAAAAATGACATATATAATTATAGACAACTGAAGACAATACAATTACACAATAATAATTGTACAGTATAACATAAAATAACCAATAATGACAATGACGATGATGATGATGATGATAACAACACACTATAAGTTGCGCTGTTTTCTTGCATGACATGTACTTACTTGACTGGGAAGTCCACTTCTGGAAAAGCAGGAGAGCTGTCCTGGCACGAGCTGAGCCTGCGCACTGCTGTAGGTCGTAGGCGAGGGGAACTCGCTGACACTTGTGGAAGGGGAGGTTCCTCTACTCTAGCCACTGGAGCCTGCACTGAAGAAGGCTCCACGTTACCCCCTGAGCTGCCCAAGCTTGGGGGACCAGTTCGATCAGATGGCAGCATTGGCTGCACAATTTGAGGAAGGGTGGGATCTGCAAACAAATGGTTTTCTTTTTAAAACCAATTCACATCAATTATGTTAACTTAATAAAGTAAGGAATAGTTCATGTTTTTTTAAAATGAATAAACTATTTTTAAATAGTAGAAGAGTAAAAGTTAAATTTACATGTACTTTTCTGCATAAAATTGAATGTTTATTTAAGGAATTCAATGACAAATTACTTTTCATGCATTCTAGCAACTGACGATGTGAACATTCTCAAATTGGCAGAATGACAAGGAAATAGAGAATAAAACAGTTCTAACATAAGATAGCCAATGTTTGATAAATAATTTGAATCACTTCTACATATTAATCACTGCCTCCCTCCAATTTGGTTTGGCATTAATAAGTTTGTGTGTATAAAGATATCTAAAATTTATAGTTATTATTAAAATATATATAAAATTTCAAGATATTATTAGAAATACTAGTTGGTTTCTCAGAGGAAACATTTTCCAATGATGTAAATAATACATTTTAATGTTTCATTAAAATGAAATTCAAAAAATTAATACAAGGCACATTTTTTGTGCATGTGCCTCATCATTAATGCACATTCTGTAACATATTAATCAGTAAATTTTGTATACATATAAGCAAATAAACTTGCTTGTTAATGAAGCTTTAACTTAATAATAACATATCATGCAAGAATTATAAAAAGTTCCCAAATGTATTAATAAAATGTGTATTCCACCTCAAAGAAAGAAAATAATACTATTAGTTCATTTTTTAGACAAGAATGCTCTTAAATATAATTTAATACACTAATTAATTACAAAAAACAAGAAAAGAATGTGTAAATAAATACTAAAAAGACAAAAGATAGCAGATAACACATAATAATGCATACTACATAAGAATACATCCAAATTCATGAAGGTAGTGTTGCTTTTTAATATCATTATTTATTCACAAACTAATTTATGCACACTATCGGTACAAAATTATACATCTATTTTTATTTAAAAAGTACAACTTTTTAACTCATTACCAAAAATTGCAAAACTAAAAACTCGCAAAAATTCTTCAATGGGATGAAATAAATTACTTCTATGCATATCCAGTGAAATAAAACTAATGAAATTATTATATACCAAACTATGACCCTTTGCAAATATTCATAAAGCAAGTTTTATAAAGAACTTCCTGGAATTCATTTAACTCCAAACTGACAGCGCTTTGATGGAAAATAAATATACAAAATGAAAAAGAAAGAAAGAGAGAGAGAGAGAGAAAGAAAGAACAGACTTTCTCATGGCTTGCATCTGATTTTGAAATGGCTTACAATTATCACAGACATATTGAATGTCCATGTAAGTCATAACTCAGACCCATGTAAGAATAAAGAAAAAAAATAATTAATAAATGACAAAACTCAAATCGCTATGTCCTGAACCATGGTTAAAAAACACTAAGTCTAACATGTTCTGGTAATTCCACAACTGCATAACAAATGAAGCACTGAGAAAAGTACTGTCCAAAGCTCCAGAAACAAAGTTTTGAAAATGTCTATAAATCACAGTAATAAAAACAGTTTTATACAGACTTCTCCAAAATACTAACTCATCTCTAGAAGCCTGGCAACAATTGCAGTTTGCAGTTATTGCAGTTTGTCATTGCATACCACAAAAATAAGAACAAAGAACAAAAATAAATAATAAGGATTATTTCATTCTCAACACTTCAAAGATTACAAATATTTAGACAATGAGTTGTACAGTATAATTGAGTAGGTGAAAACCAGAATAGTATATATGATATTTTATATATTCTGAGAAAACGTGTTTAATTTAGGCTGTATTTCAGTGGGAATGTATTTTCATGGTTTTACCAAACAATTGAAATGCTGTGGCTTTAATTATGAAACAAAGCACCAGGACTTAACAGTAATATGGACTTAAATAAAAACATATCTCAGAATTTAAAAAATGTCACTTATACCGTTCTGGATTTCACCCATTCAAATACAACCATAACATTATATATTGAATTTTTAGTTGTTTTCTCATGAAATTAGCTTTTTCATGAAAATTTCTAGAGCAAAATTTCATAAAATCATAAAGAATAGTTTAAGGAATATTTCAATCTCATATTAGGCGAGGTAACTACACAATTAATAGAACTATTAGACCACGACATTAATTGACTTTATAATTTTGAAATTACTCTTACAGCAATATATTAAGAAGACCATCACAAAGCACTCAATTACACTACATTTTTACTTAGAACTACAAGCACCAAAAAGACTCAGAGCAAACACCAGGGTTCCATTCTTGCACCATGCTAGGAAACGGGTAAGATCCAGTTAAGGAGGCCCGAACTCATGCTCAAAGGGAAAACTCCAACTTACCATCCTCAGGTGGAGCAGGAAAGGGTTCAGGAGGGGGAGTGCGATTAACTGAAAACACAAAAAGAAAACTGCTAAACAGAAGGCACAAAAAAGACTGTTACTGCTTTTATCACATGCTCTTTCACCAGAATGACAAAAGCACACAGGCGATCTGATGATTCCTGGAACATACACAAAGACAGCAACAAGAGGCAGAAAACTGCACAACTGCAGAAGTGCAAAAGTAGCTTGTGCAATGGAAACACTTCACTCAATACATATAGGTGAATTCTTCTGTTGCTCATCGACTAGAAGTACTGATCAGAGAAAGAAAGAAGTGTGTGCTTGTAAGTAAAAAATCACCATAACAGAAAAGGCCTGGAAATATTCAAAAGAACACACAAAGTGGAATATGCATCTCCAATACAATACAGAACAACTACACACACTGTCTTTTAATTAAATTAATATTTATTATTTTTTTAGTAGTACTCCTTTTCAGTAGTGCATGCATTGGTCCTTTTCCTCGCTGTTTAATCTGCTAACTCAGAAAAAACTTATTTGATACCATTCAACAACTGAATGTTTTCTCTGGTTATCAATCCACAAAAATATTTATAGTTCATAAACACTCGCACATAACTTCTACAAATATAATACAACAATTAAACAATTTTATTTGCATAAGTAGAGCCTATAAGTTTGACAAACTGCATTTTTTTTATTGTTAATATTTTATGACTTAATAATAGGAATCGCTTAACTGTACTTCTGAGTTGTTCTGGTATATTCTCATCCAGACACTTTTTGTCTATTTTTAGCTTCTGATACCTATGTTTGCTCTTTTCTACCTTTTATGTCATTATTTTGAATTTTTTTTTCTAGCACCAATCTTGATGAAGCTGAATATATATCTGCATGCCTGAACAAAATCAATACACAGTCCCTGGCAGACTGGAGGGACTTGGGCCCTCCCAAAAGGCCTCGAGTTTTTGTTTTCCTTCCTTTGTTTGGCAAAACTGATTTAAATATTTATTTACGTTTGAATTCAGTAATTATTTAAATAATAATAATGTATAGTATATCTACATTACATAAATAATATACAATATAAAAACAAATATGTTTATTATTTAACTAAAATCTACTATAAAAGCTAACACATCAAGACACATAAGGAATCTCATGGTTTTAATAACTCATAATAGGACAGAACTAAAATGCTAAGACAAACTTTTCTCAAATTTCAAATTCTTTTGGCCTCTAAAGATTCACGTTCACCTTGAGTGCTTTCAAACAGCTCATTACTTCTAACAATAACTCCCACTGCTTCGTTCAGTTTTCTTACACTTAAGATATTTGGGTCAAAAAGGATCCTTTAGGTTTAACGACAAATTAAATTTATAATGTAATTTAAATTGAAATAAACGTCTCTTTATACACATGTCGAACCTTATTATCACAAAGAAACCTTTGGAGGAAAACGAGGAGGAGGAGGAGGAGGAGGAGGAAGAAGAGGAGGAGGAGGAAGAGGAAAGGGAGGAGGAAGAGGAAAGGGAGGAGGAAGAGGAAAGGGAGGAGGAGGAAAGGGAGGAGGAGGAGGAAGAGGAGGAGGAAGAGGAGGAGGAAGAGGAGGAGGAGGAAGAGGAAGAGAAGGAGGAAGAGGAGGAAGGAGAGGAGGAGGAGGAGGAGGAGGAGGAGGATGAGGAGGAAGAGGAGGAGGAAGAGGAGGAAGAGGAGGAAGAGGAGGAGGAGGAGGAGGAGGAGGAGGAGGAGGAGGAGGAGGAGGAGGAGGAGGAGGAGGAGGAGGAGGAGGAAGAGGAGGAGGAGGAAGAGGAGGAGGAGGAGGAAGAGGAGGAGGAGGAAGAGGAGGAGGAGGAGGAAGAGGAGGAGGAAGAGGAGGAGGAGGAGGAAGAGGAGGAGGAAGAGGAGGAGGAAGAGGAGGAGGAAGAGGAGGAGGAGGAAGAGGAGGAGAAAGGAGGAGAAAGAGAAAGAGGAGGAGGAGGAGGAGGAGGAGGAGGAGGAGGAGGAGGAGGAGGAGGAGGAGGAGGAGGAGGAGGAGAAGGAGAAGGAAGAGGAGGAGGAGGAGGAGAAAGAAAGTAAGAAAAGAAAAGAGATTAGAAAATTAATTGTTTCCTCATGAAAGTGAACCCCTCAGAATTCATATTTTTCCATTTATGTCTTGCAAATCAAATATTTTAATTGTTCTACTAATTATGATAAATGTTTCTGAAGACATTCCAAAAACATTCCGACTATGTATTGAGGGATTTTAAAATAGGGTTCAAATAAATACCAGGTTATTTTGATTTATATTTCTTCAGTGTACTGGCACTGTTTTATCTTGTGGAATTTGTTCTGTGCAGGAGGATCAGAATGAAAATTTGTAGTCTTCTCATACATTTTTAACAGTCTTTTTTGCTATTCAGTTTAAAAATACTCTTATCAGTTTATTCAAATACTCTTATCTCTCTTCAAATACCCTTTATCAGTTGTAACAAATACTTCACCCAAAAGATACACATAAAAGAGACCTGAACGATGCAGCAGGGTTAAAACAGAACAAAAATACAATGTACTTTCAAGAGAATGATAAGGATACAGATAACAGTACATCGAACCGTTCTTTGCCACCACCGCCCCTGTGGCCACTCCCGCCATAAGCTTTCCTTTTGTCGTTGCCTTCTCGGAAAGGCTGCCCCTTCACCAGTCATTACCGGATGCTGCAGCTTTGCATTTTCCAGAAAATACCCAGTAAACGCAAATTCAATTTTCAAAATTTTAAGCATTTTAAGAAATAAATTTCAATGGGTATGCACCGATATTGGATTGGTGAAGTCAAGCTCCACTCCTACAATATTCGTTCAAATACAACAAATAGTGGACTACCTCTTCAGTGAACGGGTAGGAGACAGAGGTTCGGTGGCGCAGTTAGTTGCGATGTAGTTATTCAGTTGAAAATGTTGGCCGAGTAAGGTTCAAACTGCTATTTAGGCTCTAGAGGGCAAGTGGACATCTGCCGCAGTTGCGGACTGCAAAACTTGCACTTTGACATTCTTATTGTTACCGTCACATCACAGAGTGGTATTTCATGGACATTTATGTGCCGCCCTCCGCATTATAATTGGCTAGGGTCACATGGCGAAAGAGCGATGAATGGATGCTCTTTGCATGTGCCTGGTGAACAACTCGTGGATGACGTGCTGGCCGTCGCCCCAGCTAGGTGCTTAACGCGGCCACTGCCAGCCGCCGCTAATGAGGGCTGCAACCATTGCCGCCGTCACCGTCAGGTCAGGGCAAAAGGAACTAGCCACTTACCTGACATTCTCGGCAAAGAACAATTGACTGGTGGACTGGACATTGACCCCGTAATATAAAATGTTCATTGTAATAGTTTGTTTGTTTTTGAAGCCGGGTGAGCCATGCATTGGGTATGTAACTTATAACATAATTTAATACTATAAGCTTATTTGAACGAAATGAACACTAATAATCTTTTTAATGCATGCATGCAATACCCCCTCCTTCTGCATCCTATGATGTAATAGAAAGGCAGGGCAAAATCAAATTATAATCCTTTATTCCCCTTAGGAAAGGAGGGAAATTATTACAAGGTAGAATATGGGACAACGTTGAAACTTTTTAGTTATTTAATTGAGAAAAATGTGTGAAAATTGTCAAATTGTAATGAATAATTATCTTCATAAACTTGGATTTCCCACAAATATCCTATTACAATTATTTAACTTTGTTGAAAAACTCAAAGAAAGAAACAGTTGATACAGTAATTTCTGAACTAGACAAAATCAAAATCAACCAAATATTGCACAGAACTTACAACTTCAATTCTAGAAATGTCTTTTTTTAATTCAATTTTATAGACACTTTAATACAGCCAATAATCCTATCAACCATTTTTGGCAAACAGCTAACGAACTGAACATAACTTATACAAAGAAAACGATACTATGGTTTTGTCAAATGTGAGAAGAATCTTATTCACATATGAATAAATTTATTTGTTATGTACTTTTTATTATGTACTTCACACATAATAATTCACATTTGTAATTCACACATTTCTTTTTTTTGCGGACAAATTGCCTGTAGATACAATTTTAAAACCAAAAAATGCATCTTATTTTCTGCTGTACCAACAAATTTCTCCTATATTATAACAGTTTTGTTATTTTCATTCTGGATGAATCTTTATGCTCAATATTAATCACTAACCTTCTCAGATACGCTAATAAAAATTGAATTGTAAGTTTTCATGCCTCCTACATTTCGTACCTCCACAAAATTTCCAGTCATCTGGTGTACGAAATTTGCAAATGATAGGTACTCCCAGATTTTAATTCATCAATGTGTAATTATTTCATTTTATTATTTATATTCACTTGACAAATCTCATAATTACATTATTTGCGTAATATTGTACTCTGCTTGATACATCAAATGCATTAATGGAAATGGCATTTCTTCACATTAAGGGGTGGCCAGGAAAACCTCAGTGATCTTTGGCTTAGTTAGGCTGAGGCTCCTGATTCTTCCTCTACTCTGAACCATCTCACAGAGGCCTTAGGAAACAATTGGTTACGCTGAACACACAATGTTATTCTTCATAGCTATGGAACAGACCCTTGGTATGTACAGTCTAGGTAGCCCTGATGAGTTGCTACACACTGCTGCTCCACGCTTGCTGCTTTCACTTTTTTCTTAGCCCACCTCTTCTAGCTTCTGATGAAACTAGTATTATTGTGCTCATTTTAACTAAACATTATTCTGAAAGGCACAAGTACCCCTCACTGGGTCCATTCCTTCAGAATATCCATGGCATGGGCATAGATTTTTTTAAAGGAACAGATCAACCAGCATACTTAAATTAAAGTACATATAACCTATATACTTCAATTAGGAATAAAAGTTAAAAAGGAGTGTTGTTTGCAACATTTGCAAATAAGAAATGTTTTCCTTCCCTGTAATGGAAACTATGTGCATCAACAAATGAGTTACAGATTTAATTTTTTAGTAATTTTGACAACATAACTGAATACAAACACCAGCCTCTCTCACAACTAGAAAAACAAGAGCTTAAAAACCATGCAGATAGTAGATTTTATACATTTCAACTGTACATTTCAAATTGTTCAAAGCATTAGTCACAATACCTCTTGGTTTCTGTCCACTTCGTCAACCACTAAACTACCATAACTACCAATGCTCCGTTCATTTTTTGAGCACATTTATTTAATACTCACTATCACCATGTCACCAATATGAATGATCAATGATGTTGGAAATGTGTTCTGTAAAGAAAATGTCATCCATAATGTAGCTCAGTGGTTAAAGCAACCTAGGTAAACCAGAAGACCCATATTCTATTCCCAATTAGGGTTACTAATGCTTTTAACAATTTGAAGCATAAAACATTCCTATTACATGGTACACCATAAATTACATTTATTGTACAGAACATGTTCCACATAATTAATAATCCAAATTGGTGACAGGGTGGCTCTAATGAATTGATTAAAGCATGAAACGTATTTCACTTATTATTTTAATTACTCATCCCAAACATCCACACACAGGCCACTGTTGTTAAATTTATGAAACAATAACTGCGCAACTTTTCTTGACCAATGGATTAAAAAATGCTGGAGGAGTGGGGGTTTAGTAACAAAGTCATACACTGAGTATTTGAAATATTTTTTGCCAATCTCTGGAAAATCAAAGTCAAACCTGCTACTTGTGCGGCTAGGTCACCACTCTGGGTAGGCAACAGCAGGTGAATTAAAATGTTTTTAAGCTGTTGGCTTGTGTAATCTTTACTAATTTTGACAAGCATTCTTGCCAAAATTACCAAGATACAAAAGGAGGTGTCTACACGTCACAAATTTTTCATTATAGCTTAATTAACTTTTACTCTCAGTACATCTTTGATAGAAATATTCTATCTCGTATTTGTATTTGAAATTGCCCCTAACACTTTGTAATGCATGACTGGTTGATTTCTTGACTTGGGAAGCGTATCGAGTTTGTTTGCCTGAAGTGCCCTATTATATTACAGTACAATACAATACTTTTTATTCAGGCTTAAGAAAATACAAGATATATATACAAAATATCTCACCGAGAACATAGTCCTGTGCACGAGACCTGATAACCCACACTTCACAATTTTTCCACGAAAATAGTATTACTTTTAAAATAAAGAATGAATAAAAAGTATCAAATTTAAAATACAAAATGAATGAAAAGTAACAAAATTTACATTTAAAACAACAATGGATAACTTACGTTAAATTATATAATGAATCGGATATGCGTAAAGTTGGTGGAAATAGTATGAAAAAAATATAATTACATAGAGTATGATTAATTGGTTTCCTTGGATGTTACCTTTTATACCGAGCATTTCTGTGGATTGTAAATGGTCATTGACTTTTTCAGTCTTCCTTCTATGTTTTGTTGAAATACTAGCTCTAGTTTCTGCAGAAGGCCGATCTTTAGAATTCCTCAAAAGATACAACAAAACATTGTTCCCTTTTCCATTATACGTGCAAACACAACTTTTTCAATAATTTTGCGTTCATCACTGGTATACATCCTCTTATTTTTCTCAGGAGTTTGAGGTGCCTCCTGTGAAGAACTTGAATCTGCCTCAGGCATTTCTTTAGATAGTATTGAGAATAAACTTGAAGAGTTCTCGACTTTGAAAGCATCTAGTTTTAACTAGCTTCTATTTCCAATGACGTTTTAATGTTTGGAACACGATCAGTGCCTGCTGTGAGATTTTTATTGCTCAAGATAGGGGGAAGTAAGGTCAAAAAAGTAAAAAAAAAAGCATGGTTATTACTATGATGATTACATGTACTGAAGAATATTACACAAGAACAAATCAACAACTATCTTTATCTAACAAGCACATTCTTTGAAATTGTTATAACGCTTAGTACTTACTTTAGGGGTTAAGTGACAATACTGAATATGTATTTACATGTGGTGACAAGAAAAGTTTCCTTCCCCTAAATATTTCATTAAAAAAATATGGAGTTATTGTACTATCACGGATTGTGCCTCCACAGAGATATTCGCAATTTAATATTGAAGTTTAATTACCATATTTACCCGAATATAAGACGAGGATTTCTTCCTGTTTTCATTCTTTAAAAATCAGGGGTCGTCTTATATTGGCATATGATGAAACATTTGTGTATGAAGAAAACGCAATATTAACGGTATTATGTTGTTCCTGGTATAATAAAAGTTATCTTCACAAAGAAAAGTCATTTGTAATAGAAATTTCCCTTTTTTATTATTATTGGATGTATTTATAATTGAAGTAATAAAATGTAGAATAATTTCCCAAGCCGTTACACAGAAGCGTTAGATATGATTTAAGTTTTTCTTTAGCGTCAGTTAGCAGTGTTGTAACAGCTGTGACGTCGCCAAAGCATTCCTTGTGACCAACGAGAGAGACTTGTAGGCCAGGAGGAAGGCTCATGGCCTACGAGTATCTCTCTCATTGGCCACGAGCCTTCCTTCCCCATCCGCGTCAAGTACAGCGACTTTAGTAGTCGTTTGGTAGAAGTGTTCGTGCTTTGTGGTTGTGTTGTGTAGCTGTGTGCTGATACATTAGTGTGGCAATGGCTCACCATGAGGAGAAAAGAGGAATTGTAGAACTTACCAGAAATGTGGAACGATGTAAAAGTTAATATGCAAACTTTAAATTGCAAGTGATTCATCTTGCTGAACAAACGAACAATAGTGAAACTCCACAATGTTATGCAATATGTGAAGCAAATGTACGGCGTTGAAGAGGTATGAAGGAATGCCTGAAATCTTGTAATTCCACAAGAAAATATTTCCGTGGACCACAAGTGGGGCGCCATCCCGAAATCAACGATGAAGTTGTCTAATTCGTAATAAATCATATCAAGGGTTTCAGAGTTTTTATATACAGCATTTGCATGAAAGCATTAGAAGAAGCAAGAAGGAGAAACATTTCCAGACAGGAAATCAATGCGAGTGTTGGCTGGGGCATGCGACTTACGAGACGGAAAGGGTTCAGTCTGCGTAGAAGAATTTCCTTATCGCAAAAGCTGCCTGCAGGTTACGAAGAAAAACTTCTGGAGTACCAAAAGTACATTATACAATTGCGCCATCAACACAACCATTTGTTGAGTCAAATGGGGAATGCTAATGAGACCCCCGTGTACTTCAAAAGGGTGTAAATTCAGTTGTGATAAAAACATCTGGAAATGAAAAAATGCATGTTACGGTCATGCTGGGAGTGTTGGCAGATGTCCGGAAGCTACCACCATTTGTTATCTTGGAAAGGAAGAATTTGCCCAAAGAAAAACTACCAAGTGGAATAATTTTTAAATGCAATGAATCTGGGTGGATGACTGAAAGCTTAATGATTTCTTGACTTCAAGAAGTTACTGGGAGCTCTATTACAGCAGAGAGGATTGTTAACCCTTGATGCCTTTAGGAGCCACCTTGCAGAAGTGAAAAAAGTAAGTTTAAAAACAGATTTAGTAGTGATTCCAGGAGGCATGACCTCACAGTTGCAGGTTCTTGATGTGACTGAACAAATTTTTCAAGCACGAACTCAGATGCCAGTATGAAGAGTGGCTGTTATCAGGGAACTGCCCATTAACTACTGACATCAAAAAACCTTCAGTGGGACAGCTTGTTCAGTGGACTCTAACTGCATGGAATACTATATCAACTCAATGCATAATAAAAGGTTTCAAAAAGTGCTGTATAAGCAACAGTCTGGATGGCACAGAAAATGATGTGTTATGGTGTGAGAATGATGGACATAAGTTGAGTGACGATGAAACAAGTGAAGATGATAATTGAGAGATGATTAAATGATGAATGTGGATGTGGTAAAATTGAAGTTTAATTCATGTTCTGTATAAAATATTGATGTGCACAAAATAATTTACGCATAATGTTAATAAACATGTAAGTAATATACATTTTTTTAAAAATTTCATTACCTAGTAGGAAATTGATACCAAGTTATAAAAACAAAGGTCATCTTATATTGGGGTGTATTTTTCCCCAAATTTCAAGGTGTAAAAACATGACTCATCTTAAATATAAGAGTCATCTTATACTCAGGTAAATATGGTAAGTTTATGGTCAAGATTTTATTGAGCTATAGGGATCTACGAGTTTGCAGTTCACAACTAACATGCAGACACTAAATAATGTGAATTTCAAGTTAATAGTTGTTACAGAAGTGGACACCACAAATATCAGTGATGTAGGAAAAAAATTCACCAGACAAAAAGTGGCATCAGACAAAGAACTAGTGATGCTAAAACAGCACAGGGTTTCTCATCTGCATTTTCACACGAGAAGTACGCAAATTTTTAAAAAATTATACCCAACCTTATTTGAAAATATATCTTTAAGGAACAGAATTCATTTAAGGAAAAAAACTATCTTTAATATTTTAGTTGTAGGAAGACTATAAAAAAAGTTTTAAACTTTTGCAATTTTCAAAAAATCAGGGTTTTTAACGATCATGAGATCTAAACCATTTTCTTAAATGTCCTTCACATTACCCAACAACAAAATTTAATAAAAAATTATGGAGCAATTTTTTTTTAAACGTCCAAGGGGCTTCATGTAAAGTACTCCCCAAAATTAAAATATCAGTTTGAAATTCAATGGGCCACAACATCAGCCAGAATAATTGGGAAATATTTTGGAGCAAATCAGGTGAACGGTTTAGTCGTTAGCATTGTTCACAGATGAACAGACAGACTTTTGCTGTCATTCAATTTTTCGGTATCAAGGACCCACAGGACATAGATTCTGGCTACATCTCATGTTGAGAGGTTTTCCCTCCCTAAATTTTGTAACTGGATTTATCCACTTTTTCATTACCAGGGCCATACCCCATATCGACAAAAGAAAAAAACTATTATGGGGGGCCTAAAATGTCAGAAGATAGCAGACATGAATAAAACCATTAAAAATTTTCTGTAAAATGAACAAATGTGTTTTTATATTAAAAATCATTATGAGCTACTTTAGATACAAACTGTATCTGAACTAAATCATTGTAACAGTTTGAGCAATAAACATAAATGATCTAGTATAGGAAGTGAATTAGAAAGAAACAATGATGCAAGTGAAGATAATGATAGTGACCAAAACATTGATGATAAAGATGAGGAAGAATAAAATAGCACAACACAAATGATCTAACTTTCTTAACAAGACACCTTTCAAGCCAATAACACAGCTTTTAATTTTATTTTGACTTAATTTTAGAACAGTCCCCTCATCAAAACTTGGGGTTCATGTTACATTATTCAATCAATTTACAGTCAGATAAATACAACACTTCTGAAAGTTCTGTTGGACCCAGTAGAAAAAATGTTCAGAGATTTAAATGTTATTTTTAGCTTAATAGACTAGAACGTAAGAATGACTTACGTTTTCGATTTGGTTGAAAAATTGCTTGGTAGTCTCCAACATTTGGAATATCAGTGCTGAATGACTGAGGTTCATCTTCTGGATCAGTGCCTGATCTATCAGCTTCTTCAATTGTCTTCACATCCAATCTAAAGGAAAGCAAGAAAAACATTTAGATCAGAATCACAATTTAATAATAATAATAATGATAATAATGATAATAATAATAATGATAAAAAAATTGAAAACAAAAGCAAGCCTTTGTAAAGTTTTAGTTTTTATTTTAAAGAGAGATTTCTCCTCAAATTTTCTTCACAGCAATGATTTAATATAAGGTTTTGTCACAATGGAAACGAGAGGAGAACACAAGGTTTTCCATTCATTACACCAAAAAATATTAAAACTGCAGTCATCACTACATAAATACTTGTGTTAAGTGCAACAATATTTTTAAAAAAATATTTCTCCAAAGTTGAGAATGCTATAAAATTCACATTTTCTCCTTAAAAATCAGGTTTTGGAGTCAAATTCTCTACTATGTTGTAAGGTAAAATTATTAAGATTTAATTTTTCTTGTTTTCTAACATGCTAATGTTTAGATTGTAGTTATTTTCATTGCTTCTTCGTTTGAGTTTGCAATTAATATACTGTAGGGAAGTGCCATAAAATACAATAAAACAATATACAAATCTTGTAATTTTTAAACAGACATCATTTTCCAATATTAGTAAAAGGTAGTGTGAAATTCACTTTTTTACTTTAATCATCCTGTTACTATGAAATAACTCTTACAATGTACATTATATATAAGATAAAAAAAGACCATTTTTGCACACTTGTAACACAGAAACTTTGGCTTTTCCTCACAATTACTGTTTGTTACTGTTGGTCTTAAAAAAGAACATTCATTTACGTTCCACAAGTGCACTACTTTGGACAAAACCATCCACATTAGTAACAAACAATGGGAAGTTATTCTGAGAATTTCAATCTCCATGTCACAATGCTCCCATTGTATGACAAAGACTCGTGAAAGATTTTATTAAATACCTCCTAATAATATCATCACCATAATATTATAATAAATATGATAATGGAATATGCATAATCACTTTAAGAAGTATTTTGCTGATGTAGGTCCAAATATAGGTAAAAGGGTGAAATTGTATCCTTTGCAGATGATACTATTGTGATGGTTGAAGGTAATTCGTGGTTGTATGTACAAAACTTGGCACAACTGAAGCTGGGTGCTATTGCGAAATACCTTAAGCTTGAATATAGCTAAAACTGTATTCGAGACGTATAGCAGCAATATTGATAGTTTACCAAGAAATATAAAGTTAAAATGACACTATTACATGCAATGATTCTGTAATGTGTATTTGTCCTGGTATAAAGAGGGTGGAATCCCATCAATATTTGGGAACAGTTTTGCGCAATAGCTACATTCGCAATAATAGCGTGGTGAGGCACCTATCTTGAATACTTTGCAGGATGTTCAGAAGAGAACTCTTAAGTTGATTTAAAGGTAAAATAGATTATATTCATCTGATGAGCTTTTTAAAAACTATAAAATGTTATCAATTAGGAATTTATTTTTGAAAAAATCCCTTCTAAATATCCTTTCTGCCCTTAGTCAAAAATTTAATTATTTGCATGATAAGAGAGTAGCACTTACAGTACCACCCACTGTTAAAAAAATAAATCAGTAGAAGAAATCTTGTTTGTCACTTACAGCATATTTAACTTACTGAATGTTGAAATCAAAAAGATGAATCATAATCCAATCCCAAATATCAACAATACAAATATAAGAATTCCTGAAATCTCAATATGGATGTTGTCACATCAATTTTAATGCCTTTAAGTTCATTTTTATATCACTTACTCTGTCATTATTATACTTCATTTATTGTACTCCATTGATATTAAATTTTTGTTTTTGTTTTATTTTATTTTGAGTATATAATAAGCACTGAAATTATTTTGTGAATCGTAATGACTGTGTTGTAACACATTCGCACTGTGGATGTATTTCCTCAGCACATAATTGAAAAATTATTTGTATAGAAGTGTTAATAAATTAAATTGAAAAAATTCATAAATATGATAAATAAACTATTTCCAATTAATTAATTAAATTACCAGTTACTAATTAAATAACTCGTGAATGGTTTTACCAAAATAAGGGCAGGAAATTCAAATTTTCAATTTCAACCTCAAAAAAAACTGGTTGAGTGGCCTAGTGGCACTGGCACTGACAAGGTTGTAGGAACAGATAGTGTGCCCTGGTTCTGTGTCAATGTATGAATGGAATAGGAGCTTCTTTGCATTGCATTGCCCTAGTAGTCAAATGGAATATGAAAGATACCCTAGGTGCATCCTAAATGCACATTAGAACATGAATTGGAAATTGCCATTCAAGATGCTCCAGAATGACAATATAAATACATAAAAATATTGCACGAGTAACTCACGTGGCTTTGGCCACATTGAATGGCTTGTCTCTGCTGAAGCTTTTGCGTATGCTTTGTCCAGAAAGGAAGGGTGATGGGGTTGGTGCTCCACCAAATGGCTGCACTTTGCTTAGGTCGACTACATGCAGAGCCACGTTTGTTATGTGACAGGAAGCCCCAATCAACTGCTTGTGAGCACACGCTACATCTTGCACTTTACCCCACGACATAGGGAGTGTGTCAAAAGTGCGAGCCGGCTCCCATCCATGAACTTTCAGCAAATCCTGCGACCCAGAGAACAGGCACTCTCCATCTGGGCTGTAAGTGATGCAACTGGAAAAATACAAAAAACTGCTACACTGTCCAATATTCCAAAATAGAAGATAAATAAACCACTGATAAACATAAAAGCAATACCTCAACCTTTATGAGCAGGTAATGTGATTGTATTTTGAAATATGCATTCCAAAATTCAAATTATGGAGCAAAACAAATTTACTGATATTGGGGTGGATTAGTAACATTCATTCTTAATTTTCCATCACATTGACCTTGCACCAATAATTTCACTTCCCCACAATTATTCCAAACAGAACTTTGCTATGTAGTTATAGAATTAAGCATTTAATTGAATCCTAGGTACATGATTATTACTTTTCTTTGTTTTTTTGGTAAGTTAAACTTAAAAATTCCTAAAAAGTGTGCATCAGTTAATAATATTGGAAGTACTGAACTTAACAACTACTACAACTGGCCGAGTTGGCACACCAAAATTCCTTATATTAAAAAAAAAATCATTTGTCAGAATTTTGTAGGTTCAACCTCCATAATTTATAAAATAACTTACCGAATAGTACCCACATCCTTCTCTGAAGTGGAAACAAGTGAGAAATTCTCAAGATCCCAGAAATTTACAGATCGATCTGCACTAGCTGAGGCCAGGAGAAATTCATTAGGGTGGAACTTCACTGTAGTGACAGCTCCAGTGTGTTCTGAGAATTCTTTCAGAAGTCGCCCAGCACGTAGATCCCAAAGCTAACAGAAATATAACCCAAAATACATGAATTATTGAAATAATTTCAAGGTCTAGAAACTTAAAAATTCAGTGAAATGGTTAAAGTTGTCAGCAGGAAATACAGTCAAATCTAATTTCTAAAACAAAGTACACAAGTTAACTTGTCCATGTTCAAAAATGTTACAAAATTCATACATTTTTTATAACACTTAATATTAAAATTAATTAATAAAATATTGAAGACAAGAGTGAGAAATAGGGGTGACCAGTGTTTTAGCAGTAAAATAGTTGAACTTCCACTCTAGGAACAGGGGTTCAATTTCCGGTCAATGTGAAATTTGCGAAGGCTAAAATGGGTTAGATTTGATTTGATTTAATTTCATCAATAAAAACTACATTTAACATTTGGAGCGAGAAGTATAACACAGTGATTTACCATTAATCATTCACTGTATTGCAAACAGACCTGTCATGAACAAATCTTCCAGAACTTATCTGCAAGTGTCTTAGGAATCTCATGAATGCTATTTCTAGTCTTTGTGCCTCTTGCATTCATTGTTCAGCTATAAACTAATTGTAATTTTGCAGAAATATTATGTAACTTTCATTTCTGTTTTTGCATCCATGTCTGTTCAGTTATGTTCCTTGATTGTGTACAACACATTTGATTGTAGTTCTGTAATGTCTTCTTTATATCTTATGATTAATCTGAAATATTCAGTGGTAGAATATTTTTATTGTTTTACATTTGACTATTTCCCAACTAATCACTTTTACTTCCCATCTGTTTAGTACAGTTGTCTTTTTAGTTCTGCAATAAGCAAATTTCATGTGGTGGTTCAGACTTATCTTAGCTTCTTCAAATGTTGCTGTGTCCTCCATTTCTACAATTAGTGAATCAACTGCACAGCATTGTAATAATTCATTTCCTTTATTTAATAATATTCCCTGATTTATTCCTTTCCCTTCTTGTTCCAAATGAATATTCTTATGTGGTTATTTATTTATGTCAAAGACAGTCACGTCTGTATGTGGCATTACATAAGAGAAAAAATCCAAATTCATTGCCTGTAAATAAAACAAGGGACCACTTCAGTTCATTTTCTTCAGTCTGTGAATCAACTGAATCAGTACGAGTCAGAATTCTTTGAGATGGGGGGTCATTCTCCTAAATTGTCTGAATACAGTTCACAAAAGTGAATAGTAGTCCACATCTTTATTTTAAGCCACCGCTAATAAGTATATGGTATGATTTCTTGCTATGTTCTAGGTATATTCTAACATCTGAATATGTTTTTGGCAGCAATGGTAAAGAGTCTTCATTCATCATTCCAATTTTTCACAATTGACTTCCATTTGCTCTATCATTTGGTTTAAAATATTCTTCATAACAATTCATACTGGCACAATACTTAGTGTTCACAACTGATGAAAACACACAACATCAAAGAAATGCGAGGGTTAATACTAATCAACTAGTACTAACATCTCCAAATAGCAATAACATTCTGGGATATGCTTGGCACAGTGAAGTTTGATGCAGTCTTCTTTTCTCTAGTGTATAACAATCTTATTCTAAAATATAGAACTGGTTATTCTAAAATATAGCTCCCCTTACTAAGAGACAGAGATAAAATTTCTCCTCTTCTACCTGATATTACAACATGCACTCTCATTTCAATGGAACCTCCAATCGATGAAACTAGCACTTATTGGGCAACTGTCTGTTGAAAATAAAAA
Source organism: Gryllus longicercus (assembly GCA_038098605.1). NCBI lineage: Eukaryota > Metazoa > Arthropoda > Insecta > Orthoptera > Gryllidae > Gryllus > Gryllus longicercus. The sequence goes on along the minus strand of JAZDUA010000364.1, from coordinate 1,015,202 downwards.
TCTTCACTCTTTTCAACAATGGTATCACATATTCCTACAGATTTACTTTGGATTCCAGGAATGTCTTCATACAAAGAAATTAAAATACTACCAAAAGTGTTAGGTGAAACATAGAAGTTCAATATATTTTCACGTAAACTAAATATCATACACATTGAAATTTTATGATAAAGATAAAGGCAGAATGCATTTGTGTGTGGTTCGCTGTACAAAAACAAATCAAAAGTAATTACCTTTATAAGCCCTTCCTCACCACCTGAAGCAATCCACTGACCATCTGGGCTGAACTTTACACTGTTCACTGCCATCTTATGGCCTGGGTATGTAAAAATGCACCCCTTTCTGCGAATATCCCAAAGCTGAAACAATCCATTACATTTAACTGCATTCATCTCTAATCCAGAATTAACGCTGTAAGTTATTTCTGATGCATGGAGAAATGAATTCTGTTTATGAGTTGAGGGAGGGGGGAATTGTTTATTTGAAATAAGGGGCTCCCATGGATCAACTACCCCAGGCCCCTGGTTTTCGCTGGGTGCCCCTGATTAAACCCATTCTAATTCAATTATATACAGATACAAAATTAACATATCCTGTGCTCATAAGAATTTTTTTTTTTTTTCACCAAGTTTATCCATCCCTGTATTGTGTCACAAGCCATTTGCAAATGACAAAACACAGAAGTTAAACTACTAGAATCCCTATTATTTCAACTAGGGTTGAAGCCAGAATTCTTTAGGAAGAGCTAGATAAGTGAACTTTTCCCACAATAATATTTGAGATTGAACAATATACTTTTCCATTCAACACCTTTCCCCAGTTAAGAATTTTTGTTATTTTCTTTATCTCAATAGAAGTGCAAGATCTTGAAATATTATATTCATGGATTTTTTCCCCCTGCAAATGAAAAATTAGTTTACTTAACTTAAGTATCTACAAAAAGACCACTATGAACTGATCATAAAACAATTGAAAGAGATCTTTTCCTGACATTTCAATCTCTAGCTACAAGCTCAATTTCAACTGAAGTCTACATTCCATCCTTTGAGATACTCGACATCTACCTAACTTCAAAACACATTCAAAAGTCTAATACTAATTTCAGTGATAGCTTTTCAATGAATTGCATTAAGTTTAACTGACTTGTGCTTAATGCAACATGATTATTGCTGATAACATGAAAACATTCAAAAAACACACTGCACATCTTCAAAATTTGTTAAATTAATTAGAAAATGGCTTATAAGGAGATATACCTTTACTGCAGTATCCAAAGAACCAGAAGTGAGAAAATCCCCGTACGGATGAAAATCAATGCAACGAATGCTTCCCTTGTGACCTGTTAAAGTTCGCACTATTTTGGCAGCTTCCAAATCCCATATTTTTAAAGCACCAGCTTGAGATCCAGCACATAAAAACTCTTCAGTGTAACCAAATTGCACACATTCTACAGGTGTAGTGTGACCACTCAAACTCTATAACCAACAATACAAAATTAATATTGGATCTAGAACAATTGTATACACACATTAGCAAGGAGAGTTATTGGCATTGATAGCACACATTCTTACCATAATACAATTTACTTTCCCAACAGCCCATAAATTCACTTTTTTGTCATCACCACCTGTCACCAGAACTCTCCCACTTTTATGGCCAAGGGCCACACAGTTCACATTTGAACTGTGGGCTACGAAATCTTCTACAAATATCAAACACAATACATTTTTAAGAAACATGACTATTATAAAACATAACCCTACTGCAAACATTCCTAATATCAACACTGAGACTTTCAAAATACACAGAATTATAACTTACGAAGTCTCCACGAACGTTTAAGTGATGATGCCATTTTTAATGTTTCGTTTTTCACTTCGAGAATCCACAAAAAACTTCTAAATCGAACATTTCAGCCACACCACACAATGCAAATCCATGGATACACAGTTCGTACATCATTTTCTACCCTGCATTGGGAATAGGGAGGTCCCATGCAAGGCGGCGCACGGGCTCAACTGTTGATAGTAACATTTACGTAGTGTTTACTCTGAAATAACGCCAAATGTATCGCTTACGAATACACTTATATAGTACATCAACTTCGATCAACTTCATCAACTTGTTCCTTCTACCTTGACATACAATTCCATCTGTGGGTAGTCGGTAAGTTCAACCTTCCACAGTGAATACCTGCGCCATCTACAAGGTATCTCGAGAACTGTTACGAAAAGAGCCGTCCATTACAAGTACAGATCAGTGATCGTGGAGCGCTTCAAGTTCAACTTCGATACTTTGGTCCATCCAGTATTGTATACAGATTGATGACTTTGATAAGTAAATTATGCAAAAGATATTTCATGCAATGAAATTCATAAATAAGTATGTTTCGATTGAAAAACTATTAGGAAGTCTTTACTGGCAAATAACAGTAACAAAAAAACATATATTTATGACAAGCTTGAAAATTTCAGATGTCAACTTAATTTTTTACTTTACTCAAAGGTAATAATTAATTTTGCGTTTTAATTGTTGCTCTCAAGTATATTTTGTGATGTCATACATTTTATTTTAGAAATGACACGAATAGTTGTTTGGTGTTATGCATTGTTTGGATAAATATTCTGCTCCAATATTTCTTAATATCTTTAGTGACAACAGGTAAAGAATTTTATCAAAATAGTATTATTATTTAGTATTATTACTTTTCACATTATTTATTTCTTTTTGGACAGGATGACTGGTTATGAAACTGCAGATTTATTTACTATATTTGATTAAAGGCCGATAACTCTGGGGCCTTTATGCAAATGATGACGGATGGTCAGATTTTGAAACATCTCACGCGTGTTCATGCTCTCCCGCCACGAGAACAAAATACGCACGACATATAGATGTTCGCGCTGGGTTCGCGAAAAGTCGGCAGGGTCAGGGTCGCAGGGCGTACGTGCAGCAAGTGGGAGGTGAGCATGGAGATGAGAATGGCATGCACCTGTCATCATCAGTTTCGATCAGCTGATCACGTATAAAAATAGTCACTGAATATGTTAATTGTATTTTTTTAATTGTGTTTTTTTAACAGTTTCTGCCTCCAGTTCTACAATGTGACACTTATAAATTGGTAGAAACGAAATATTTCGTCAGAGGGTTCATAACTTCTCCCTGTGGTAGCTAAACAAAGACGATATGTTGAAATTTCTGCATCGCCAAAACTGCAAAATCCTCTCTAGCACTCTAAATGCTCGTACGTCGTGGAGAAACGTTAGTTATGAGCAGGGACAGTCTCCACAAATTGGAATAAGAGAATATTTTTATTTCATAGATCATCAAGGAATGGTAAAACTTGTTAATTTTTCCTTTATAATCAAATATTATTTATTTACCTTGCTTTATACATGTGAATGTTTCAGCTATTTTTGGATGACTCCCGAATGAAAAATTTCACATCATGCTTTAAAGGTACTGCACATTTGTATTTTCATGATAAATGGGAGCTTTGTAATTTTTTCCAACATTTGTTTTTGTTTTTTTGTGCAGACAAGGTGTTTCTGGAATTTTTCTTCAAGAGGTTAAGACTGAATACCACAGACAGATATCAGAAAGATTTCCCCTACTTGTCAATTTGTGGTCGAGAGCGCAACTTTGTGCGATGTGATGATTACCCTATTGTTTTTACTCATGTAAAGAAAGACTCCGAAGGGCATGACATATTTTGTTACAATCATGCTGGGGATTTACTGAATGTGAAATTTATGCCTGAGAAAATTTTTATGTCTCCAGATTCAGGGCGAGTTTATCACCCTGCACCTGAAATTGTTGGCTCTGTAGGTTTAGTAAGATCAAAGTTGGCCATTGAATTTAGTCAGTTCTTCCAATTTCGTGATGGTGAGCATGAAAGTCCAACACATTTTACTTGGCAAGGTGTTACTTACGAGTTGTCACCTGAATGGTTTTATGAAGCTAGTGGAAAAAAACATGTTAATGTAAACAGCCGTTGATTACATTATTTTAATATATTTGCATGACAATTTTTGTTGGATACAATTTGTTACCGATTGATACCTTTGTTTAGTGTTTCAGTTAAGACAGAAATGGGAAAAAAAAAAAAAAAAATTTAAAATTCTTTAATTTTTTCAGATTTGAAGTTACATTTTTAGTGTAATGAAAAGGAGAAAAAACTGTTGCAAAGACTTATTTGTAATATAATTTTTAACAATAAATGTTTTCTTAAACTGTATTTTTACATTATTTAAATATCTTGCACTTCAAGTTAAACTATCAAAGTAAAAATAAAATTTACATTGCACCAGCACAACAAATCTTGCCAATATGGTGCTATAAATTTGACTGAACTATCTGACAAAACTACAATTCCTCACACGCTTTGAAAATACAGCACCAATTGTTCAACAATTTGTCCACTAAATCACTCATGAAAATGAAGACATTGTCCGTTCCCAATTACCCAGCTTAGAAGAATATACAATACAAAAACCAAATAGTTTTCAAAAGTCTAAAAATTGTTACAAAATTTTATGCAGTGATTCAGAGAAAATAAATTTAAAATTAAATTGAGAAGTTATCCTGCAAAGCCTAACATTTTTCTATTACCAGAAAACATGCTTGTAAGTTACATCTATAATCAATACAATTTTTAAAAATATGGCACATTACAGATGAGATTTTTCCCTACCACACAGGCAGAATATGTCAAACATTCTTCTAATCTGGAGCGTAAGAAAGGAAGGGCAGTATAGAAACACTACTTAGAGGTAAAAGCATACCATCAAAATTTTCACTGTTGCAGTATACTTGGCCAAGCCAACAAACATATTTACAGTATCATAAATAAATTACAAATTGTTCTATACATTAATACTGACAGTGCAAAAAAAAAGTTGACAAGTATAAAAATATTGCTTGTGCCACTGCCCTGGAAGTCTTTGACAAGTCTGATTGTACGATCTTTTAACACTAACGGATTAACTGGCTTATTAACACGTTAATTTCACAAGTACACTGACTTATGAATCTTGACACCAGCAGAAAGACTTTTAACAAGCAAGCTTCATTCTCTTTGAAGCTCCTACAGTTGGTAAGCATCAAGAATCTGGCTTTGAAAATGGCTGGAGAGAGCCAGGCTGCACCCAGGACGGACCCACAGAACCACCATCTTCTTCCTAAAGACAAACATATTTTAAACGTACTTTATACACTTTTCTATTTTCTAAGCACTGTTAAATTGCATGAGGGAATTTAGCCAAAAAAAATTACTTATGTTAATTAATGATTAAATGCTACACATAATCAGCTCACTTATCCTATTAATTATTTGCCTACTATTACAAAGATCCCAAAGTGAAGTAATTCAAAGCTTACAAAAATGTTTCTTTCTCTTGGTCTGAGGCAAATTATAAAGCAAGAAACTTCAAAAGATAACATTTTGAAACCTTCAGCCTTCTCATGAAGAAATTTCTTCAAATTAGTATTAGTATTAATTGAGAGATGTTATACATGTATATAAAGATATTCACATTACTTTTTTACACATGTACTATAATAGAGTAAACTAACTCTCTTATCTTAACTAATCTTAATATTAAAAAAGTATTTGGCTTATTGAAATATAATAAAATGTAAGGGGGAAACAGGTAAATTTTCTGGACTGTGAACCGATTTTATGAATCAAATTTTACTATTTCTTTAGTGATCAAAGTTTACGAAAAAATTAGGAAGTGTTAAGAAATCTAAGTTTAAATGGTTAATTGTGTTGCTGGAAAATAAGTGTGTTAAAACCAAGTATTAGGAATAAAAAATAGTACTTTTATCAGTAGTGACAAAAACAAATGTTTTTAAGGCCTTTTTAATTTGCCAAAAGGCAAATATAGCACATTTACAATTAGAGACATAGATATAATTTTAAAATTCAGAACATTGGCCTTCTACGGAAAGCTTGTAAGTAATGTCTATGTGCCAAACTCAGAAACATGCACCCCCAAAGCACAAGAATTTTAGGCTCTTCAAAAACAATTGAACTTAACAATCCTTAAACAGAATATGACACTGGCAAACCAGACTTGTTTACTTACAGGCATACCCAAAATACTTTGATAATTTGAAATACTATTTACAATCAGTCAATAAAAGCTTGATCATGCACCTCTATTTTAGAAGATATTTTTTCAATGGATACTCTTCATACATGCATTACATCAGAGATATTACATAAGTATATATATGTGTGTGTGTGTGTGTATATATATCGAGAGAGAGAGAAAGAGAGAAAGAGAGAGAGAAAGAGAGAGAGAGAAAGAGAGAAAGAGAGAGAGAGAGAAAGAGAGAGAGAGAGAGAGAGAGAGAGAGAGAAAGAGAGAAAGAGAGAGAAAGAGAGAGAGAGAAAGAGAGAGAGAGAAAGAGAGAGAAAAAGAGAGAGAGAGAGAGAAAAAGAGAGAGAGAGAGAGAGTGTGTGTGTGTGTGTGAGAATGGGCATTCGGATGTGCAGATCATAAGCAGAATAACCATAGAGGAAAAAAAAGAGCATGTAGCAGAAAGAGTACTTGCTTCTAATAATACGACCCACCATAGAAGAATCTCAGGAGATAGATTTTTATTTCTTTTAGATGGGAACTCTAATAAGTGGGAATTGCAAAAATAAATTCACTCTATCTTCACCAAGGGTAATCTTTACTGTTTTTGATTTTAACTCAGATGTCAAGTTTTTATATGGCAATGCCATTAATTATTTCTTTTATAGCCATCACAATAACAATTAACTCTAAAAACTATTGTTGAAACTGAGATATTCTTTCTTATAAACAGAGATGAACCTCTTCATGATCAATATAAATATCACTATCACCATGATGGTGAAAATCCTGATACAAAGTACAGAATGATTAAGAGCCTAACACCTTTTCAAATATTACAGCTCTTCCTTGGACCCCATTAGGACATTACCATGAATGAGCCCTTGACTGAGACCACATGCCTTAGCAGAGTTGATGGCAAACTTCACATAGGCAGTGATCACAAGGTGCAATCTTATGCCTCAGCACCCATGATGCTGAGATAGAAACCACAGTGGCATAGCAAGAATTTCAAAGGAACTTTTTAATTAAAGCTCCCCCAAACCCCTCTGATAATGTGCAACTATGCATATGTTTACCATATAATTAGTATAATTTGTAAATCCAAGAAACCGAAAGAGCCCTGGACCAGATAACATCAGCACAGAGCTGATGATATCTATATCTATAACGTGATGAATTAAATATGATGACACTGACAATACTATTAGCAAACAGGAATTGTTAGAAATATCCACAAGAAAGGAGCAAAAAATAAGTGTCAAACTACAGAGGAATAACAATGCAAGCAGCAACGTACAAGATTTATGCAAGCACCCTGTGAAACAGTCTCACAAAATATAGTGAAACTATTATAGGAGAGGAACTGTGGTTTCAAGAAAAGGAGAGGCACCATAGACACACTTTTCACTGTAGACCAGATAATACACAACAGAAGAGAATGAAACATACCAATGTACCTACACTTCACAGTAAAAAACTTTGTGATAGAGTCAAAATAGGAAAATGCTTGAAGAGGAAAACAGAGGAACATCTAACAAATGCAATAAGAAGTTTTTATAAGGAATCAAAAATCAAAATCCAGAATATTGATGCAAACTGCACAGAAGAAATGCCAACAAACTGGACTACGACACGCCTGCACACTGTTGCCACTATTGTTTAACATATATATGATTCATATAATCAAACAATGGAAGGAGGTAATCCTGACAAAATCAGAAGATGACTTACAAGAAGCAACACAAATTAAACACAATCTTAAAGAATACAAAATGAAAATATCAGCCACAAAAACTAAAGCAATGGGAATAATAGGCAATGAATACAGGAGAATAGAAATAGTAATAGATTATCAAATTATAGACAAGTAGCAACTTTCACTTACCTGGGAAACAAAATTTCATTACAAGAGGCAGACACAGATACAAAATTGGCCAAATACAACAAAATTAATGGATGCATCAAAAGACAATTTCAAAACATGAATTCAGACACAAAACTTAGACTGTATAACATTGTATCCAAACCAACCCTATTAAATGGTAGTGAAACTTAGGTATTAAGACAAAGAGGCAAGCAAAGGATTGAAGCAGCCCAAATGAAATACCTAAGAACAGTATTAAAAATCTCAAGGAAAGTTAGGGTAAGAAATGAACTCATAAGAAAAAGACTTAAAATAAATAACACTGCCCAGAAAAAAGAGAAGTACCAAATAAAATGGCATAAACACACGAAAAGAACAAAAACAGATACCCAAAAATAGCAATGAGATACAAGCCACGGGAAAGAAGAGAACCATGGAGAGCGAAGAAAATGTGAACAGACCAGGAAAACCTCGATAGCAATTGAGGAAATACTGGAAAGAAGATACAGGACAAATTGTCTAAATCTCAAAATTTCATGAGGAGTGTAAATCCAAACTTGAAATGTATTACATTTTGCTGAATTTCTCATTCACAATTTAAAATATTCTTATACTTATTTTAGGTTAATTTTTACATCTGCTACCATCTCCCATCTGATGGTCACAGTATGCCACATTAAAAAAATGCCTTCAAATAAGCATCTGTTAAATGTAATCTTTGGGAAGGTTTAATTGTTTTAAGATAACAAAAAAGTTTAGTTTAGAAGCAAGGCACTACATATACATGATACTAGACAAAGCATAACACTCGACCCAAAGCAAAGATCAGCATTGGTGGCAAAGCTCAGTCTTTGCATTCAAGATGATGAGAGACAATCAGTATCTGTCTACTGTGACTGGAGTTGGGAGCCTTCTGAAACTGGGGTTGTATGTTTTGCCTACTGTCACTGCCAATGTTCAAGGACACAAAAAGTGACGATAATGTTGCATTGCCCCTAAGCATGCTCGGTGCCTCACAATTCAGTTTTTCTGACTGCTGCCTTAGCATTTTCCACAAAACAATATCCAAGAAAGTGAGGGCAAACATTCACCTATCAGAGATGAGATGAATTAACTCAGGAAGGCTATTTCCACATGCAGAAATCAAATGCAAAGTTTATGAAAAGCATGTTATCTCCTATCATTTGTAATTACTGTACTACTAATGCATAGAAATAATGATTTCAAAATAATCTAAAAGGTAAGAGGCAAATTTGTTCCAATAAGATATGACACTTTCTTTACCTCAGAAGATGGTCCCTTTTCAATATTCTTTAGAGCATAGAAAGAAAAAACAAAATTTTAATTATTACATTAAATATCATATTCATAACATTGAATAACATAACAGTTACATCTTACCTTCTGTTTGAAAATAGATTCTCTCACAGGGCCATGAATATCCTCATTATACGGCTCAAATGCTATATAGTGGGGATCATCAGTAGGAGGGGGGTCATATACTCTTTCTTGGCTCTCCTTCACACACAATTGTGCTTTTTTTCGAAACTCTTTAAGATTGGTTGTGTATCTGAAACATTCCCATAGCACACAATTAATCAGTACATTACATAAAACAGATCATCAAATTCTAAGTGAATTTACAAGGGCATACATTATGTCAGGAATACCAGGGGAGTATCATTGAACCTTGTCAACTTCTAGCGTTCGTTAATGACCTGCCAGCAAACAATCTCAAATGTTTGGCTATTTGCACATGGTTGCACAATATCGTAGTAAGAATTCAAAAGAAGATGAAGAAATGCTACAACGGGATCTTTATGTGTTATATTACTGGGCGGAAAATAATGGAATTGCCATAAATAGCTCTAAAAGCAAATCCATCACTTTTGACACTGGTCATAATTACAGAGAAACAATTTACCACTTAAATAATGACATTATTCTAAGAGTTTCCATGTGCAAGTACCTAGGAATCCATTTCAATAGTAAATTAAGCTGGAAGAGTCACATAGATTGCAGTGCACAAAATAATACTGTGGAAAAATTTGGAAAGGATTAGAGCATCTAATTTTACTTTCAGAGACAAGAAAATGGCAGGGTGGGAATCACTCAAAAACGCGATTAGTAGCAAGACTCTGAGCTTTGAATAAAGCTTATAGTGGTCATCCAGCTTGGAAAGACATTAATTGGTGGCTAAGTATTTCTACATACATCAGTAGAGGGGATCACAGGCAAAAAATAAATTTAAGACTGCAGAGAACGGACGTTGGGAAATTTTCTTTCAAAAATTGAACGATAACTGAATGGAATAGATTGCCTGCAAAATCCTTTGATCCCATTAATCCAAGTATTCAACAGTTTAGGAAGTTGATTCAGGGTATTATTAGGTATATGAGAGACTTAATTAAGAATAGTAGGAGATGCACAAGTGTTAAATTGTGAAGTGAGGTATTGTGCAGTGTAAAGCAGAGAAATAACAAAAGAACTGATTTAAGGGTCATAGTGAAGTGAAGTGAAGTGCAGTGTGGTCTTAATTGTACAAACATTCAATAAAGAGTTACATTATAGAAAGTTTATTTTTCTTAATTTAACTTAATGTTTTAAGAATCTGTCATTTTTTTATACTATTGTTATTGTTGTTATTATTATTATTTTGCTATTATTATAATTATTATTACACCATTACTTTCATTGTACCTTTATTATTATATAATTTGCATGATAGTTATATTATCTTATTTATGTAATTAGCTGCCACCAGGTTATATACAATTGCAGTTTAAATAAATTACTTTAACAAAATTATTCACAAAAGCATAATCCATTAATCCTACAAGCCACGGATTTCAAAACTCCTGTTTTTACAATATGTCACACTGCAAAATTAAGAACAGTCCACATATTTATTGTTTACAAATATGATGCTCAATTCATACTTACAATTCATATGCTAATTCATTCACTGGTGATTTGGTCTCAAATTTAAAAAATGCTCTTCTCAAGTAATGTAGAACTTGCCATATATGATTCACATTTTTCTGCCACTCTTGAAATCCATTCCTGACATCTAGTTCCCCAGAGTCATCATGGATCATTGGATGGAAGATATTTGACTCAAACACAACTTTCTACAATTAGAACACATTTAAGAATATGACTTGCATAAAAATTAAAATGAAACAGTACATGTTACATACTTACTGGACAACCACCATCAGGAAATTCATCAGGAATTAAAACTTTAAATCTGAAAACACCTCCTTGATAAATTCCTTGCCTAACAAAAATCACACCATACCACACTGCAAAAAAATTAATTTAGTTCAGTTTAAATTTCTAGTAGCAATTTTAAACCCTACAAAATAATATAAATTACAAATGAATGAAGTTCCTGTCCCATAGTTCCATTCATTAGGTTCTATGAAACAAAAAGGTAGCAGGTTGAATGAAAATATGGAAAACGAATTGAGGTAAATTGTATGAAGGCACACTTGTACAATATCTCATATTGTATTTGAAAACAGTTTGTTCAAGCACAAGCCTTACTTTCTTGAGAAAGACGTCTGTAGAATAAATAATGTGATGGCTTTATTGAAAATTACAGAAAATTTACTTATTTCCATGAGCATTATCAACTTTCAGTAATTTTAACAAACAAAGCATATGTTAGTTTACTTACACAAAGAACTATGGGCAGATGGAATCACATAAACTCCAGGAATATCTTGGTTCTGCAACATTTTACTATGCAACAGAAATAAATGCGGTATGAATATAACACACAAAGACTGGAATTATTAAAAGGAAAATACACATAAATAAATTTAAAATAACAATTTACAACTTACTATTCAGAAATAAGACCGTACTCAAGTTGGTATTGCTTGTATTCATTCTGATTCACACGGCTAGAAACTGCAGGTCTGTCAATCATTTTGGCAGACATACTTAACTGGGAATCTCCACTGGGAAGTGATGGAAGCACTCGTCGTAATGAACCTTGTCGGCGAAAGGGTTCATTCATATCTTCAGTATCAGTCTATGAACATAATGATAAACATTAAAAAGGGAAGCAATGTCAAATCTCTGGATACAAATTGAATGAATTAACACAATATTCAGCAAGCAAATGTTAACATTAAATTTTATGTATTTGTGGAAATTAGAATCAAGAATATTTTATTAGTACAATTTACATCCGCTTTGAACCAATGATTTTCTTAAATACTTATTTTGGGTACAATAAATCGAATCAAACTATACTATCAACCATTCTTAATTATAATACAAGAGTAAAACAAGGTAGTTGTTTACAGTTTACTCATTTTAACGAGTTTGCTAATTTCATTTAGTAATAATATTTTTTTTTAATGTGATTTGTCAATTAGCTATCACTAGTCCTTATCTCTACTAACCTTCGTGGTTTCAATCGAAGCCATTGCGTATTAAAAGAAGTTTGCTGCCCTGAATGTCCGATCTCAACAACGCATTCGTGCAATCTTAACTGCGAAATAAACTGTAACATTTTAAAATCAGCTCCACTGATTCACTATCTCATTCTCTCACTGCACTGAATAGCCACAAACACTATCATTTACATCTTGCATGACGCGTTTCCTTAAAAAAATATCCATCGCCGTGTCCCTGCATCCAATCTGACGTTCCAAAACACAAGAGAATGCACCGATACTTTTTAGTTAATCTGACGTAAGGGTAAACCACTGAGGCTTTCTTGTTAATCGTGTTGTGTTGTACTATGCCGCACTGCTTCGCTGAGCTGTGCTGCTGCTGAAATCATGAAATGCATTTTCTTTCATGGATGTTCACATTTCACTTCACAGTGGTCCATGGTTCACGCTGTTTGGGAGCAAGCATCTACTCTCTGATATGACATCTGATCGACTCAGATATGCATTATCTATGACATACAGTGAAAATTGCTCAAATACATTTTAAAATTTATTTTATGTTCGAGTTATGAAATATAAAAAAATAATTGACGAGTCTACTTATTTTCTGTAATTGAAATCTGATCTTAAATTTCTCTAACTTTTTAAATTGATAGTCATTTTGAACTTCGTAGTGCCTAACCTCAAAGTGCAAAAGCAAGACAGACAAGAGAAATTTGTGGATTCATGCGTCAAAGTTTTTAATGAAAAATGCCTACCCAGGAAGTAATTACATCCAAAGTAGTGGTTCATCCACTAGTTTTGCTTAGCGTAGTTGATCATTTCAACCGTATGGGCAAAATTGGTAATCAAAAAAGAGTTGTTGGTGTTTTATTAGGATGTTGGCGAGCGAAAGGTGTTTTGGATGTCTCAAATAGTTTTGCAGGTAAGTACGTATCGCTTATATGCGATTATTGATTTTTGTTTATTTTAAAAGATAATTTCTTTCGGCGGAAGAATAAACATTGGAGAGATATAAGTGTAATACCTTGTAATGTGAACATGATTTGCACTTTTGCAGTTCCCTTTGATGAGGATGACAAAGATAAGTCTGTATGGTTCCTTGACCATGATTATTTGGAAAACATGTATGGCATGTTTAAGAAGGTCAATGGTAAGTTTTATTTCTTAGTACAACTTCCTTATTTTATTATGGCATGTAACATTTATTGTTATGCTTATAGCCCGAGAAAAGATAGTTGGATGGTACCATACAGGACCCAAACTTCACCAGAATGATGTAGCTATAAATGAATTGATTAGACGGTACTGTCCTAATTCAGTTCTCGTCATTATTGATGCAAAACCAAAAGATCTTGGACTTCCTACTGAAGCGTATCGTGCTGTCGAGGAAGTTCATGATGTAAGTTGCTACAGTTGTTTTTCTCTTTGTTCAGATATGGACCAATTGTTTTTAAATTTTAGATCAACAAAGAAAATGTAACACTTTTGTTTTTATTTTGGGGCATCTAGGATGGTTCACCAACATCCAAGACATTTGAACATGTACCTAGTGAGATTGGTGCTGAAGAGGCAGAAGAAGTTGGTGTGGAGCACCTTCTTCGAGATATTAAGGACACAACTGTTGGAACTCTTTCACAGAGAATAACCAATCAGTTGCTTGGCCTAAAAGGGTTACATTCTCAGATTCGGGAAATTCGAAATTACCTTGTTCAGGTAAGAGTTGATTTTATATTTATGTATACAAGATGTTATGGATTTAAAACTTATAAAACAATATGTATGCAATGAAAAAAATCAAAATTTTACTATTTTTTCTGAAATGTCTTGTTTGTTTTTTCCAGGTTGTGCAAGGAAAACTTCCTATTAATCACCAGATTGTGTACCAGCTACAGGATATTTTTAATCTTTTACCAGATATCAGTCATGGGAATTTTGTAAGTTCCCTTTATGTCAAAACAAACGATCAAATGTTGGTAGTTTATTTAGCAGCTCTTATACGATCCATTGTAGCTTTACACAATCTTATCAATAACAAACTTACTAACCGAGATGCTGAGAAGAAAGAGGGGAAGAAAGAAGAAGTGAAGGACAAAGACAAGAAAGATGAAAAGGCCAAAGAAGAAGTTAAAACTGAAGCAAAGAAGTGAATGGACTGAAACTGTCTTGTATTTTGTAGACTTGATCATCATCCAACTAAACATTCTAACCAAGATCTGGGAGCTTGCTTAAGTTAGGCATTCAGGACAGTATCTAGTTTGCGATCTGGTGTCATTCTCATTTATTGTGAAGTACAAAAATTACAATTTTTGATATCTGGATAAGGCATTTTGCAAAGAGATCCAGGGGCATAATTAAAAACTGTTAAATCAATTAAAATATCATGTTCCTGAACTTGTCCATGTAATTATTTACTAAAGTTTCAGGCTAAAAGTGCTGTTTGTACTGGAAGTATGCTTTGGATCTCTGAAATAAAGATATTTTGGGTGAAGTCAGCTGATGTTTTGAAATATATCTGTGGAGAGTTGACTATGTAATGATTTTGAACACATGCAGTGAGCTATGTGCTCTTTGTCCATTGTAACTTCATCATAAAAGTCAATTTTCACCTTTGGAATGTTGGTTTAGCTTATTAATCTTAACTTTTTAAAAATACATAATACATTTTCATCTAGTATGATTATTTTTGTGGTATGTCTGCAGTATTACTTTTATTCACTGTATTTATATTCATGACAATACATCCATGTCCAGTGTGTCCAGTAATGTGGCATTTGTAGGAAAACAATTTCATCAAGAATACGATTTTTCCATTCTCAAATGAGGTTGTTTCATTTTAATTGCTACAGTGGTTAAGGAATAAACCTAACCTTTTCATTTTGAAATTATGTTGCATTTTGCTAGTGGCAATTTTTTTTTTAGCTATTGTTACATTCATATGATTTGTTTGAAACCAGTACTGAAAAATCAATTCTTCAGACTGCATTTAAACATATTTTACTCATCCCTTGAAAGAATAAAATATGAAATAAAATAGAATTTGCATTTCTTTTTGAATTTTAAATGTCGGGGGGGAAAATTCACAATTTGCAACCCTATGATTAATTTGAATTTTATAATGTAATTTATTAAGAGGAGAGGGGATACAACAAATTACTTTTCTAATTCATTAGTGTTTGAAATGTTGAATTAATTTGATTGATATTGAATAATGTGTTGTGTATAACCTTGTGTTACACAATGGACAAAATGATTTTCATTCACACATCTCTCATCACTACACAATGGAAATTTCCTTCTTAGTTTTAGTTAACTTGGGCAAGTTTCCTAAAATCACCTCTGAAACAATTTACAGCACACCCAATGCTAGTTTTGTGCATAGATATTAAGCTTGGAAGGTGAACCATCATCAACTACCTGAAATTACAGAGTAAGCAAGACTAAGAATCGTTCAATACCAAAACGATGCCCCAAATTTTGTTTTAGAGGTATACTAGCAGAACCTGGCAGACTCTCCTCTCTGTGTCTTCCCTTCCCTCTCCCTCCCCCCAGCAAAAATAAAATACAATGTTCAAAAAGATCTCATCCTGTAGATTACTGTATGCAAAACTTTTCTTTGAGGCTGTTGGCCTCAAAATTTTACTTTTTAATGCTCTAGAATGCTTAGTTTAGAAGTTATTTAACAATATAATTCAAATAATCCTGCCGAGTGTGTTGTGGGTTGCATTTGTCATGAATATTATGAATATTATATTATTCTACACCACCATCTAATGAATTTTTTCAATTTTTTAATAGTTCTGCTATTCAGGGTGTAGATGAAAACAACAAATCAGAGATAATTAAAATTGGTCCAGCCATTCGCGAGTTATAAATGCTGTAACTAACCCAACTTTGTTTTTTATATATAGATTTTAATGATCAAGTTTAACGTGTGAGGTATATTTTAATAACCAAGAGTAAATCTGGTTGGTTACAATATAGAATGCATTCTCAAAATCAATTTCTTACCCCTTAGAATATTAATATTTGAAACATTTTTTGTTACAAAACATTTTGTAATTACTATAAAATAAGAAAATCTGGTTGGTTCAAGTACAGAATAGCAAATTAGTTTCGCATACTCAAAATCAATTTCCATTTTTTTCATTTGATCTAAATGTGTGATGTCACAAGAAAAGTAATGAGGACAATCTTGAGAATTATGTTAGATTTGATTTGGACATACACAAACCAGACATTTCCAGTGTTTAATGTCAAACAGAAGTAGAGAAGTCATCAAAGGTTGATATTTATTGTGATAGACCAATGATGTTTGATAATGATATGTTCCCAAGTTTTTATAGAACTCATAAGAAAAATTTATGAAGAGAATACTATTCAATGCAAAATAAAAAACTTTTAATTTCAATTGCTGGAAATGTATTTTGTAACTCAGGTGGAAAGCTTATTTAATATGAAAGAAAGTTCTAAATATCCCAGTTCAAACTAGTATTTGCACATATTTTACTTGCATTTATTTTATTACCAAACTGTATAACCAGTTTTGGGAACCCTCTTATTAATTATTCAGAGAAATATTCCCTTACATTTCCTGTTTCATTCTTGCTTCACATTCTCAACAGGAGGTACCTTTGAGGTGGTTTTTAGAAAAATTTGTCAATTGCAGAATTTCTTAGGGAAGTATTTTATGTAAACCTGAAATTATTAAAGACAGAATTTAGACTAACTTAACATAGCCAATTGTAGATTAAACAATTAATTTTGTTTGGTTTTATAATAATATGCTGGTGGGGATATTAAACAAAAAATACCTGAGAAAACCATAATATTGGATACCGTTGTTTTTAGTAAAAAGTAACGGCTTCCCTGGAAATTTATGCGATATATTTTCAAAACGTTTAGCTAATTTCAGGCACCTTTACTATATAAATCATATATACAATTATTATTTCTGCAAGAAATCCTAACTCTCATTCAAAAATGCAACCTCCCTGAATTCATAATCATATTTTTAGTTGATTAATAAATTTACTTACATTTTTTTCAAGTTTGAAGAAATGACTAATTTTTTGGGAATTGCAAATGAAAAACATTTACATCAACCAAAATTATCTGAAATAATGCAATTATAACAAAAGTACCTAATACTACAATTAGATTTATATTGGCATAATAGCTCTCAACGTCAACGTTTGGAATGCTATCTGCATTGAACTTAATATCTAAACACACTATTTTTCAATCCACAATTTCTTTTGATTTTCTCCAAGTAAATGCAGATCTGTCTTCTAAGGAACTGATAAACTTCACCTCACCAGTCAAATTCCTCATTTGCATCCACGTGAAACAGTAAGGACATTTTGTTTCTAGTTAAGTTTTCTTTATGTAGATTTAGAATGAAATTTTTAGATTCAGTCATGTTAATGGGTCTCCAAGAAATATAAAATTTAAATCTAATTAGTCAATTGAAGTTCTTTTTATTAAAAAAATAATAATACTACTACTTTAATCTAAAATAAGAAACAAAATACTGCATGTGAATGTCAGTCAAAAGCAGAGTAAAACAAATTTACTTTTGTAAGAGGTCACTGGCATTCAAGAACTTTTTTTTAATGCCTGAACTTCACTATTCTGACAGCTACTAATTGCTTATGAAAAGATGATGTCATACATATTCATTCATTATTTAAATGACAGTGTATTTGAACATTTAATCCAGTACACATGAAATACAAGAGAACAGAAATGGGTCATTAAAAAATACATTCACAAGATTTCCTTTAGAAATTCTTGAGCACTTAATTTTGAGTTTATATTTCATGGGAACACACTCTGCGAGTTTTTCTGCTTTAATTGCTTGTACCCAGAATGAGATTAAGAGTTCTATGCTCATAATTTTTATTAATCTCTGAAAATACGGATAATCTTATTTATAATTAATGCAGAACATAGGAGTTCATTTTTTAAGTGCAAGAGTTCTTGTTTTCTTTTGTTGTGAAATCAAAACTCAAAGAGAACGGAAAAATGTGTTATAGATATAATAGAAGATAAGGCTTTATCCACACAAGTTTTCTTGATTCTCTCTATTTATCCGCACAGGTTGCCTTTATTTTGCTAGATGCGAGGGGACAATATTATTATTTTGTCGTTTATATTCAGTCACGCTCATTGCTACAATTTATTCTGAATTCAACTAATAATAGCATAGGTGTGGGGGTACGTATTCTGGAATTCATGAAAACGTGCGCAGATACATGTACCTTCCTCTCCAAATGTCAATGTGTCCCTTTTACGTTTTATTACTTTCTTATTACAACTGGGTATGGTTACGATGTAGGCGCCTTTAACACAGAAGAAAGCGACTTTTTCATACGCTTGTTCATTTAGTCACGTTAAAAATAAAGTCCCATGCAATGAATCACGAACTTCAGCATTTTCCGCGCAAAAGTGTTCACAAATGCCTCCGCAGTAGAAGTCTTTCTTCAGTCTGTCACGAGGTACATTTCGTCAAGCGCGGTTGCACTCATTTGGCGTGTGCGCACTAGGTCGCGTAGCGGGCGCAGGTAACTAAGTGCATCGCCAGCAGGAGCGCTGCGATCGGCGCGATGGTGGCCCCGCGGGGTTGCGCGCTCCGCGCGGGATCTTGGGGTGTGTGCGTGGGCGGCGCCTCGCGCACGGGACCCACGAAAGGCTCCAGGTTGGTGCGATTGTAGTTCTGGAAGTACCAGTCCATGGAGGAGGAGTTAGCGTGCAAGTCCGAGGAGCGTGGGGCGGCCGTGTCGTCGGCGGGGCCGCTGCGGAGCTCCGCTTGAGGTCCTGCCGCCTGCTGCTGTTGCTGCGTGGGAAGCACCACCTTGGTGATGGTGGGCTTGCCCGAAGGCGCGCGGAACTGCGGCTGCTGCCCACCGGGCACCAGCAGCGCGGACAGCGACGACGGCTCGGGGCGGCCGGACCCTGTGCCCGCGCCCGTGCTGCTCTGCGGGGCGATCAGCCCTAGCACGCCGCCCGCGGGCACGGGCGTGGTAGTGGTGACGGTAGTGGTGGCGGGGGCGGGCGGGTCGGTGGGCGGCGGCGCCGTGCGCGACGCCTCTGTGCGAAACAGCAGACAGGCGCACATTAGTCTCCCACATCGCCCACAGTTTAGCAACGTCCAAATGACTGACGATTCTCTGAACTTAGGCGTACTCCTGTCACCATTAAGAACTTCAGTAGGAAAGTTTGATTCGGAAAATACTAATTTTAAAAGACGAAAGAAGTCTGTCTTCCCCATTGTTTCCATTTTACAGGTGCCAGAAGCGGAAAGCTAAAATTATCCCCGTAGTAAGAAAAACTAAATGCATCACAAATATGTTTTCTGTTGAATGTTAAATTGAAGTTCCAAGTTCTGCGCAAGAATTACATTAAATGAATCAAAACAAAATCTACTACGGCGAAGTAATTTTACAATTAAAATCGAAGATTATTGAATACTTGTACCGTTGGTCCGAATAACGGTCGATGTTAGAATATTTGCAAATCATGTTTTTTTGTGGAATAATGCAGCACTATGTAGTCTTGGGCAGCTTGAATGTTTAGGTACAGTTTACGATCAAACCAGGGGCGGATCTCCAGAGAAATTTTCGGAGGGGTAATTCAAGATGTTTTGATCGAATGTGTCATATTACAGCTATTGTAAAATGTCGCATGCTACACTCACCTCATGTCGCGATACGATTTTATTCGTTTTAATGATTATCCGAAAATATTTTTGCTTAAAATTTCGTGAGAAGTTAAAATTAATGGTTACTGAACAATTTTAGGCGGGGAATTTTCCCTCATTTCCCTCCCTGTGGATCCGCGCCAGGATCAAACTAAGAATATTCATGGAATACACCGTCTACGTTACCTGTTTACTTAGTAAAATCTACGAAGAAGTAACACGTAGGGTTTCTGCTTGTACTTTAAAATTCATAAACCAATACTCGGCCCAATGCTTCACTTATACCGTCCACCCGGGGTGCAAACGCAGCCAGATAAAAATACTATGTACCTAGGAGCATAAACCCAACAAGCGACGTAGCGCGACAAGATCTCCAACAGCCTGGTTTGTTGTTTTTCCCCCCACAGGAATTCACGCGAGCACGATTGCTTAGAAAATATAAAATTCATAAGAGACATTTCCCACCTCATCTCATTGAAGACGCTTCATTCATCCACTTACTTTGTGTACGTCTTAAACGTGTACATTCCAGATATAGATTGCCACAAAGAAGCCTCACACGTCTTTTCGACAAAGCCGCTTCGGGTCCCCACGCGCCATGCCGCTTTCTGACCCTGCCTTCGTAGTGCGTCCCTCTGTTGTACCTTACACATCCTCGCTAATGTTGAATAAGACTGTTTGGTTCAAAACGACTTTGGTAACACTCTTACATCTTTTCCTGGTATACAAAAAGTTTTGTCTTGAGAAAGATATTTGTCCTAAGAACTAGACTGAAAAATTATTAATTTAAGGAGGAATATCAAAATAAACACAGTTTGTATCTTTCCAAGATGAAAGATGCAACTTTTACCACGATTTTCTACAAAACTTGTCACTTAAGATTTTTTACAACCCCCTTTCACTAAGCAATCAGTATCGCTTTGCTATTCGCTTACGATGAGATGTTTATGTCTTCCAACAGCGCCGTCCTGTTTGCAAGGTCACGTGGGCTCGACCGCGTGCGGCCGCCCCCTGCGGCGTTGCTTGACGCGCGCAGAAGGTGCGTGATGGTGCTCTGGTGCTTCGGTGGGGTCTTTGTGAGCAACGCGTGCAGCAGGCGATGGGTGCTGTTCGGACTCCACGCGCGTCGGGCGCTCGCGAGGTGCTTGTCCCGTTCGCCGCTGGTGCTCGGGGTGGTTCGGGTCGGTGCGTTGCGGACGGGTGGTGCGCGAGGGCTGAGCGCCCTGTGCGTCTTTTTGGATAACGCGTGCAGGAGGTGGCTCGTGCTGTGTTGGCTTGATCTGGGATCGGTCTTGTGCGAGCGCGGGCTGGTGGGGGCTGGTTCGGTGCTCGGGGTGGTTGAGGCGCGTGGCCTGCGGGCGGCGCCGACGGGTGCTGTTGGCGTGGGCGGGGTGGTTCTTGACGGGGCTGCGCGCGTGCGGCGGGGGCTGGCCGTGCAGGGCCGCGCTCTCCGGCCGCGGAGGGCGCGCCTTGGCGGGCAGGGTGGACTCGGCGGGATGCTGGTCCGCGTGGAGTGGATGTGCCGGGGCCGTGGGTGCGGAGTGGGTGGTCGGGGCCAGAGGCTGCGCGTGGGTGGCGGGCGGCGTCTTGCGGCGTCGCGGCGCCTGGCGAGCGGGTGGGGGCGTAGGCGTGGCGGTCTCCTGGGCGAGCAGGTGCTCGTGCTCTGAGGGGTCAGCGTGCTGGTGCGGTGCCGGTGCGAGGAGGTGCAGTTGGTGCGGTTGATGCGGGTGGTGCGGGCGCCGGCGCCGGTGGCCCTTGCGCTTGCGTGGGCGTGCGTTGTTACCTGGGGTGGGCCGGCCTCGCCAGTGGAAGCCCCAGGCGGGGGGCGTGGTGGTGGGCGGGGGCGCGGTGCTGGCCTCTGCCTCCAGTTCCGTGACCGCCGCCGCGGCCGCGGCCGCGGCCGCCGCTGCCGCTGCCGCTGCCGCCTCCGCCGCCGCCATAGCCGCGGCGGGGGTGGGCGCGCGCGTGGCGGGCGGGGGCAGCTCGTTGGTGGTGATGGGTGGGCGGCGGGCAGCCGGGAGGGGCGGCGGGGGCGGGGCGCGGGAGGGAGCCGTATGCAGCGCCAGTGGGTCCAGGAAGTTGGCGTGCTGCGCGTGCGGGGTGTCGGACGGCTGCGGGCTGGAAACTGTGCGCGGGAAGGCGGTGCCGGCGGCGGGGCGCAGCTCGGGCAGCGGGGCCAGCTGGGGCGGCGGCGGCGGCGCGGGGGCGGGGGCGGGCCCGGGCCCGCGCTCCACTGCCGTCGTCAACTCGTCAAAGCTGGTGACGTTTGACGACTCAGCGAGTTGCACGGTGCGGTTGTGGCCCGGCCGCTCCCATGCCGCGTACGACACGTTCACGTGCTGCTGCGCGTTGAGCTGCGAGCCCCGTTGCGACTGCGAAGAGAGCGCCGGGTTGGCGATGGGAATGAAACCGCCCGACTCGGGCAGCATCGGGACGAAGCCGCCCGTCAGCTCGGGAGCCGGTGGCGGCGGACGGTGCCCCGTGGGAGCGAGGGCGGGGGTGGAGCCGGGGGCGGGGCTCGGCGCGGCGGGCGGCGGTGGCAGCATCTCCACCTTGCCGCGGTTCCCCACGAACGACACCTGCGATGAGGTGTCGTTAGAGCGCAGCACGTGCGCTCTTTGCTCGTTACTCGTACGTGCGAAGGGTGCAAGTGGTATTGTCTCGTAATGCAACCAGTGCAATAAAGTGAGGGGACAACGCGAATAATGCTTGCTTACGATGGAAACATATTTTACATATATTTTATACAAGAAGAAAATTAAATAAGGAGGCACTTTTTTCATCACTAAAGTTGAAATTACGTCTATACGCTTGTCCACAAGTTCACAAGTTGAAAATTAAGAAAAATCACAATTTATTCGTTTACATTTACTCAAGATAAAAAATGAGATCATTAATGAATGATCTGAAAGCAAATTAAATAATATTCCATACCTTGTTCATGTTTTATTTAAAATTTAGTCAAAATGATACAAAGTATTTCTAAGTAAAACTGACTTTCTAGAAAAAGTTATGAAGATGGATTCATAAGTGCATAACCAAAGGGATGAGTGTGTTAAGAATGAATGAACTCTTTTTCACTTTCCCTTGTATTCCCGATTGCAAGGTTTTAATGCTGCCACCACCTAAACATACAATACGAAAATGGAAATTATGTACATCGTGCATTAGAAATTATTCAGTGTAGTGAATTTTAATAACCTTTATTTTTAGTGTAAGGGAGCGATGCTTCAATAGATAGAAATGTATAATTGATTCATGCAACCAAAACATGCTAGCTTCATAAATTTTTCTGAACCAATGATTCTTAAGAATGCCACATCTGCAACAATCTTCAATTTTAATAGGCAGTTTATAAAAAATAAAAATTTTCATGATAGTTCAAGTCAATTATTTTTTCACATCTACTTGTTCGTAAAAATATGGTACTTGCTACAATTATTGAGGTGAAATACGGAAAAGAAAACAGAAATAAGAATAAAAAAGTAAGAAAACATTCAAACGGTTACACTTAAATGAATAATTTACTGTCCGTTAATAATTTTAACGCAGCTTTTATCAAAATTTGTGTTCAAACTACTGATAATTGAATTTCAAAATTCAATATGTGCTGTAGAAATATTCGTAAGAATATTAAAAAAAAATATTTACAGATTGTATGCAGAACAGGGCCATTGCTTAAACTGTGTACTTCGATATATTAACGTGGCGCATGCCGTAAAGCAGCCGTTACTATGTTATCCAATCGGGAGCGCGAACGCCATCACCGTGACGTCACAGTGGTGTCGTTTAAGCTCCCCATTCGATGACACAGTCAACAGCTGATTTACGTCATGCGCCACGTTAAAAAAAAGAGTATAACTCGTGTGAAATTTACTTGAGGTCCATAAATCCGCATCCACAAATCTAGAAGCAATTGTCCGAACTTCATCAATAAAATATAGTTATATTATCAATAAAATATAGTTATATTATCAATAAAATATAGTTATATTATCAATAAAATAATTTCTCTTAGAGTTATTACCTTTGGTTGCGAACGTGTATCGGATACGAAAAAGAAATTGCGAATATATAGAATGCAATTGAATCTAAGTTATCATGAAATCGATATACCGAATACATATATTGGCATCAAATTGATAACTTTCTGTCTAAAGTAAAAACAGAAAAAGAAGGTGACGTCACTTTGAAATATATTTCATGTACCTTCTATATTTGGTTCATCGATCAATCCGTGAAACTATTACAATAGAAACTTCCAATTCTTTAATTTGTATATAGCAGTCTCATCGCTTAAACTTACAGCAAAATGAAAGTGCACACTTTCCCAGTTAAATTAATTTATCTATATATGAAAGACTGTCGTTCGATTAAGAAATACAAGACATGACTGAACCGTTTTTGACATTTGTCGTTGAACCAAAGATATATTACGTATTACGTCATGACTTTGCCATATTGATTTGTAAGTAAATTTACATAGCTTATATCATTCCCACGCTTAAAATACGAACATTGTCTGGTTCACCAATCATCAGTATTTATTGAAAGGAATTTAGATTATGAAGACAAAAAGAAACGAAATGCACTGCTTCCCTCGCGTGGTCAAGTATGAAAGAAGAAAAGTATGAAATTCCGTCCTTACAACACGCACTGGAGTACTAGTGCTGGTTTATAATACTTATTGCCATGATCCCTTGCTATTAAATTATTACATTTTTCAAAACGTCTCTCAAATTTTCCACGTAATTCTCATCTGTCATTTTTGTGCAAATATTTGTGTAATTATTCTTTTGTATGCTATATATTATAGGAAAACATCAACGGGCTAGATGAAGCAAGTGGTCGATGAAAGGAAAAGGTTGTGAATCCCGAGTGCTAGTTGGGCGGGGGCGGGGGCGGGGTGTGACTAACCTCGCCGTGCCGGCTGGCGGCGGCATCCGACTTGCGAGCGGACCCCCAGAGGCCGCCCAGGCTGAGGCTGGGCAGCGGGAAGCCAAAGAAGGTGATGCCGCTGGCTGGGGGCGGTGCCTGCTGGCCCGGCTGCGGAGGCACCAGCACTGTCTTGTTTGCCTGCGGCAGCACATTGCAAATTACGCCTTCTCCCCATTACCCACCATCTGTCTCCCCCCTCTTGTGGGCTTAAAAAAATATGCGTTTTGTGTTTGAAGGGTGAACTCCATAAACACAAGGTAAAAAAAAGCATTAAAAATTTTGTCGTACAGGGCGAGCTCAAAATGCGTATTTAGGAAACGTGACATTTCTCACTGATGGACAATTTTTATGCACAGGTGTAGGCAGGTCACGTTCTGGGGCAGTCAAAGAAGTTTCATGGATCTACCGAACTTCTTTACATATTGGGTTGTCTAACACTAAAGGGCATACATCACCTGCCATAAGAAATTTCCAACTACGTTCATTGGCAAAAACATTCAGTTTAGACATCTCTGTACGTCCTAGAAACTTGAAAATTTATTTCGAGGCACCTCGTTCTCACATACATTCCCGAACAGCGTGCTTTCCGTTACTCACCTGGTTGTTGCCGTTCCCTCGCGTGCTGCCGGCGTAGAGAGTGGGCGTGTCCCCGGGCACCAGGTGCGGCGACAGAGTGCTGCTTGCGTGGTGCTGGTGCTGGTGGTGGTGATGGTGCGGGGGCGGCGCCGCCGTCACCACCGCCACTAGCGCCGGTACGTCGCCTCCGCCCGCTGCCGCCGCCGCCTCCGCCGGCGCCGTCGCGTTCTCGTCGTACTGGTACTCGACGTACTCGTCATAGAAGTACTCGGACTCCTCGGGGCTGGGCGGACTGGGCGCGGCGGAGGGCGCTGGGGTGCTGTCTCGCACTTCCATCCACGTCGACAGCACTTGCGAGGTGCCCAACACTGTCAACCAACGGATGAGATTGATTGATTGATATTTCCGGACACATGAATTGCTACTGAGAGCGTAGTCTTCCGCGGCTGGAGTCAATAACTACTTGCTAGCCTGAGAGACGCTGCGTTCTTGATATAGGTGTCAGTTTAGGCCACCATTCTGTGACCTTCCTCATGGCGAAATGACGTAGGTTGCAGAATGGCGACCGAAACGTTGGGACCTGGGCCTAGGTCGCGGAGTCTTATTTTTTTTTTTATTTTACGACAAACACAGTTTAAAACTGTGTGTGACGGGCTACGGGAAGAAGTGCATTCCATGCACGTATCTAAATTCTGAGATCCCTACCCTAAACCATGTACAAGTTGGATTCTGAATACAGAAATAAATGAGCGTTTTGGCAAGAATTGTTACCAAAATAAAATATATTTTCAAAGGCAAATCAGCTGTTGATTTGGGTTATTAACTTTCATTATGTCCTTCATGAAGGAATATACTTTTGTCACGACAACATGGAGAGCGATAATTTGAATAACTATATTTCTCATTGCAGCCTACAAGACGCGCACAGACAATGACGTCTCCCGGAGCGCCGAGTTGCCGCGAAGGCGTGCTCACCGGCGGAGTGGGCGTGTCCGTCGGGCGCGTCGGGGCAGCCGGGCGCCGGGGGCGGGTCGCGGCGGCCGCCGGGGCACGCGTCGTCGCCCTCGGCCAGCGCGCGCTCGCGCAGCAGCTGCCCGTCGGCGCAGCGCGGCCCGGGCTCCCCGGGCGGCAGCCAGTCGCGCAGCCAGCGCATGCCGCACGCGCACGCCAGCGGGTTGCCCTCCACGCGCAGCTGCGCCGTCGCCGCCCCGGACCCCGCGCGCAGCCGGCGGAACGCGCGCTCGCGCAGCGCCGACATGCGGTTGTTGCGCAGGCTCAGCACGCGCAGGCGCGCCATGTGGCTGAACGGTGCGCCCTGCACGCTGCAGATGCGGTTGTCGTCCATCTGCGCAGCAGCAGAAACAATCCTTCTATTAAGGGACTAATGGCGTGGTAAAAAACATCACTTGACACGATTAGATCATTAAATTGACACGAATGCAATGTCTGATTCCATAACTCAGTCGGGTACAGCAGGCAAGTCTGGATAACAGAAGAGCGAAAATATTGCACTTCGTGGCAATACATTTTCAATAACTTCATAAGCACGGTAGTCTTAACTGAATTAGCCCCAAGCAAATAGCAACGCTCGGGTGTATTAAGGAACATCAACAATAATGCGTGAGCACAATAATGAGGTTCACGCGTGAGTCGGGCATGCAAAGGGGTAGATAGAGTTCGAAAACTGTTGCTACATTCTAGCTCAGCATAACAGCTTCCTGCTCTCATTGGTTAGTCACTACCGCTGGTTACTACTACTACTACGGAGAAGTGTAGGTAAAGTGGTGTCGGAAGAGGGAGAAGTGGTGGAGGAGAGATAATTCGGAAGGTGCCAATCGAAGTGTTGGAAGTTAAAGTGGGAGTGTGGTAGAAGGGCTGAAGATGACAGAAGGCTTAGTGAAATTGAAGACCATGGAAATCTGGAACTCGTATTGTTGCTGGAAGCGAGACTAATAACTCGTTTATTTCAGGCTTCTACAAGTTTGCCAATTCCAGGATAACGAACAAACTGACTGGCTGACTAAAGGGTTTGAAACGGGATTTAAATTTTTGTTGAAAGTAGTATTTGTTACATATATTTTTTAAAGAACATTTCTCATTACAAATGAAAATATCTGGTTTGATTTCTTTCAATACTTTTATTTAAGAATTATGATGAACCTACGACTTCTTTGTAATTTCATGACCGAGAATATTATAACTCTACGCCACTTCTGTCAATTCTATTTTTACCCTTTTATAAATAGTATATTATGAAACTAGTTTATAATGATATGATTTGTTGCATTTGTACATGTTTTGAAAACAAGCGACGTTAAGAGCGAGTTGTTGAAATTTGTACAACAGCAAAACGTAACATTGTAAATAAGTTACATACGTTACTTTTTGTATAATTACATTATAAGAAAATCAAAGTTAATTTTTGGAAACTACTTTATTGTGACGTCACGGGTATGTGACATCTGTGCGAAAAACTGTGGTCGGCTGCTCGGTTTACTGCTTCGTCCCCACAATTCTCTCGCTGCAATTGGACGAGTGTGTGATGACGTAATTATTCGGGCCATAAACGGCAAATAAGTAATAATGTTTTCCATGATACGTCACTTTATGCACGATTTCTTGTAACGAAAAAGGTCGTGTATAATGCTGGATTGCATGAAAACATTTTCCCATTAACTGATTTTTGTCGCTTGAGCGGATTCTGATTCTAGCGCAATGAGATTGCTAGGATGTTGAGAGGGGGGGGGGTACGTTACCCAGAGCAAATGCAATTTCGAGGGTGTCGGGTTGTGCGAGGCAATTGTGAGGGGGCGCTGGGGCGGTGCGTGGCGTTACCCTGAGCTCGACGAGCCAGTCGACGCCGGCGAGGCTGTCCTGCGCGACGCGCGCCAGGCGGTTGTGCGAGAGGTCGAGCACCTCGAGCGAGCGCAGCCCGCGCAGCCCCGCGCGCTCCACGGCCTCCAGCGCGTTGTGCGACAGGTTGAGCAGCAGCAGCCGCGGCGCCTCCTGCAGCACGCGCACAAGCTTACTCCTCAGCCCTCGGCCAGGAAAGGCGCCTTATAATGCACAATGAGGAATTATAACAACAAATAAAACAACAACTATAACAATAATAACAACAATAACAATAACAATAACAACAACAACAACAATAATAATAATAATAATAATAATAATAATAATAATAATAATAATAATAATAATAATAATAATAATAATTTAAATGAAGTACTCGAGTAGTGGCCACTTGAAAATTGCATCAATTTGTTATTTCCCATGTACTTGACCACTTATCATTTTACCCCAAACCTGCTTTTAAACACTTGAGGTTCAAAAATGTACCGACTCATATTTTATTATCGCAATGCCAATACCTCAAGACTTTCCAGGTTATTCCTTAAATCAAGCATGTCACTTTACAGCGTGAAGCACCTCAAGGCCTCGGGCAAGGTAATTAGTTTACTAGAGTTCGCGAGACCTGCGTCTGGAGCAACTTGCGCGTTGTTGAAATGTAAGGGTTGTACAAAACGTTCCGAGGTATGCTATTGCAAACCTTGCCCCCTGACAATATTTTGGAGAAGTCACTTGACAAACATTATCATAAATTTAGCTATATTAATTTCTATTTCTTCTACTGAAGCAAATAAATTATCCATTTAAATGAAATCATGCATCAGTCAGATTTAAAATTAGCAAGTGACATTAAATTTGAACATTTTGAATCGAAAGTATATTTTATTTCGTAATTACTTAAAAGTATAATAATTACATTAACTCCCTATCTTCAGGTTAGGATGTTTAACAAAGGTTCTTGTGAGAATAGTTAACTTAAAGAGTCTTATTAATTTACTTCACATTGTTACTATAACTTAATACATTCATAAATAATAACACAAAACGAAAAGAAGGAAACAATTCACCACTCAAACATATTGGCAAAAATGATTATATAAGGCAAAATTTAAAAAGGAAATAAACATGAAATAGTAATAATGAGTAAGGAATATAAGCTTAACACTAATCTCGATTGTTAAATAATACAAATCTGTCAAACACATATTCGTATGAAGTGACTATTCGTCGCCTCGCGTCGCTTCAGCTTGCACGTAAACACCCCGTTTGGGAGGAAATGTGAGCGGAGTCAGGGAAAGTTGCCCGTGTTCGCAAGAAAGCCACGTTTCTCGGCGGAAGAGAAGAGCAGAGAAAATATATAAACTACCTTCGTTCTACCGTTCACTACTGACGTTAGTGGTTCCTACTTATGTACAAGGTCGTTACGAAGGCAAGAGGCCCTATTGATGCCTATACACATCAGGACTTTACGTTGCAGAGAGAGCGATCGTTCGCGCGCGCTCACCTGAATGAAGCCAGGCGCCATCTCCGCGATCTCGTTGTGCTGCAGCTCGGCGCTGAGCATGTGCGGCAGGTGCTGCGCGGCGCCGGCCGGCAGCGCGCGCAGGCGGTTGTGCGAGAGGCGCAGCGCGCGCAGGCGCGGCAGGGCGCGCACGGCGCCGGGCGCCAGCTCGCGCAGCTCGTTGCCGCTCAGGTCGAGCAGCTGCAGGTGCGGCAGGTCGGCGAAGGCGTCGGCGCGCAGCTCGCGCAGCCGGTTGCGGCCCAGGCGCAGCTCCTGCAGCGCCGGCAGCGCGCGGCGCAGCGCCGCCGCCGTGGCCGGCGCCTCGGCCAGCAGGTTGTGCGACAGGTCGAGCGCGCGCAGCGCCGGCAGCGAGAAGTCGCCGGCCTCCGGCAGCGGGAAGGCGCGCAGCGCGTTGCGCGACGCGTCCAGCTCCTCCAGGTCCCTGCGCACGCACGCGCGCGCGCACGCAGCGCTCAGTACGGGCGAAGGGAAATATTCGTCCACTTTTGACCGATGGTATTTCCGGGCACGCCAACGTCTGAGGTCGTTAGTTCCGCAAATGTAGTGTCTGTTTAATCGCGAATGGTGGTGTATCACGAAGTGCAGAATATGATTTATCGCGGGAGGTAACGGTGGCCTTCCTCCGCTGGATGCCGAGATCTGGCACCAACCTACTCAACAACTTGCGGCGTTTTCCCCCACCATATATCCCCCCATCAACGCTAGCATCCTAGCTATGTAGCCGGTGACAAAACTCCAGCCACCATCGGGACTTGAATCCTAGGATATCTCGGTCAGAGATCCTGCAGTGACATCAACTGATGCCCTGAGTCATCTCAGGCGGTCTCTTTGACCATTCGATGGTCTTTCGGTAAAGGAGGTCACTCATGTATCGAGAAAAAAATGGAAGTGTGTTAATTAGTGAGTTCTTCGACGGCATTGAGCGTTTTAACGCAAAAATATTTCCATTGGGTATTCACCAACTTTTCCCCTGCCCTATTCGCTCTTTCGCCTCCTGATCCACATGCATTAGCCTCCCACTCCTTCGACGGCTGAGGTTTATAGAACCATAGGGGATACTAGATACACCACAGCCGCTGTGACCCACGGGCCCATAGAGAGACTTGTAATTGATAAGTGAGAGGGGGGGAGGAAGATGGCGGGCAAGTGGCGGGCACGTCGTGGTCTCATTTACCGCGCTTTGCTCCCCCCCTCTGCCCGCAGGCAGACCAACAACTTTTTGTGACCACCCTGCCTAATTCTAACAGGCGGAGGGAGGTGCAGGAAACAACGGCTATTTCTGTGGGTGATACACGGCTGTTTGGAAAAGCCTCGGGCGTGCCAAGAAATACAAGGACTATACGGGACTCGACCAGATCTTGTAGGCGCCCACATGCAGAATGCAAGAAAAATACTCTTTAAAACTTTCTTTTTAAGAAATGTTTACATGCCTAATTGTTTGATTAAACTTTTGTCTATTGCGAATTCAAGTAAAAGCGTGATGTTAATAAATAACGCTGCCTCTTTCAAATTGAGTATTTATGAGCTGTTCCTTTACGTCTGTTTGATGACCAAATTCACATACAGACGTTGTCTCATCTGCTTTTTGACATAATTTGCATTAATTCTTACTATGTTCTTCTTAATGAAGACATCAGATCAATGTAAATCACTCGTGACGACTATCTCTATTGTCTGAATAATATTTCTGTGTACTTGATTTGCAGCTGATAGAGGAGGGAATTCTGCTATCCACCCAGAGGCTTCAAATTGTAACGATATCGTTGCAGAGTTGCCGATGCATGTTAGGAAAACAATGAAATCATTTAGCGCCCTGAAACTGACAATTGGGAGCACCGAGCGCTATTAGGTATCTGTTTAGTATTGCGTGCGTTTTTAGTATTCTGTGTCGTCTAGTGTTGTTTGCTCTCATTGCGATTTGTTTCTTGCTACAGCTGCTTCTGTTGTGATCTGATGCAAGAATGACCATACGATCATGTGTCTGCAGCTCGAGTAAGTGGCAACATCTCTCTATCCCTCCCCCAGCTGTCCAGTAGAGAGAAATATTATTCCGACAATAAACTCTGAACTGACACTCAGTCGTTGTTGGCGCTTGTCTCATCTTGCTGGCGAAAAGAAAACAAATATTTCGCAGATTGATGGCAGCCTTGCAGACGATGCTCAACAGTTTTAGAAACCGTCAAACAATCACCTGCTGGCCCGAGCAAAGTGTAGTACCTGTTGCTGTGGAAGGTGTCCGGCGGCAGCTCGGCCAGCTGGTTGCGGCTGACGTCGATCACGCGCAGGCCTTCGGCGCGGCGCAGCAGGTCGGCCGACAGCTGCGCGAGGCGGTTCCCGCGCAGGCGCAGCTCGCGCAGCGCCGTCTGGTCGCGCAGCGCGCGCGGATGCGCGTCCTCCAGGCGGTTGTCCGCCAGGTCGAGCAGCTGCAGGCGCGACAGGCCCGCCAGCGCGCCGTCCTCCAGCTGCTGCAGGGCGTTGCCGCGCAGGCTGAGCGAGCGCAGCGCGGGCATGCCGGCCAGCGCGCCCGACGGCACGCGCGACAGCCCGTTCTCCGACAGGTCGAGCAGCCGCAGCGCCGGCAGCGACACCGGCGGCGACAGCGGCAACGACGTGATCTGCGGGCGCACGCGATCACGCCGCATTAGGTTGGTTGATTGATTGATTAGTGATTTCGGGAGCGTCAACTACTATGGTAATTAATCCCGTAAGTATAGCGTATGTTTTTATCGCGAGATGTGGCGGTCATCTTTTCTGGCTGGATGTCGAGATACGGCGCCGATAAACACATCCGCTTTCCCCAACCTGGTATCTTCCTCGGTATGTGTGGTAGAGTAGTGCATGCAAGTGTGTGTGTATATATATATATATATATATATATATATATATATATATATATATATATATGTGTGTGTGTGTGTGTGTGTGTGTGTGTGTGTGTGAGTAAGAAATGGGGGCAAGGATAGGACAAGGAACAAGTAGGTAAGATCGCATGCGGTCCGTGACCCTTTTTCTCTGACATGTTCCTACTGCCAGAGAAACCCTGGTGTCGATTCCAGAAACCATGGAAAATTACCGATCAGAGAAGGCGGCCGCTAGAATTCTCCTCCAGGCAGCGGCTGAATTCGAGCCAGCTATCTAGCTGGTGTCTGAAATCCTGCCACCGCCGGAACTCGAACCCCGGGACCTGTTAGTCAGAGGCACTGCAGAGACATCAGTTGATGCCCTGAGCCATCAAAGCCGGCACCGTATTACGTATTATCGTTTTTCAGGGGAATATACTAAAGATGAGTAATTGATTGAATGATGTTTTCGAGCGCGAAAACTGCTAGGTTCACTAATCCCGTAAGTGCATTTTATATCCCGTGAGATTGAGGGGTTACTCCTCCATTGGCTCTTGAGATATGGCACTGATCTACTCGTTGAGGGGTGTTCATTCCCATAGTGGGAAAATCTCTAAGCTCGCGTCTGGTCTCCCTGTGACGTAGAGTGGTGCTTGAAACAAAAGAGAAGTGGGAAATGTGGATCGGCGGGGGGAATAGTTTGCCTTTTGAACATGATAGGCCTCGCATTTTTCTCAACAGAATGAAAGTAAAAAAAAAAGAGTTGCATTAACAACTTCAACTTCAATAAACGTACAATTAATAAGATTATTTGCGTCGACTCGCGATGCGGTGAGAAATATCTATCGGTTTGATGGTCGACCGACAAGACCTTCGGCTTTCGGAGACAACCGTGCGCCTTCTCGCGCACGCGCAATATCTTTTCCCTTTGAGATATTGACAATTAACTATTGACAGGAAGAAAGGTAGGCAGTTCTTCCTCAAATACGGGTGTTTTTGCATCGTTTAGAAGCGAATTTTATTTAAAACTTGACTAAAGTAAATTTCTATTGTTATCATATAAAAAAATAACATACATTTTATTTCAAACAGGAAAGTAAATATCCTATCTGGTAATAACATAAGTGAGGTTTATTCTCCCTTCCCTCCCCTGAAAAATTGTCACTCCCTTCTAATTCAAGAACCGCGTAACGTGTAGAACAGAACTGTCAAACAGAACACGTATGTGCTTTGAGTATGCTTGCCTTCACAAGGACACGTCGAGAATAATTGTATAGAAAAAGCAGTCGAGGAAAAGAAAATGCTGCTATTTTACAGGACTGGACTGTATTTCAGTGTAACTTGTAAAGTAAGACCATAAAAAACTTGAAGTATGTTTCAGCTCGAGTCTTCAAAAACTATTTCAAAAATTTAAATTTTTGTTTTTAAAATATGAAATTTAAATTTAAAACAATTGTATAGAAAATATTTATATTTAAAAATACGAAAGAATACGTTAAAAATTAAAATATACAACACGTTTTCGTGGCAATGAGAATAGAAACCAATTAAAATATTTCAATTTTTGATCAGATTCATTGTTTAAACGTTTCACTTTATTTCGTTATTTTACCCATTTTTCCGTCTAGACCATTTTTGTATGAGTAACAAAGCTTAAATTAGAAATTGATAATTTAACCAATGCATTTTGTTTTGTTTTGAGTTAAGTGTAAATTGATATCAAAATGTTTTGTTATTTAATAATGCCTCTTTGTGATATAACTGCGTTTGCTGGTCCAAATTCGACATGGAGTGTGCTAACCCCTGCTTCCCTGCATCGACCCTTGGAACACACTGTTTGCTCCGAACTGATATGAAGGTCATTCGCGTGGCCCGCCGGCTGATAATTTTCTTCTAGAAGTTTCGGTGATCATTAAGAAAACGGAATGACTTTGCAATACGACAAATTATATTAAAGATCTCAATAGATCGTCGCACTAACTTGTATGCTGTCATACTGACGTGAGATGACGTCATTCTGGAGCACTTCAGCATTCCACAACTTGTTTATCCCACCTTATGCTTTTGTGACTAGGGAATTAAACTGCAACATATAGTAACATACTGCTTACTTTTCTCAGAGTATGACTTGTGAAAGAGTGGCTGGCGTCATGTGAGAAACTCGAGAAAACCTACAGCGAAAGACTTTGTTCACCTCAAAATCCACACGGATTGAACTAGTCTTGATGTCTCAAAACCCAAAGATGGATAGCTAGTGCGCCGACAGTTACATTACGGTTTTGTCGTAGAATCAAAGATGAAGGAGGAGGTGGAGAAGGAGGAGAAGGAGGAGGAGGAGAAGGACGAGAAGGAGGAGGAGAAGGACGAGAAGGAGGAGGAGTAGGAGAAGGAGGAGGAGGAGAAGGAAGGAGGAAAGAGAAAGAAGAGGAGGAGGAAGGAAGAAAAATAATGGGGGGAATAAGAGTAGGAGGAGAAGAGTAAAAAGGAGAAGGAAGAGAAAATAATGGGGGGAATAAGAGTAGGAGGAGAAGAGTAAAAAGGAGAAGGAAAATAAAATAATGGGGATAAGAAGGGGGAGTCACCTGGTTGCGGGGCAGGCGCAGCTGCTCGACGGCGCGCGGGAGGCCGGGCACGAGCGCGCGCAGGCGATTCCAGCCCATGTCCACCTCGTACAGCGACGCCAGGTGGCGGAAGGTGACCGGGTGCACGGAGGTGAGTGCGTTGCCCGACAAGTTGAGAGTCTCGAGCGCGGGCGTGGCGAGGAAGGCGTCGGGGTCGAGTTCGCTCACGGCGTTGCCCGACGCGTCCAGGCGGCGCAGCGACGGCAGCTGCGCCAGCAGGCGCCCGTCCACGCGCCGCAGCAGGTTGTTCGACACGTCCAGCCCCTGCACACACAAACACGCAATGAATGGGGAGAAACATTTATGGAACTAGTACCGAAAGTGAGCCTTTGGCGCGACTTTAGACACGATAGGAGCCGAGTAAGGCATTTGGAAAAGAATATGCCAATTATACTTCCCTGCGAATCCCTACATTACTTTGTTGTGTGAATTTATGGCAACTTACAAGTACATATTTCGAATTATTTCCAATATGTCAAGACGACAGTTATGTTGATTCATGTTGTCCCAGTGTTTTGCTTACTTTGCAGGCTCAGGTGTTTTATATTGTCATGACATTTTCGCGGTGCGGTACGGAAAATTCTATGTTATTCTACTCGTACGTGTACCACAAAGTGAATAAAGCGTGAAGGTGAACTATACTTTACATGCATCAATGCTGATTTTTTTTATTCGATCGTAGAAAAATTCTTAGTGAAATTTATTATTCACATATTTTTGACTTTCAACGCATATGTATACTTTTTATCAAACACATACCACTGAAGTTTTGAAAATATTGTATAATGTTGATAATAGAAGTGACGGCAGTAACAGCTTGAGGCAAGTGACGGCAGTAACAATCTGACAAAAACTAATATCATGCCGGCCCAGGGTAAATAAATGAGAAATGGGGAGAAAAACTTGGTCAGAGAGTAAAAAAGACAGGAAGCTAAAAATTAATACGTCAGCAATAGCTCTTCAATGAATCTGGGGAATAAAATGAACAAAGAACTGAACAGCAGAGCAAAACAGCAGAAGTGAGGTGCATTAAACAATATAAGAAATGAATTGGGAGATTACCGGACTGGAACTAATCCATCCAGAACAAAAAGTCCCGAAAGAACATAACAAATATGAATTGGACAAGAATAAACTCTATATGAATTGACTGACTATATATTTGAAATTAATAGCGCGTGTGAAGGTATAAGAGTAATTGGGCTTATAAAAAATTGTAATAAATACGTCGAGAACAGGATTGTAACTTTCCGTGCAGATATATAGCCAAAATTAATTGCATGGACGCCAGAGGAAAGTTATAATTTATTTATATATTTGCATTTAAGAGGTCCATAAGTGATTATGTAATGAGTAGATAACAACGATAGTTATTACATGAATGATGTATGAGAATGTGAATGATGATGGAGAAATGATGGAATGAGTGTGTTACGCAGCGGGTTACTGTGGTCAGTTTTCTTCTCCTAGTAACGGGGTATTGGGACAGAAAGCCCTAAAATAAGAAGCAAAATCCTTTTTGCGGTGGTGGTGACTATTTCGAAAGATTCTCAGATCCACAGGATACTAGATTTATGCAAATGTATGCATGGTATGCTAGATATATTAGCATAATAACTTCCAAGTCGTTAAGTTGTTAGGAACTTTGACTGTACGATAAAGTTTTGAAAATATTTTAATAATGATAGTACTTTTTTAAAAAATGTGTTATTGAGAAAAACCTTAATTTTCACAAAGAAGAAGTCATCGGTGGTGGAAATCGATGGTAAGTGACGCTCTGACGACTCAGACGTTATAGAGACTGGGGGAACCGGCGAACCCGGTTTGAAGAGAATGAAGAGCTCGCTACGACGGCTGGCGCACCTTGAGCGCGGGCAGGTCCCACCAGGGCATGTCCTGGAAGGTGTCGGGCCCGTCGGCCAGCGAGTTGTTGCGCAGGCGCAGCTCGCGCAGCGCCGGGAAGGCGGCGAAGGCGTTGCGCCCCATGCGGCGCAGGCGGTTGTGGTCGAGGTGCAGCTGCTCGAGCGCCGCGTGGCCGCCGCGCAGCGCGCCGGGCGGCAGCTCCGCCAGCAGGTTGTGCGAGGCGTCGAGGAAGCGCAGGCGCGGCAGCGCCGCCAGCACCGAGCGCAGCTCCTCCGGCAGCACCAGCGCGTTGTTGCGCAGCCGCAGCTCCTGCCACCAACGCAACACGCCACGCTCATGCACATGCCTATAACTAAATTGGTGAGAAAAGAGTTGGGAACATTAGCGACTACTCGTCTTCTGATGGGAAGCTTTTCCTTCTTCGTGGGTTATCCCCCCCCCCTTCTGCTGTACTTTATGGTCTCTTTTCCTCGGCTTTGATGTGATGGAGAGACCAGGTGGGGTGAATACGAAAAAAATTCATAAGCTTAGAACACGGTTCTAGATATTCTAATAGCTTAAAGGCCCTTGGTATAGCCGCATAGTTATCAAGTTAGGCAATTATATTTATAATAATTACCTATTAAATTAAAAATTTACTTATTTACAAAACTAGGACACTACGGCTTAGAGCATCAATTGGTAGTTTTTATTACACAGGAACCAATATTTTCGCGTCAATTCTTGCCAAAAACTGTCGTTACTACAGGTATTCATAATTCAACTTAATACGAACCGGAGTTAGAACGGACGTACTAGATTTCAAGGAACAAAATTGGTCTTCTCCCCATAGTATGTCACAGTTTTTAACTTTTTTGGCGTTAAAAATCTATTCTATATATAAATCGGAAGGGATGTGCGTATGTGTGACGCTCATTGCCGCAAAAACTACTCTACCGATTTCTCTGAAATTTTCAAACATTGTTCGTATTAGTAATGTGACTGTTTAAAAAGTGTTTTGAATTAAATAGAATATAGGGAGGCGTTGTTGATTATTTATTCGTTTACGACGACTCAAGCTCCCCTGAACTCTATGCAACCCGCCTAACGGTCAAGGATTAAGCGCATCTTCACTGCATACAAGTATGATTCCCCTGCGGTTGTGAATTTTCGGCCAGAATTATTCCTTGAATCTCGGAATTAATCAATTTCTCAAAAGCAAACACTTTCTCTTGGCAAACGCATGCCCAAAAATTTGAGGGAGAATGTACGGCGGCGATGGTAGGACGGTTAGCGTACCGGACTGTTATACCCGAGCTCGCGGGTTCAAACCCGATCGAAGCCGCGGATTTTTAGGGCGACAAAATCCTTCGTACGCCTTCCTTCGGAGGGGAAGTAAAGCCGGCTGTCCCATGTTCGTAGATTTACTTGCATGTAAAAGATTCTTAAGCCTAAATGACGCCTCTGAGCTAAATTCAAATCGCCTGTTTCTCGCCCAAGAAATACCTACCTCCTTTCTCTGCTACTTGGTGAAAGGAGCGTAGCGAAATTTGCGAGGTCAGACGGAAGAGCGGGCCAGATGGCCCGAGTCTCGCTTCGTAAAATAAGGCAAATTCAATTCAATTCAATGTTTTAACAAAAGGATACTTGACAATCAACCATGTCTAAAACAGGACAAAGCCATACTTGCGAGAAAGACTTTCGTGTTATTAGAATTTTTGCACTGCGTGACGAAATGTGTGATTGACAATCACGTGAACAATAGTGTGTGATGTGTAATACACCGCAATAAAGAAGCATTGCCGGGCCCACTAGTAAATGAATAAAATAAACGTTTCGGGCGGTACCTGGAGGCCGCTGTCGGAGCGCTGCAGGAAGGCTTCGGGGTGCACGCGGCGCACGGCGTTGGCGCTCAGGTCGAGCGTGCGCAGCGCCGGCACGCGGTGGAACGCGCCCCGCTCCACCTCCATCACGCGGTTGCCTGCAACACGCGCACGCGCACGCGCTCTCAGACGGCCGTCGCCACCAGGCGGAGCCACCGCACGCCGTTTTTAATTGTTGGCAGTGGGCAGTGTGGGATTTAGGGTTACTTGTTTCTTACTTTTTATTGACGGTCGAAGTTAAATTGAAGCACGGTTTATTTATAGACGTTATAAATTTATTTACAATAATCTCTATATCATATGTAGAATGCATGTATTGTATGTAAAGTGATTACAATGATCTCTAGTGTATCACGAGTAAAAGTGTTTTTTAAATAAATGTGAACATCTACAATTAAATGCTCTTAAATTTAATTTTTGCTGTCAATAAAAATAAGGAACAAGTAAAACTCGAACTTAATAATTAATGATAGTTGTTTTTAGCAATTAAACACTATTGGTATTATTTGTCTCACTTTATTTACTTTACTTCCTTTTCATTTTCTTTACCTTCTTCATTTACTCACTTTTTATTTCTTTATTTTTAGTTTCTTCCTACAGAGTAGAGAGAAAGTTATGTAATGATGCGCAAAAAAACGGTGAATTTTCGGCAAAAACTCTTATTACAGGACCCTGGTAACGAAAAATTGCATAAATTCAGTTGCTAGATTTAGAAAAAAAATCCTCTCTTATACGGTGTAGCCAGAATCCGTGTTTTGTGGGTCCTTGATACCGAAAAAGTGAATGTCGGCAAACGTCTGTCAGTCCGTCCGTGAAAAATGCTAGCAGATAAACCGTCCAGCCGATTTTCTCCACAATTGATATCCCTCAATCGTTCTAGTTGATGTCGCCGACCCTGAAATTTGAAACCGAAATTGTAATTTTAGGAAGTACTTTACATGAATTTTGAATTTACATGAACCCTGATTTTTCGAAAATTGCAAAAGTTGAGACTCTTTTCGGCGTCTTCCTACAACTAAAATGTTAAAGATATAGATTTTCCTCTTAATGGAATCTTTTCCTTAAAGATATATTTTGAAAAAAGTCATGTACAATTTTTCGAAAATTTGAGTACTTTTCGCGTAATTTTGCGTGAAAATACGGGGGAAAAGGACGTGTATTTTATCACCACTAGTTTACTTATGTATTTCTATTTCATTAATTCATGAATACATATTCACTCATTTTATTCCTTATTTACTTGTTCATCTACATTAATTCGCTAATTTCGCTGAAATATTTGTTCTATGCTTAAAACATGTGTCTTCATTGCAGACGGTTACGACGATTCTTAATTGTTTGCTTACATTGCTGTTAGTGAAATGAAATAGAGGTGGTTCCAGAAGAAATTAAACAAATATAAAGCGCTACACGTTGTAATATTTGTAATATTTTTGTTTGAAGTTGAATTATTTTTCTTTAAGGATATTTGTACCTCTTTTGGACAAATTAATACATTTACATAGTTGCATTGGGATTTATATGATCACTTTTACAATTTACGTTTTCGATTAGGGTCTTCAGTGAAGCCTCATGGCTTGCATTCTTGAAATAATGTATAGAAATATTTTACGTTTTAAAATTTTTATGATATATTAAATTTAAATAAAAAATAAATATATATGAAACAGATACAAACGATAAAAGAATGATTACTCAATAAATAAAGAATAGTTTGTGGCGTAGAATCTACAAGAAAGAAAATACGCCCTTGCAGAGTCTCTTTCTGGAATTTTCTGAATGAACTGCATCTCAATTTCAAATAACACTTGAAACAAGATATCAAATTAGTGAAACTGCCAACTGGAGATGAATTACATGCACAGAACTGCACGGGCCATTATAAAGGAATTAATTTTACGGTCAAGGTCGTTCCAGTGTAAAATGACTCGGTGGGTTACGTAGAATGATGTGCAATGTACTCATCAGTCGGTTGATGAAGAACATTACCATTTTTTTGCACTTACGGTAATTAAGCATTATCTTTGTTTTTCATCACATCCACCCTTACCTAGTATCGCATCTCTGATTGTGTCCGTTGAAACTGTATGCAATGACAAGATGTAGGTTAGGATTAGTTTTTTTTTCTATTTCACAATCTTTGAAGTATTTGTGTTTTTGCATCAATCACATCCAAGTGATTGCAGAGTTTTCTGCTTAAATAAGACATTTTATTAAAGAACAAAATTGTAAACGTTCCCAGTATTGATAAACTAAAGCATGCCAAATTGATCTAGAAACGAGCGGTCCCGTAATAAAACACGATCTACCGCACGGTCAGATCAGAAACAGTTACATCACGTCAACGCAACGGCTGCGCTAACTGACCACCGAAGCAGCGCAGGATGAGCAAATTTGTTGGCGAAACAATCGTTTAGCCGAACGAACGCGACCAACAAGCCATACATCGAAACGAAGTAGGCCGTATCTTTTACAATTGTTTTACCATCTGGGGCAATTGTCTAAAGCCAATACGAACAAATTTATTATTAATGAGAAGGAATATATATATATATATATATATATATATATATATATATATATATATATATATATATATATATATATAGAATTTGAATATTAACTCTCAATATAACTCATAATGTTTGTCTAATGAATAAAGGAGGCAAGTAAAGGGAGTCCTGATAAAATATAACATAGGCAAATGGAGGGAGAAATATAGGAATATGAGACAAGTAAAACTGTGTAAAAAGAAGGATTTTAATTAATGACTGCTTCTAGTGTTAACTATCCAAGAAGTAGGAAAAGGCCATAGTGATGGTACGAGAATACAGTATCAAAACGGTCCTCATAGCGGTGTGCCAATTTTTCTTATTAACTTATATAATATTTCCGTGAATTCAATGAATTGGTATAAATTTTGCTGGTCGTCTTATTGCATATTCGTAAGAAAATACTATCAAAGAGACTAAATGTCATATTCATTCCCGGATGAAAAACATGTTTGAATGAAACGCAATTATTCAAAAACTACAGAACAGTACGGAAAATGATCAAACGGTATATGTCCTTGCCATACCTCAATAACTCAAAATATTTTTACATAAATGTGTAGAAAATGGTTGTAATATGTTGATAAATCGTGTAGCATTAGATCTTAAGTATATAACATTTTCCTTCAATTTATTCGTTGACACCCCCCCACCCCCACCCGCCAGTTGACAGAATGGCAGAGTGAATGGAGATGCAGCGTGGGCGGGCGCATGCGTACCGACGAGGTGCAGCTCGCGCAGCTGCGGCAGGTCGACGAACGAGGCCTCGGCGAGGCGGTCGACGAGGTTGTGGTCGAGGCGCAGCGTGGCGAGCGCCGGCAGGTCGCGCACGGCGCGCCCCACCACGCCGGCGTCCGCCAGGCGGTTGCCGCTCAGGTCGAGCGACTGCAGCGCCGGCAGGCGGGCGAGCGCGCGCGGGTGCAGCCACGCCAGCCCGCACCACGACACGTTCAGCTCGCGCAGGCGCGGCAGGTCGGCCAGCAGGCCGGCCTCCAGCCGCGACAGACGCGGCGACAGCGACACCTAAGGCAGCAGGCTCCCAACACGTGTGGCGACTGGCGCTTCGAATGAGCGGGAAGGGGGAACGTCGGGACGGAACAGG
This sequence comes from Gryllus longicercus, assembly GCA_038098605.1. NCBI lineage: Eukaryota > Metazoa > Arthropoda > Insecta > Orthoptera > Gryllidae > Gryllus > Gryllus longicercus. Next base: position 972,406 of record JAZDUA010000364.1, on the reverse strand, counting down.
GTGGGGCGGTGGGGTTAGAGCGTGGCGAGAAAGGGCCGGGAGGAGAACTAGACAAGACATAGCGGAACGGGTCAATAGGGAGTAGGACTGGGTGTGTCGGGGCGGGTGGGGAGGGACGGGGTGTAGAGGTGCGTAGTGGGACTGGGCGGGGGGAGGGACAGAGCGGCAGGGCGGGACGCAGCGGGGCGGAGAAGAGAAGGGAGGGGACGGGACGGGAGGGACGGAGCGGGGCAGGGCGAGGAGGGACGGAGCGGGACACGGTGGAACGGAGCGGGAGGGGCAGGAAAAGAGAGGGATAGGACGGTGCGGAGAGGGAGGAACGGTCCAGAGTAGGAGTTGTGTAAAGAGAGACAGGGCTGTGCACGGAGGGAAGGACGTGGAGGGAAGGGCGTGTTGGTGCTGAAGGGAGCAAGATAACGCTAGGCAGGGTGGTACTAGGTGTATTAGGTCAGGGTAGAAAAAGTAGAGGCGATTGCGTCCTTGTGCTATTTTGTGTTCGCATAAAGGGCAATGCGAACTCTTATGTCGTTATGCTGAAATAAACTGCACTACAAACTCCTTCTGGTTAAAGTTTTCGGAAAGCTAGAAGAATGGAAATATGGAGTAAACAATAACTTATATTTACCTCTAATGTCTCCAGATCTGGCATTGCTCGGAAGTGCGTAGGTGACAGTTCAGACAACGATGGAGATTGCAAACGTAGATATCGTAACCGGGGTAGACCTACAAAAAACAGAGTTAACAAATAAAATTATTAACCGCTGAATACAAGGCCTAAAATAATGTTAAAAGAGTGTGCACAAAATCGCATACAAATATATCAATTCTCACAAACTTCTTTTCCGTAAGTTGGTGTAACTCTTATAAATATAATTTAACATAATTTCCACAATTTCAATTTCTATGTTTTAACATGTTAAAGTATGTAAGTATAATGAGCGAAATTTCCTACAAAATACCGTTATTGTGGCGCTCAGTATGTGACTTTAGAAGAGTTAGGTTGGCACCATGTTTCAGTGAAAGTTTCCTACTTCAAAATTTCAGATTATCCTCTTGATAAAACGGCATCATAGTCACGCTTTCTTCCAAAGAGGCGTTGACAGAAAAAGACAATGCGGAAAGTGACACGACTGTGCTCAGGTCACCGAGATTAACGTCTTTGCCATATCAAGAAAAAACTGAAAATAAGCAGGAGTATCATAATATAAACACACTTCTATAAGTTATAGAATAAATATGTTATGTTCAGTGGTTTAGGGATTATCGTTGTTGTGAAATACACGGAACAAACCAAAGCATTTTTTTTGGATGAAAAAGGTTAGAAATATTGTTTCAATAGTAATTACCCCACCAGATTTATACTTAGACTTAATATATTTTCTGAGAATCAATTTCTTGAAAATATTGATTGTAAGATATAATAGGAAGTGTAAAATCAAATTAACCTAAAATAATGATGGGCTTCAGTCTTTTTAGCTGTTTGCGCCATCTGATATATTTTCATTAAATCCGTGATGGAACAAGGGAAGCATTTTCCCTTTTCAAATTTTTTCAAGCAAACTCTGAAGCTAATCTATAAGTAAGCAAAGTTGTCAGAATTAGCTAAGCTAATTATACTAGACCTACAGATCCAGATATTCGTCATTTTGCAATTAGAACAGACTGCAAATGTTTTTAATAAAAACGAAATATGGTTATATGGTCTGTTAAAATTTCATAACAATAAGAATTATGTGGGGTCGAGAAATGTCAACGATTGGTGTAATATAATATTATTCTAATTTTAAAAAAGCATATTTATTTGATAATAAATTCAATTAGTTAGAAAATTATTAAATGAAGAAATATAATTTTAAAATTGTCACTAAAATTGAGAAGTATAATTTTTAAACATAACATTAAAATTATACAAATTCTAATTACAATTTTGATTCTAATTACAATTTACCTGCTATGGTGTTTATAGCTCCACATAGGGACTGTGGCGAGTGCAAGATTGCCATGTTCTAGAGTGTCACTAGAGTTGCTCGAAGCAACAACTAATCCAAACTTCAGTTTTCATAAAACAGATACGAGTGCTGCAGTCTTTGTTAAAAAATATTCTTTGCATGCTGAATGAGGTATAATTAATTTTATATTAACTAGTTTTGTGCACTTGCTCATGAGTTGACATGTACAAATTTTTCAAGTATTTCATTGTTCCAAAAAGAGCTGTGTAAATTATTTGACAGTGTTGATAGTTACTTCTATTTATAAGATAAAGAGGTTCTAGAACCGCACTAAATCGAGAAGACTCAACCTGAAACTTCGTTTATGTTACGGATAATATCCGTATCAAGATAATTTCCCAAAATGGGTCGATGAAGTCTGAAGTAGTATCGAATACTTCGGACGTTAACAGGATGAATTGCTGTAGCCGTCATGTTGGTGTGTTGGTATAGAACGTTATGGTGATGAGTAAAAGCATGTACGAGGTGAATAAGTACCAGACTGCAAGGGGAAAGTTGCTAAGTCAAGGTGCATGGTTTCAGGTTCTACCGTGACAATAGTAAATTTACACCACCTAACCTAATGTAATCTCGCTATACATGTCTCATAATAAATGTTACCAACTTCTACGGCACGGACATATTTTGTCAATGGACAAATGGTGGGAAATTTCACATACCGGAATTACACAGGTGGCTTTTGCCCCTGATTGGTACGCAAACTGTCAGGCACTCGTGTTGGGCGGGTTAAGCTCTGACGGAAATATTTCATTTTCTCGCCAATGCGTGAAGGGTGCCTACTATTAAGGGACAAATGCCGCATGCTTAATTTCGTAACATGAAATCTTCCACCATGTGTTCATTGGCAAAAACGATATTCGGCCCCCTACATGCCTTAAAAGTTTGTAACAATCATCATGAGAAAATCTGTATACATACGACGTTTCACTGCGTTTCAACTTGCGAATTAGACATATTTCGGACTTAAGCCATAAAACATACTTTGCGTTATACGCCAAGAAAAACGCAAATTATACGTTATGGCAAAGGTAACCCTACATGCTCTAGACGTTTGTAACAATCAGTTTGGGGAGACGTGTATACATATGACCCTTCTCTATGCTATAATTCACAAATGAACCATATTTCCGACTTTAGCCATAAAACATACTTTGCGTTATAGGGAAAGAATAACGTAAACTATATGTTATAGCTAAGGTAACCCTATATACTCTAGAAGTTTGAAACAATTATTTTGAGCTGTGTAATAGTAGGGCTACTTGTAATATATGTAAACCTACATACATGTAACGCTTCTCTATGCTACTGTTCGTGAATTAGCCATATTTCGGACTTTTGCCCTAACATATACTTTGCGTCATACGATAGTTAAGCTTTCTGAGCATCATCTCGTAGATGGGCAACGCACCGGAGAAGCTGGGCGTGTGCCGCATGGCGCCGGCGACGAGCGTGACGGCCTCGAGGGCGGCCGAGGTGCGCAGCGAGTCCACGGGCAGCGCGCGCAGGCGCGGCTCCTCCACGAACAGCTCGAGCAGCGAGTCCTCCAGGCCTGCCAACCACGCGGGCGCCACGCGCTCCAGGGCGTTGGCGCGCAGCATGAGGCGCGAGACGCGCAGCGGCGCGAAGGCGCGGCCGGGCAGCGCGGGCATGAGGTTGGCCTCGAGGATGAGCTCGTCCACGGCGCGCGACAGCAGCGCGGGCAGCTTGCGCTGCAGCGCCTCCAGCACCGCGCCCAGCTCGCTGTTGCTGCACCTGCGCACACCCGCACCCGCGCCGTTAGCTCGCGCAAGCCCTCCTCATCCAACACTTCATCGAGTCATTTTATGCAGATTGATTGATTGGTGTTTCTAGGCTCGTGAACTGCTATGGTCATTGATTGCGTAGGCTGCCGCGACCGGAATTTGTACTATCTAGGCTGTCCGGGGCGATCCGCGTCTGTGTCGTGGCAACTGTTTCGGCCAACACATTGTGGCTTTCCTCAAAGCGTACTGCTGACGCAGCCATTGTATGTTAGCATGTTGGCTGAAACAGCTAGCACGACACAGCCGCATCCCGGCCCGGACAGCCTAGATTACGGTGTGGTAATTAGTCCTGTAAGTGTAGTGTATATTGTAAGCCTAGAGGTGGCGGTGATTCTCGCTGGATGGTGCGATCCGACTGCGACCTACACATCGGCTTGCGGAGGAATTTCCCTCCCAAATGTCTCCCCACAGTGCGGCACTGCCCCAGCCCAGACCAGCCCATTCTTGACTCGTCTCTCTCGCACATGGACCACTCTTCATTCACACACAGACAGAATCATTTCATGCAATTGATTGATTGTTTCAGCGAGTCAACCGTTGTGATCTCCATCCCTTTACTGTAGTTCATGTTGAGGGATTGTTGGTTTAATGTTTCCAGGCGGTTTTTTACCAGTCATCTTCCTTCTTTTTGGGGTTTAACCATTGGGTGTGTGTTTTAAGCATCATTTTTGCTGCTGCAGACATTAGATATTTTATAAAAAGAAGTTTTGAAGTTATAATTATTTTTTTTTGCATTCTCGATTAATAAAAAATACTGATAATACGAACATTCTCCACTTAGCGGAATAATACGGAGTAAAACGGCTCCAGCACAAATTACCTTATGGTAATGAAATGGACGTTAATCATTGCGAGTTAAATCACAGAACATGCCCCCTAATTTGGTTTGCACCAATGAGTATTAAAAACCTTCATAAGACTGACAATACATACGTATGATATGGCATGTACGTAAGTTTCTGCATGGGGTAAATTCTTTCGAAGATTGCAACGTTTACCATTATAAATTTGTAGGTAGAAATACAATAGAAGAATTTAAAATATTTTTCCAAATTTACATCGTCTTCAAAATGGTATAATAAACTCTCAAATTGCAGTAATAAATGTTTTGTAGCCTAGGTCACGTTCAGACAGTATATAACACTAAAGACGGATGTGAGAGATCTATAAAGTCTGAACGGAAGCAATCTACACCGTGCTCTCAAAACAAGTGAAACCGGAAACAATAAAATCCGTTTCGTGTAGCGGGTCCTCGTCCTGTTGGATCGACCGAGACCTACGAAAGAAAGTGCTACTTGAAGGCCGCGCCTTTTGCCCGGAATGCGGACTTTTTTGGGGGGAGACTATTATCAAAGATAGCTAAATATTTAACCGTTATCATAAATTTCAAAGTTTTCAGTTTTACATGTAATAATGGTTACAGGATAGTATCTGTAGACTGCAATTGTTATAACATCTGTAAACGTGCATCGTCTTAGCTTCTACTCATAAGCCAAATTAATTATTATTATTATTATTATTATTATTATTATTATTAGATTCTTCACAGTTTTTACTGGTCGGTATGTCAACCACGCACAGGAATGATGACCAGGTGTGCGGTTGCTTTATTGAAGTTTCAGGTGGCTTCTAACAATACGGCATGCATTCAAGATGACTGCCTTCTGCATATTCTATATATTCCTGGCATTCAAGTGAAGACACTCCAGTGCCCAAAGTGTCATTATCGGGATCACTCCTGTAGATGATATTATTATAGGCACAGTTGTCAGTTTACTGAAGTTCCACCGAGCTGTGACTTCATGGGCGATATTGGTATACTTCTGGATTTTCTCTTGATATTTTACCGATATGTTGTGGATGTTGGGTATTGATATATCGATAAGGAAAACCTGGTTTCTATCAATGTAAGTTATATCGGGTATGTTGCTGCCGACGTGTCTGTCAGTGATAATGGAGCGATCCCAGTAGAGTGTGTGCTCACTACTTTCAAGCTCATTCTAAGGCACATATTTATAATACGGCACGGAAGTGGGGAGTAAGCCTGTTTTCAATGCCAATAATTGGTGGACCTGCTTCGCCTCTTCATCATGCCTGTTTTTGTATTCCAACTGTGCGTGGCTGCTCCATCCATTATTAACATTAATTTATTCTTTATAAACATTGCAATTTGGCTTAAAAATGACCGTTGATAAATGGTAGGGCACAGTTGTATTTAGGATTTAATATATTTTATGTGATCAGAAAGCCCCGCATTATTAGTTTTGAACCTATATCGCTTCTATGATCGTAGGTGCAAAGTAATAAAAGCAATAAAGCAATAAAAGTAATAAAAGGAAGACAATGCTACATTGACTTCCTTTTATGAACCAACGAATAAACATGTGTTTAATCTATACGGCTAATTATAAAAATCATAACTTAAACAAGGCTTAAAAACCCTATAGGGCTTGGAGTGTAGAATCTTAAGAAAATCGCGGAACACATAAGTGGTAAGTAAGTTCTGGTATTCCTTTTTGCAGTGTCAATTGTCATCTTCACAGCAATAATAAATAGTTTACGCTAAGAACAATGAAGTCTCACGATCATGATCAGTAACCGAAGATCGGTATTTTATTTCCTTCGCGTGAAAACCGTTTCTAAATAAATTATCTTAACCTGTAAGAACCTAACACAATGATTGAACTAACTGCATTTTAGCTACACGCCTAACTCTGTTGATAGGTGTGTAAAAAAACCTAGGCTTGCGCGGCAGGAGTCTACAAAATATTGGCTGACCGGAAGACACCGCATCTCAATCAGAGGTGTCAACGTTTCTATCACAATATATGGCGAGTATCGGGGGTTTACGACCTGAAACAGATGGCAATTAATCCTGAATAAGTCGCAGTACTACGACCGAAACACCTGAGCGCCGCTTCCCGGCCAGCCGCGTCTCGAAAATAGGCGTTTCCTGAATAGTGTGTCCGAGCGTGTTAAGATCATTGGACGTGCAGTGCGGTGAAGGAACACCGCACCTCCCGGGATATAATATGCACTACAAGTTTAAAACTCAGAGCACTTGACCCTCCAGCACTGCCGTTGACTCACCAGCGAGCTGACTTCGAGATCTTGGGCTCTAGCCCCCAATGGTAAAACATTTTTGACACTAGATATTGAGCTAGACCTAATCAAGCGGCTATATGGAGGACTATTCTAGTGGTTAGGTGTTCTGATTGGTAGTTTTCTGTGGTTTCGCGAATCAATACCGGGCGAAAGTCTGAGCAGTACCCTCACATAGGGGCCGCACGCGATCTTTTCTTTCCTTCTTTGCCCTATCATCCCTTTTACACACACATCCACTACACTACCACATATGTCGAGAGATTAGTCGAGATTTTAAAACTTGTAACTGCAGGAGCTGTGCCCTAATGTGGGGGAATTCCAAGAGAAGGAAATCTCTAGCAACCCGCTGAGTAGGATGGCGCCGTATCTCGTCGCATCTAATGGGGGAGGATCACTCCCACCACCTCCCGAAATAAAACATTCACTTCATTAACGAGACCTGTAGTGGTCGCCCGCGTCACTTTTCGCCACCGGGACGCAGCAGCGAAATGGCGGCGCCCCCGGAAAAAGCGGGCTCCGCTCACGAGAGGTCGCTGAGGTCGTGGTCTGTCGGTGGTCGCGGCCGTCGCGCTTCAGTCGATCGCCCTTACGGCCGGGCCAGTCGGCGAGCCTTTAGCCCGGACTGTGTATAACATGGCGCCCAGCGAGCAGAGAGGGTAGTTCAAGTCACGCCGGCAATAGTGCAAGCAACGGTGAGTGTTAGTGAATGTAATAGTGAGTGACGATGCTGCCTGAGAGTGTAAGGACTCTTGTGGCTTCTGGCTCACGACTACGGCAAAGTTATTGGACATAATTTCGGTTTTGGTTGTTCTGAGAAGTCTCCGGCATATCTCCTAGCAATTTTTGTGTCTACGCTTGTTTATGGTATTCTCTGTGCAAATCTGTGTAGAACTGTTTTACGAAATTGGTATGCTTTGGCCATTACAAGACCAATGCCCATAGCAGTTTACGAGCCCGGAAACAATCAAACAATCAATAATTGAGGAATGGTAGATAGCGTGCGGTAAATGGTTCATATGAAAGGGTTATGCTCACAACCGATCAGAGCAGCCGGACACTAGACTTCTCCTTCAGTCTGTGGCTGAATTCACAATGAGCTAGTGTCGAAAATCCGCCACCGTATATGATCGCCCTGTCGGAGAGGCTGAGCAGAGTTAGTCGACGGGTGCGGGAGTAGGAGCGTCGTGCGGCAGGGTGAGGGGGGGGGGGGCGTGCCGCTCACCAGATCTGCAGGTCGTCGCCGCGCATGGAGCAGCGGCACGGGTGGATGGCGCTGTCGGGCGGGCAGGTGTCGGTGGCGTCGGCGTCGGCGTCGCCGCCCACCGCCGCGTCCAGCGCGTTCTCCTGCGCGCGCGCGGGCGCGGGGGCGGCGCCCAGCAGCGCGCACAGCGCCACCGCGGCAGCCGACGCGAGCAGCAGCTGCAGCAGCGGCGGGGGCGTGGGCGGAGGCCGCGGCCCCCGACTCCTCCGCGCAGGGGCCATCACCTCATCCCGCGAACCTGTTCACACAAAGGAGACGTGCGGTCACGAAATGAACATGTACACAGAGGCGACGTACGGGTGCAACATGTGAAAGCACACACACACACTCACACTCACAGGCGACTCAAAATCACGAAATGCGAGAGCTCACAGACACGACGTGCGGTCTCGAATTGCGAAAACAGACTAACACACACACACGCCACGTGCGATCACGAAAGGCGAAACCACACAGAGACGAGGGGGGGTCACGAATGACGAAAGGACATATACAGGCGACGTAAAGACACGAAATACAAAAGCACACAGAGGTGTTACGCAGACGAAACTCGAAAACTCCACCGGTCACGTGTGATCACGAAAAGCGAAAGCACAGAGGTGACTGGGAGTCGAAGACGCATGCCACGCCCAAATACAGGCGTAGCTACGCTCGTGCAGGCAGTGTACCGTGCGGGGCCCCTGCCTCCTCGTCCGGCCGACACTAATAGAGGTGGGGTTCCTGTTCAAAAATATTCTAAGGTACCTCATAGTAAAAAAAAATTCCTTAACAAATTATCTCGCACCAATATCTCATCTTTTTTATTTATTTACGTCAAAACAGTTAAAAACTGTGTGTGACGTACTATGGGGAGAAGTTATTTTGAAGTTACATTTATGCACCGGAGCCCCTGAGCACGTAACTAAGCCACTGGCCGGCAGTCGAGAAATGTGCTGCGCACATTTTATCTTACACTAATTATAAATTGAGAGGGGAACGTAAATTGATTATTTCTTACCACTAAATACAAAAAATGGTTCGTAATTAGTACGTATACTTGAGTATTCAATAAAACGCTGTTTTTGCTTTTCTCTGCGAGTGATGGGAGGAAATGAATCAAGACTCAAGAATCGTAGAGCACTTCACGTGGTAGGATAATATAGAAAAAACAAAACGTAACTTTAAAAGGAACAGATAAATTGATTGACAAGGTTGTCAAGTATCAACAAATAAAACAAAGGCAAACAACTCAATGATGATACTTAATTTATTAAAAAATGAAATGTCAATTGACTTCCATTTCTATTGGAAAAATTGACATTATATGGTAAAGGAAATAATCTCCACAAAAGTTTTAATAATTTTTATTAATAATTTTCCAGAGTTAACTTTCGGGAAACACTTTGCCCATCCTCAGCGGATCTGTAGCAAAATTGAGAAATGAAAACATTAACATAAGTTGAACACAAAAAGGGGGGTGTACAGTGAATTTGGTGGACAAACAAACTTACTGCTCAAGCAACGTGGATCTCCCATGAATGTTCACAAATGGTCAAAAAATGTGAAAACGGCAAAACATGCTGGATACAGCTAGGTGGCAGCCATCTTTTGGAATGGGAGAAGAGGAAGCCTAACAATGAAGGGAAAAGGGGTGGAGGAAGAAGAGAAGAGAGGGTAGTCATAAAAAGACTACTCAAAAGAAAGATTAGGGGATAGTTAATAAAATATTTAGAATGGGACTGCTTTTAATCAAGGAATGTTCATTCAAGACAGAAAAATGAGTATTTTTGCTACCCCCTTGAGTTTCTTCTTCTTGACAGAAAAATAAGGAATATCAAATTTAATGAAAATTGCCTGCAAATGACTAAATTAAAAAAACAAGTTAGACAAACTAAAAAGAAAACAACTACACAGTAAAAACGTATCTTCACAGACCCCTGATTCGAACTCAAAACCCTAAACAAACCCTACAAAACCCTAAACTCCCTCCAATCTTTGTTCCCTAGTTCCAAATCACCTATCCCCCCCATTGAAAGAAGTGGAATTTATCACCTAACTTGTAATAACTGTAATTCAGCGTATGTAGGCTAAACAGGCAGAAAATTTTCAGTTAGAATTAATGAGCTTGTTAGATGTTGGAAACAAAATTTAGACACTTTGCCAATCATTTGATTCAATTTAACCATTCTTTTGACCCCATTTATAATTTTAAAATTCTTCACCTAGTCAACAGTCTCTTCTTCCCCCACCCCTTTTCCCTTCATTGTTAGGCTTCCTCTTCTCCCATTCCAAAAGATGGCAGCCACCTAGCTGTAACCAGATTGTTTTGCAGTTTTCACATTTTTTGACCATTTGTGAACTTTCATGGGAGATCCACGTTGCTTGAGCAGCCCAGTTGCTCTGGACGGACTTCCGGGGATTCCTTCGACCAATACTACGCAAATACCAGGGTACATCATCCTCGAGTCCTGGATCGCACACGGTCATTTCTTCTCAAATCTGCCCCCCCCCATCTTTAAGTCCTGGTGTCGGACTGCTTTTCCGTTCACATACATTATCTCCCACGTGATCTAGAAAGACTTCGACGGCACCGTATATACTGGGATGTAAGGGTTCAGTGTAGGCTGAAAAGCCACCTCAGAGAGAGAAAGAAGATGAGAACAGAGAAAAACAGGCGATGTTAACTTAAGGGGCTATTAGAACCACGACCTCTCAAGACTCATAGAGAATGAACTCAGCAACCTTTTGCACTACTCGTTAATTTTACAGGCTCATTATTCTCTTATTATCATCTTAGCCACTGTGCCACCTAAACCTTGTTTCTAATCATTAACCCCGCAGGCAGATTGCCTCATGGGTTTTCGCAACGCTCTGCAGAGGTCGCCGTAGGGCCGCGCGATACGATCTCGCCGGAGATCGGCGCAGCGTCCGCCCGCAGCAGCAGCAGGCGCAGTAGCGGAGATGGTGGTGGGGGAGGGGGTGGGGGTGGGCAGGGAGGAGACCTTGGCCAGGTGCAGGGTTCACCGCCTCCGCCTCGGCCACGCCTCTTGCGTTGGCCGTTGGCGCCGAACTCCGCACGTTGCCCAACATGCCATCCAGCCAGACCTCTCTCGAAACAGCCATAGTTATCCTCGGTTTTAAAAATAGCGCGGCTGGGAGTACAACATTGCACAAACTTTTGCTTACATACAATGATGTTTCATTACTTTATTCATACTTTCATTTACTTTGTATCAATTTTTGATGGAATCACTGCATTTATTATTTCTGCACAATTCGGCTATCAATTTATTTAAGTGTCATCACAATACTTTTTTGAAACTAAGATTGATACAATTTTATTACAATTAATATCCTATAAAATAGTATTTTGTGTGAACATGTAAGAAACATGTAAGAATTGTATTCTCTTTCTATTTACGATGACATGAAGACTAAAATTATTAGATAAGAAATGGATAGTCAAAGAAACGTTATGTACATAACTTGTATCGAAAGTGAGTCTTTAGCATACAAATTAATTGTTGACGGACAATGCGATGAAAGGAATCGAGTACGGCATCTCGAAATGAGTTTGTAAAAGATTCTTTCGTACAGGTTGCATACTTTAGTTTTAGTCCAATTCATGGAAACTTACAATCACATCATCTTGTCATCATTCTCAATAAGCGATGCGGTGGTCATGTTGATTCATGTCGCACCTGCGTTTTATTTGCTTTGTAGTTCTCAATTGTTTTATATTATTATGACTTCTTTGCGGTACGCATAAAGGAAATAATAAGAGTACTTTGTCGCAGGCATGCCGCAATGTAACGCTTTTCAATCAAAACGCAGTGAAGGTAAGAAATAGTTTCTAGGCACGAGTGTTGAAAAAATAATTTATAATATTCTTAATGGTTTTATATTTTGGTGTATAGATTTTTGATTTTTTTACGATTGACTATTTACTTTACTTTTGACTAACAATTACGAATTTTGTGAATAATGTACAAGATGTTTCCAGAAGGAACTAAGTTGCTGTATCTGCTAAATGTGAATGGCATTTCTTGAATTGATATTAGAGTTCCATACACTTGATGAAACTTGTTTATGTAAGAATGCGATTATTTAATTATAACTAGTTAAGAAATCCGTAAAGCGCTTTCTTCTTTTGACTCCATCATTATAAGAGCAGAAAATCAAGTCTTGAAAAGAATTTCGGAGAACATTGAAGGAAAGAAAGTAACCAACCAAGAAGATTCGAGACGCATTCGCCACCTACTTAACTCGATAGCAAACAAAAGACCTCTGAATCCCATGCGTTTCTTAACTGCGAGCGTCGGCGACAGTGACGCAGCCGAGCGGATCGCCTCGCAAACTGCGGCAAAAACTGGAGCGTCCTCGGCGGCGGAGGAGGCGGTGGCGAGACAAACGACTGGCGCTTTTTGCCGGCGGCGACTCCGTTATCGCCGGCGCTCACCGCTGATTCTGCGACCTACGCCCTCGCGTGCACGCCGCGGGATTAGCGGCACAAAATTCCCAAGGTTACTAATGCGCTGTTTAGTAGCCTGATTTTTCATACCATTCGCCGAATTCCCCGTGTTTATTTCATCCATACCGGCAATGGTGGCTCAGAGCGTCAACTGATGTCACTACAGTGCCTTTGACCGGGAGGTCCTAGGGTTTGATTTCAGACAGCTGCTGAATTCGAGCGTCTAAATCAGAAAGAAAATTCTGGCAGCCGGCTGCTAAGATCGGTTGTTTTCCGTGGTTTCTCCGATTAACACCAGGCAAATGCCGGAGCAGTACCATAACAAACGGGCCGCGGACCGCACGCAATATTCCTTCATCCTTGCCCTTTTTAACACCTTACGTACACTTGTACTCACTTTCACTACACATACATCAGGACGAGTTGGGAGGAGAGAGCTTGCCTCGGCTGGAGCGGTGACCCATAGTGGGAGATACCTGGTAGGGAGAACACCCGCCAGCAGGCGCAGGTCGGCACCGAATTTCGCGGGGGAAGATCACCGCTAGCTCCCACATCAGAATCACGCACTCTACTAACGGGAATAATGACCTCAGCAGCTGGAGCATCCGGAATCACTAATAAATCAATCATTAAATGCATATAAGCCGTACCGGATGAGATGTACGGGTGCAGCAACTGTTGCTGCTCACTAACCTCCATTTTTCGTTGTCCCCCCTCTCTCCTTACATACATACACACACACACAAACATATTTCACTCTAACGAGCATTACTTTATCACAGATGAGAAACCAGTCGGGAGCTCAGAGCCTATCCCGGATGGAATGGTGCCCCGTTGATTGAGATACCTGTAGAGGACACGGCAAGAAACACTAAACACACACACACACACATACACTCGAATTTCCCTCTTCCATTTCATTTATCGAATTACACGTTTCCATTTCACTGGTTGAATTCCGTTTATATTTCACGTGTCGAATTTTCTGTTTCGTCGTCAGCAGTCCGTGAGTGTTGTACATATTATAGCCGGAAGGTAGAGTTTTCCCCCGCCGCTAGAACGTGATGAACGTGATGAATTCGCATTTATTTCTTTTAAATCCCTGTTTTCCATTTCTTTTGCTCAATTTCAAAATTTTAAATATCAATTTAATTAATCACGTTACTGTCTTATTGTCCATAATCTATAATACTATTAACACTACACTGTGAATGTAGTCAACTCTAGCCAAGGAGAAGGTATCGACAATCTTTGACAATAGTCAAAGATAATGTCTTAATGAGAAAGAGCAACAATAAAAAAATAATTTTATATGGGATAAAGAAAATAAAGGAGCATTAAGAAGAGGCAAAAGAAAAAACGGAAATGATGAGAGAGGCAAAGGGTAACGATGAGAGAAACAACACGAGAAAGAGCAGAAGGAAAAGACAGAAGTAAGGGAGCGAACGGGAAAGAAAGCAGAGGATGAGCAAACAGAAAATAAGAAATGCGCCTCCAACTGATTAAAATAAAAAAGGGGAACGAAAAGGCCGTACATTGAAAAATAATTAAACTCTAGTGTGTAGTGTCTGCCAGCGTCTGAGCAACGAGTCATCCAACGCGGCGGCGTGGCTGGCCCGGTATATTAGGGCCAGGCGGCAGCCGGCCGGCCGGCGTGGTGAAGCACGCAGTGCGCGGCGCAGCGTGGCGTCTAGAGGGAGGGGGCGGGCGAGGGCGGGGCGCGGGCGCCGGGCCGTGGCGGTTGCGGCCGGAAGCGGCCTAACACACTTGGCGGCCGCGCGCCAAGGCTCCTCGGGACGGGCGACGGCGGCGGCGGCGGCGCGAGCTGGTGAGGGAGGGCGGGGCGGCGGGCGGGGGCGGTGGAGAAAGCGCGCTGCTTCCGGCGGCGGTGTTTCCGCTGGTGCGCGCGCGGGGCTGCAGCTTCTACGAAGTGTGAACCAGGCGCGATCTTCTCCTTCCAGCTCTCGATCCGAGCGAATATGTTACTGGCTGAGATGGCGCACGGAACCACTGTTGCCAATGCCGCATCGTTGACCCGGAGGTCCTAAGTTTCGAGTCTCACAGAGGTGAATTTTCCACACTAGCAACCGAAGGTCGAATTCAACCACTTTCTGGAGGAGACCGGCAGGCTACTATGATCGGTAGTTTTCCATGATTTCTGCGATCAATATCAGGCCAATGTTGGTGCAGTATCCTAACAGACTGACCACGCACATGTCTCCCCTTCCTAATTCTTGTTCCATCATCTCCACTTACTCTCACTCGCACTTACAGGCACTAGACAACCATATAAGTCGGGAGCTGCTTGCCACAGCCTGGATTATGCCCGCTGAGGGGGATTTCTGAAGGGAGAAAAGTCGATCTGTACCATTCATTACATTCTAGCGGCGGAGGAAAACTCTATATTCCGGTTATAATATGTACAACACTCACAGGCTGCTGACGACGAAAGCATAATATAATCAAACCTCTATTGAAACAGTTGACTTCTCTATGAACAAATTTACCCACTTCCCACACATCGGCTGTTGATTCCAGTATGTTACTACGATAATATTTTGTTTATCAAAAAACGAATCTCGAGATTTTGTATTTTTACTTGAATGCGCAAATAAGTAAAAGTCGTGATTTTCTCTTTGGCTTGTCGGTCTGAAAACTATTGAACCGATGAATGGATTTTGATAATTGAATGAGTATATTAGTACAAACATCAGAGTGGTGAAGGCTATATAACGTTCCCTAAAATCAAATAAGTTGAAGTATTCAAGATTTTGATGTATCCAGAGATTTTGTGGATATATCATTTCTTTTCTACTACATTTATTCAAATTCGGGCGCAATTGTAATGACGCTGAATTGTGTGAATGTTTTTTATTTCATACTCGAGAAAGCGTTTAAACAAGAACCCACAAACGAATTTATAAATGCATGCGTGTCATTACACTAATATAACTTCAGTTTTGCTCGAGCTTTGTGTTCATTAAATGAAGGGTAAGTTTTGTTCAAATTTTGTAATCCTAAAGGAAGAAGTAGACAGGCGAAAACGAACTACGAGCAGAAGATCTTGAGAAAAACCAGCTGAGTCAGGTGGACGAGCTGCGTCACGAAGCCTGCGGGAGGGGGGGTAGGCACGGAGGTGGAAACGATGGCAAAGATATTATTCTCGGTTGCAAATGTATGCGATACACCTTACTCCTTCCACGTAACATTCCTTTCCCTTTCATCTCCCACTTCCGCTACCTCTTCCGTCCTTCCTTCTGTTCTGAGCAGTGAGATTGGACGCTTGGAATAGCATGAGGTATGACAAATGACTAGAGTATTAAGATGTCTCTAGGTAATTGTTCTTTTCCCTCTATTTATCCTGAACTGTATTTTACGAAACATATTATGTTTCTTAACATGCAAGACGTAACGTTATTATAATTTTCTGTCTTTTTAAGTTCCAATGGAGAAAAAGGTTAGAATCGGAAATTACACAGTACATATTTGAATTTCTTTTACAAAAAATACCCAATATTTCCGTGGGAAATCCTTTGTCTAGATCAGGTTGCTTCCTTAGAGACGCCATTGAAGATGGCCCTTACTGTCAATAAACACAGATTCTCGTGTGTTTTAAAATGCCCTCTAGATTGTCTCTTGGTCTTCATTTGCTAGAAGCAACTTGTCATCGGTGACGAAATATTTTAAGTCTATGGTTGGGATCTCATAGATGTCAACATAAACGGATTTCATTTCTCAAAAGAAAATACTCTTGTGCTTTGGGATTTTTTTTATATCTAGAAAGTGAGGTCATTAAGTGTAATGTTAAGCCATTGTATACGGTAGGTCAGACATAGCCGAAATTTCAAAGAAAATTCCACGGGAAATATAGGAAATGATTTTATTCTCTTGGAGTTGATTTATTTAGAAATAACAAAACGAGTAAAGCAATAGAGTAAAATAACTTTTGCAAGAGAACAACCCAGATGGACATCGAACTGGTTAGTACAAGGTATATTTTTCATCGGGTATTTGCTAATTTTTTATTGGGTATTGTTCATTTTTCATCGGGAGAATGGGATGTATCTAGCAGTTACAAAATCTAATAGATCAAAGAAAATGAAATGTCTGTAATTAAACGAGAATTTCCCACTAAATCATCTTATTATTACGTCTTCGTTCCATACCAATATTCTCCATAAGCAAAAGTTCGTTATGGTGCGTCCATGGCTCAGTCAAAAACTTTATAACAGATTGTATTTTCCTTTTGTGCAAAAATGCCAAAATACTAATTCTCAAACTCTCTGAGATTGCAAACTAAATCTCAGTGATTCATTAGCCGGTGCCGTCTGCGTATGCGGCAAGAGGCCCAGCCGAGAAATGGCTGGCGGACGTTAGCCACCGCCCCCGCGCTATCAGTCATCGCGCTTCCGCCGCTAGCGCCAAACGTCGCTCGTTTGTCGCGATGGAGGATTAGCACGCCTCGGCATGTAGATGAGAACGTTGTGGAAGGAAGCTGTTTAGAATTGCATCTGAGCAAAACGATGCGGGAAAGACCGAATGAGTTTTTTATTCATAAATTAAATCCCTGTCTTTTTACCCAAGAAGTTATTGAACAACTTTCAGCAAGTGTGTCAGTTAATTATAAAAGGTCGTATCGAATAACGGAAGATCTTTTATTAACAACCCCACTAAAAAAAAACGTGCAAACATAAATATCATGCAAGACGTGCGTGCATTAAGTATGCGTGCGCTTAATTGTGCCAAATTCGCATCACTGGAAATTTATTTTCATTCTTTTCTATTCACTTTCAGAACTTACATAACTAATGCTTTTTTAGGACAATCTACAACGACTGAAAATGAGATGTAGACTTCTTTCTGCACTACATTCTAAATGTACGATTTGCAATGTCTCGTGTACTTTTGACATAACTCACATTCTAAGATTCCTAAGGGCAGAATTGTTGAAGGTTTCCCACTGGTTTCTCAAGCATTTTCGTCAAAACTTCATTTTTTAAACAGAGGATAGATGAGAATCGAAACCGGGAAAACATGTTTTTACTAATGGTAATGTTTTCTTCCAAAAGCTGGCTAGTGTACTATGTTACAACAAGGAGATGTTTACATGGATGCACCTGGCATTTTTGTTCTGAAAATGATTGATTTTATTCACATAAAATAAAAAATGGGTAAAATGTGTAAAGAAAGGTATTATTTAAAAAGGGAGCCCCCCTATTTTTTGACGTAAACAGTAAAATAAGTGACAAAAAGAGAAGAATATAAAACGTCGAAGATGACCAATACTTCGGGACTGTATACGTTTGAGGAAAACACTACTGAAGGGGAACACCTGCCATTCAAAGATTAATGCACTCTAAACTACTTAATTCCTATACTCCCTTTACCAGACATGGACATGGAAATCACGTATCCTCGATTTTACTGGCTACTTATTGACTTGATGAGGCCACTTGATCGTCTAGTGCCGGCGTACACCACCATTTGCTCTGAATGAATTCGTACATGTTCGACTTTCGAGCAGTATCGCTGAATAACTATCTCTTAGTGACCTGTCACATATCCTAGAGTAGATCTTGCTAGTACTAGCGGATAGCAAAGCAGCGCCGCTTGCACCGCTTTCGGGGAGCCCTCCGCGGCGAGTTTCTTTCGTCGTCGCGGCTCATTGCGCAGGCGCAGACGCAATCCGCCGCACGGCGAAGTGTGTCGCGATCTACCGGTCGCAGGAGCAGGGAAAGAGAGGAGAGAAGAGAGAGAAGAGCGAGAAGAGAGAGATGCGACACCGCCTACATAGATGTTTCTAAACATAGATGCACAAAATTAAAGCAGAGATATTAAAAAAAAACATCAAACCAAAATCATGGATATTATTAAACATCGATGATTTTAAAACTGTATCAGGTTCAAATCTCAAACCGTATACGGTTCAAATGATGTCCTGTGATACCGATACCGGTGCAAATTATTCTGCGATCCACCGTTTCACGTTCCTCATTGACTATCCCCGAGTAGGAGAGTGGCATTGGCGTGCGACGGGCAAATGTCTGGTCCCGCGCCTTCACTGTTCCTTTCGTTGGGTGCGCGGGGGCGGGGGAGGAGCGAAGTGGCGCGGGGCGAGGCCCGTGGCCGCTCGAGCGAAGCGCGAAATCGAATATTCTGTGCGGAAACGGAAGAGGTTGTCGGGCCAGCGATCGCTTGCGCCACAGCAACAAAGGCGGCGAGATGGCGGCGATGGAGGTAAAACGAGCCGAGCCGGGCGCGGAGCCGCCCACCAGAAATAGGAATGCGCCGCTGGCCGGCATCGCTTTTCAGGATTCGCGAAAAATGACAGGTGTTGTACAACAGGCGAGAGAAAGCGAGACGATGAAAGGGGGGAAAGGGGAGGGGCAGCGTGGATTGAAGGAGATAAGGCAGATAACGGCGGAGATTAACGTTCCGGCCGCGGAATGAAAATGAAACAGTTCGACCGTGGCAATTGTTTTCCACAACTATGCCATAATATTGATAATGAAGAAAGAATCACATTTCTCATCGATTACATTTTCCGCTATTTTTATTATCTACATAATGTGTTTTAAAAGCTATATACAAAAATAGTTAACTCAGAGTAATTCCATTACTACATGAATGTTACGTAATATAGAATACTGGAAAAAATCCGTGAAAGTTACGTAGAACGATGTTTTAAAAGAGGAAAATACGTAGTGAGATTTACAATAACATACATAAATTAAAATGAAAAAGGATTAATTAAATATCAACCCTCAAAAATGTTTTTGAATACATGTATAATGTTATTACAAATATTTCACTTAAGTTTCGGCCTGATGGTATTTAGAACATTCTTCAGATATCAAAAGAATGAGCGTAAGTATGTAAGACATGAGTATTAATCTAGGTAACACTAGGAAAGCTAAAGAGTAGGTGACAATTTTCACTTTTGATACAATCACAGTCTCGTAAGATGCAACAGGTACGGGATATATATATATATATTGTGACGTACCTGGTGATGCCGGGTATTTCACTGCAATATAACACTAAAGGAGGGTATCTTTTCCGTGAATGGGTCCCTGGATAAGTTGGTATAACATTGGGAAAGTTAATTAGAAATGGAGATACAATCATGAATAAGATTTATTTGCAAATCAAATTGGTTAATTACATGATCTGACAACATTTATACACTCTGCCTTGGTACCAAGATTAGGTGTAATATGCATTTATCATACCTTCGGGGCCCCGACCAAATACCTTCGATGCTCGTAGAACAGCTCGTATCGACAGGGTTGCCGACCTCTACAGCAGCTGTGGGCCGTCGGCGGCTGATGGCGTGGCGGTCGTCCTGGGCTGGTGACCTTGTGACTCCTCCCCAACTCGGATCTTGATACCACGGCGTTGCACCTCTCTCGAATCACCTTCCGTCGATGGATTCAATTACTCAACCCGCGCCTATCACGCGTGCTGGTCCCAGTTCCGTACCACACAGTTTCGGTAAAGTTTCCACTACACTAATTACTACAAGCGCGATCGATTGTTCTATCAACACGAATCTTTTATTCTAATGATAATCTCATTGTCTACTTCACGTATTTACTGCTTCACAATTACTATTGCTTTACGAACACATCGCATGTTCCCTTTTGTCCATGCGCTAACGGCGAGCTTTTCGCCACACGTCCGAACTCTTCGCCGCTCCGCTAACGTCTGTCCTCTTCGCAATTCTCCTAACGACTGCCTGCACGTGCTCGCTGCCCAGTTTGTAACCGACCTTCTCACGTTGGCCACCCGGCGGTGGCACCGGTGGCGGTAGCGACCGTTGCTAGCTCCCGTCGTTGTTCGCAGCGCTTGGCGTACGTACCGCGCAGTCCAAAATACATACTGATTATTTACACTAATGTTTTAATTAGTGTAAAGAAACACATGTGTTTCAATATATATATATATATATATAAATATATATATATATATATATATATATATATCTCGGGGGGGGGGGGGGTACAAGAAGGATTCCTCGCGTAAATAACATGCAAACAGAAATAACCATTGTCCAACAAAGAAAGCGACTAGAATGACCTTTCTCGTCATACCTCTTGTACTTTGTAAAAATGTGGTGCAAACCGATGTGAATATTGTCACCTACTCTTCCTCGTGTCAAGTTGTATAACGGATGGACGGACGGATGAATGGATAGTGGTAGTGGTGGTAATGGTGGTGGTAGAGATGGTAGAGGTAGAGGTGGTGGTGATGGTGACCGAAGAAAACCTTCAATGAACTTGCCTTGTCTACTACTGTTCGACCGGGATTCTAACCCCAATATCAGAGGTGGAAGGTGAGCGACTTGATCATACCCAAGAGTCGGCCCTAAATAATGTAAGAAAAGAATGAGAGTAGAAAAGAAAGGAAGTGAGTATTAACGAATTAGAGGTTGAGTGTGCCGGCATTCACGTTTTCTACACTTTCTTCCCCGCGGTGGCAGCGAAGGGCGAAAGGAGGATGTGTGCCGGTAGCCCCGCCCCGCTTCTCAACGCCCTCACCCCCCGCAGTCTTTGCCCGCACTCTCTCCTTCCAAAAAAGTCACGAAGAATGTAGAGCCCAATCTTCTTAAAACATTGTACTCAAGTCGGAATATCCTTGATACGGCAACCTCACAATGACGTGAGGAACTCGTGATTTACTTTTCTTGATGGTCCCTCATTATTTATTTTTGACACTAATCTGAGATAGTGAATAACACGTGCATGAAGAGATGTTACCATTGACGATACGACAATGGTGGAACAAGAGCCCTGACAGAGTCTGCAGTAAACCCACGTTGTCTATGGAAGGGCACAGTGGAACAACTAATTTTGTACAAAAAAGGTATCACTGTAATAATTGAAAATTATTCATTGTAATACCCAATTATTTTGGGTATTGTAACAAACTAGTATATTTTTAGCTAATTACTTTAAAGAGGTAGAACCGTATTTTATTGCTTCAATAGAGGCACGTGACCTACCCAGCCTCCCCTCTTGAACCAATCTCTGTTGCGTGAATTATTTCTTTGTATGAATTTCTCAAAACTTACAAGTATGTAATCTTTGAATTATTCTGAAAGTACGAGACAACAGCCATATGGATTCATGATGAAAAGTCACATTGAAGTTTCTTGTTACTCCCTTTGATTAATGGATCAAAACGTTTATATGACACAACTAAGCAGTGCATTCGAGTGGTCTGTGAAACCCGAGTGCCGTTTAATAAGTATCAATTCTGCATTTTGTTGTTCTATGAACTGAGCATCTATACTTTTCATGATGCCTATTGACTAAAATTTCAGAGTTATTGCGGCAGGGATAGGTCCGCGGCCCTTGTTTGCCGCCTCTCAGCAAACGCTATGATTGGGGTCCGCCTTCTCATTCAGATCATATATCTGTTTTGTCAGTTTTCGCTGAACTTACCATCAAGAGACAGCACACGCGAGTCACATTTGATCATACGCCCGGGCGCGAATGCGACAAGCTGCATTGCGTTTCAAATTCATCGAATTTCTCGGAACAGACGTTTCCATGGGAGGTTCAAGAGAGAATGCATGCAGTTTTTGACCGCTTTTAGCAGCGGTCACATACTACCACTCGGAGTGAGGCTCGGCACACAGACAAGTAAAAATTAAATGTAGAACGAAGTTTTTCCTGACTGAAACATATTAGTTGATAGAAAATGTAATACTTTCTCAGAAAATAATTTAGAAATATACATAATTGTTAATTAAAATGAAAACTTTTTAAACAGTTCTTGTGTAACTTAATTATTTTTGATTTCTCATGGTGTATTTCAATTTTCAATTTTTGTGCGAATAATATTTAAAATGTAAAATATGGTTTGTTTAAAAAATATGTTCAAACTTTATTATAATAACACTAAAAAATAATATTTCATTCACCTCAAATATCTCATTAAAAATATAAAAATAAGTTGATAAGTGGATTAACTGGAGATTTTAGGCTTCATAATACCATTTTGCAAAGTCTTCGACATTTTATTGCATGTTTTTGCACGTTTAGATGTTTTTACTGCACGTTTTAAGGCGTTTTACTGAATACAAATCCGTTCTTTAGAGATAAGATACGGTAGATTATTATTATTATTATTATTATTATTATTATTATTATTATTATTATTTCAATTAAGTGGCAAGGTAAGCGACGAGCTTTACCATATCTGCAAACATTAATGAAGTTCTCTCCTTTCAAACTCCCACTCACATTTTCTAAGGTCAAATACCAATTACACCACTGACCCTTAATATTTGTATTATATTATAATAATTTACTTCGTATTACATTATTCAGATACGCTTTCGTATATTACAATAAGCATTCGCTAACGTAAGTACTTTTTCTTACATTGAGTGTTCTAAACTGAACGACACGAATGTTTTTACCCAAAAAGATTCAACGAAATTTTCTCGTTGTTTGGCAGATCTCGCTTGAACAGGCACGAATATTTTTAGTCACTCGTATTATGTTCACTGGAACGCTATTTGTATCTCACAATATCGATTGTTTATGGTACGCGATACGAATTAAAGCTAAGTCGAATGCTTCAGATCTGAATTATGTTTCAAGAAGAGTCGGATCTTGGACAGATTGGTTCAATCTAACCGTAAATCCACCCTCCAATCCATTTTCAATGATTTTACTCAATTAATTCAAAACAATTACAAAAAATATATATTCCATCACAATCCAGATGAGTATTCACATTAAAAATACACATTTTAAAAATACCTCATCCTAACCATAAAAATGTTTTTGTTGCTTCAAAAATATTTAGGAAGAGGTCCGAAATGATATTGCTCTCCCTTTGAAATACTTTCTGTATCCTTCCCTTGTTTGATGTACTGACCTCCCGAGCGAACTATGCATATTCGAATCATTTAGGAACTGTTCGTTCTCTTTGGTCCGCATAATATGTACGCAGCTTTAGTGATCTGTATTCCTGACCCTACTGTGCGAATTGTCCAGGGCGTAACGCTTGACTTCGCATTCGGGAAGCCAAAGTTCAATCCTCGTGTACACATACACTAACATGCATTACACTATCACACATACCAGGAGACCAGTCAGGAGCTAGTAGCTTGTCCCGGCTGGGCCGGTGCCTCGCTGGTGGGAGATACCTAGTTGAGGAAAATCCCGCTAGTCGACGGTAGGTCGGCGCCGGATCGCGCCATGCAGCGGGGGAAAGACCACCGCCACCTCCCGAGCAAAAAACATGCATTACACTTACGGGACTAATGACCCTGGTAGTTGACGTGCCCAGAATCACTTACCAATCAATCAATCAATCAATCAATCAATCGGGATCTAACAGCGTCGAGACCAATATTGCCCTTTACGGGACATTATAATGGCTAAATACAAAGAAACAAATTCCTGACCCACCCTCGACCCGTGCGAAAGAGGAGTTACGCGGATATGCTAAGCAGGCGGATGCGGCAACGCGGCGCGGCGCGGCTCGCGGTCAGCGCCCAGATGAGGCGTGCGATAAGGGCGGGCGTTCAAGACAACAGAAGAATGTAGCAGACGCGTCGCTTGGGCAACGCGCCGTGTTTACACCCGGATCGGTGACCCAGGTGGCGAAACCGGCGGAAGTGGAGGGTATTCTTCGAAACTAAATGTAGATGCAAAACATTCAAAGGCAACTGAGGATGACCGAGAAGAATGAAAAAAAAAATCACCACATATGTCAGTCATTAGTTAACACTATGGAAGAAACGCCTACAAATGAGTTACATTTTTTCTATTTTGTCGTTAACTTTTGGCGTTTTATGATTAAAATTACTTCCACAATTTAATAAATGGCAACTGACAAAAGACCAGACTTATTTTAAGATTTCCTTTTTCCCAGAGGCAAGTTTAAAAAATAATGTACTGTGATGGTTTTTTAGATACCCTTAATCGCACAAGGAAATTCAAAATGAGGAAATTATTTTATTTTGGATGTGACACATTTAAAGTGATAGGAAATTAAATTTGAGTATCACGCATATGATTTTAAATACTCGTAGAATATTTTGAAACGATGTAATGATGTATGAAGTTTGCAATATTTGCTTCTTCCTCGCTCGCACCATAATTTCACCACCGGAATATCATCAATAAAAGGTGTGTATATTAAATTATTTAAAAGAAAACTATTATCAAGCAGTATGAGTTGTTTAAGTTATTTTGAATTTATTTGTTATTACCTTCCAAATAATTTCGGGCTATTTGTTCTGTAAGGTTGTTGTAAGTAATAATGTTAAAGACCCGTATACTAGTATATCTAATTTGAACAAAGAACAAAGAGCAATGCAAGCCGTCGTAAGGCTCTTACATTTTCATTTTATGCACGGTCTGATGCCCACGCCTACATGCATGGCGAACTCGGACTTTCCCTAACAAACCAATCTTGACAAAACATGTAACTTGTGTTTAGAAGAAACTGAAAAATATACATTTTTTCACATATAACAAATTAACTACCAGATATATACTTTGAACACGTTTTTTATCTAAAAATTCTTTTGTCAACACCATCAAAATTTACACTATTAGCTATAAGATACTTAAAGAGGCATTCAACTCTCTCATCGATCTAGTATTTTTTCATTCCTTCATTTTTTCACTAAGCTCTACGAAACTGATATGCCTACGGACGTTGATTTTAGTACTCATGATTGATCATTAAGTAATTCACAAGTTAGATCTCATTTTCTAGCTGTAAAATAAAAGTTTGGCGACTTCTTATCAACTACAATATTACTTCTAAGTTAGCATCAATAACGGCCGGCATCACAACAGTCCATCATTATAAACAAATCATTCACAAAAGAAAATTATTAAATAATGCAAACCAAAAACAAAATAGTATAATCTATTAGCACAAATAAATGTCGCGGAAATAATTTCATTTGACGCATAATCCATTCCGCGTCCGAAATATATTCAATATCGCTTTGCAGTTTTATTTAATACTTCATTGTATTCCCGGAGGCTGCACCTGTTAGAGTGGCATTTTCTTTCGCTTCAAGGAGAGACCCCAGAAGAGGCTGAGAAGATCGCGAAGAGACACTTTTAAAGCGGGCAGAAATAAAGACAAAACTTAATACCGGCTGCAAATGCTAAGCAATGCTGACCGGGAGGTTATAAGGTTCAAGTGTCCACAGTGGCAGCTTTTCGACACCAACTACATAACAAGGCCGCATTGAACCATCCTGGCGGAGATTTGTGCAGTGCTTTGGTAGATATATTTCTATGGTTTCCCCGACTAATATGAGTACTAGGCGAATGCCAGAGCAGTGCTCTAAAACGGGCTACGGGCCGCACACTATCTTTCCTGCTTCATCCTTATTCCCTCCTTCCCCTTACATACACTTATTGCTACAAGCACAACACATTTTCGAGAAACAGTTGAGAACTTAACGCTCGTGCCGACTGGGACGGTGCCGCCTTGGGGAGACATGTGAAGGGGAGAAATTGCAAGCCGACTTTTAGGCAGGCGCCAGAGCTCACGTCCCAGCAGAGAAGGGACGCCGCCACATCTCTGGATAGAACGTACAGTTGAGGTGTCGCGTCCGCATATAACACATACTCGCAATTTAATATACATTTATTATAAATTTCGTCCCAATGAAACAATTTCGAGAATATTCTTTGAATCGAAGCGGGAGGTTAACGATATTAATTTCAGCTTTGAATTTGGTTACGCAGAACCAATGACCTTGTGATGTGGGTTTGTGATTATTATAAAATGAAATCTATACGTACAATTTATACTTTACTTCGGGGGTATTGCAGACTTGACATTTGTTTATATGCTGCAGATCTGCGACAAACAACAAAATAATTTACTTCACATTCCAAGAAGGTTTATTTCGTTTACACTTATTAGTGTTTAGGGTCCTTCAAATACTGGAATTATTGAAACCCATCAGTGATGATCATATAAGTAGATGGTAACGATGATTATATTAATGATGACGGGGATTTCATGAAATGAGGGCCAGGAGAAATGGGAGAACATCGCAAAAAAACCTGCCAAGAACTCGCTTTATCCACCATAACGATCACATGAATTGACCAGGGATCGAGGCAAAGGCTAGCCAGCTAGCCATTGCCGTGAGCCCCACATTTTGCGTTTCAAACCGAGGAATGCAATTTTTCGCACATTATTGAACGATATACAAGTAATCATTAAACTATGGAAATCACGGGATATAATTTCATTTCAACCACATTACAACCCAAAAGCTCAAAGAACCAAATTAATCTCGATTCTTGAATGACCGCGTCGTGATGTTTCCTACGTAACTCCGCCATCGGCGGCGGCGAGTCAACCTACTTCTCTCTGGCTGTGAAGCGTGCCGGAGTCGGGAAACCGCGACACCGTAGGACACAGCAGTGACACGGAAATGCGGGAATGCGGCAGCGCCGAGTCGAGAACGGGCCTGCAGGAAGTCGCGGGTTCCACCCGCCACCCACACATCCTCCGCGGCGCCGCGCCGTTGTCTGCAAACCGCTGAGCATGACGCTGCGACACTGCACAACATGAAAACGACTACTCGCCTGTGCTGCTCACAACACTCCCCCTGGTGTCAATAGAGTTCCGCCTCAGAATTTCTTTACAAGTATTCCCTTTCGAAATGCGTGAGAGAGGAGTTTTGCGTAAATGGAGCTCAGTTGCGCAAGGGGCCACAACGGTTCGCTTGAGCTGAATAGCAACTGACATTTTCTAAAGAAGGATTGTATATTAAATTATGTATTTCAAAACTCAATCGGGTATAACTATGTCTCCGTTTTAAGTAACCGTTTTTGTTTTCATTCACCCTACCCCGTTTTATCCATTCAACAACAGTGCACATTATGAAATTTGGGAAAATGACTAGTGTAACCACCGTCTTCAATAAAATTATTTTGAAAGGATTTAAAACAGAGGAGAGATGCGGTGGAAGTGATCAAAGAATGCCTACTCAATGTGTTGCTGTACTAACTAAAAATATTGTGTGGGATCCATGGTATCTAGTTGTACTTTGTGGTACCCGACTATTTCTTCGGAAGAAAGGCAAGGTAGGGTGTAGTTATTGAACGAAAGCTAAGGGTCTGGAGGATGGGGCCGTAGTGCAAAACATTTGGAATAGCAGTTATCGATACCGAGACTGTAAAATAAATTTGTGAACTATTGTTATTAAATGCATACCTTTTCGAACATGCAAAGATAAGTGAACAGTAGTGCAATCAAGCATTTTGCAAGACGGTTAAAAGCTGTTTACACCTTTTGACGTTTTATACTCAAGTTTGTTAAAATCAAATATGCCCAGTTCAATTGAAAAGTTGAAACGTGCGGCAGAAATGAGCAAGATTAGTCCTTTTCAGTCTTTAAATCTCGATTATCTGTATTCAATAATTCGAACCTGTATAAATCCTAATTTATATAACTTAAATATTTTCTTTTCCTCATCAGATACGAGATATAGAAGTTTCATTGTCTTGTCGATGAGGAAACGTACTTTTATGAGGGTAAAATGGCATTTTACCGTCATAGTTTTTATTATTATGATCGTTACTTTCCATCCAAAAGGAGTTTCTTATTTCACAACGACGATCTCCTTTTGCTTCCTTACATTGCACGCAAAACATGCGTGAAAGTACCATACGCCCGGAGCCCGTTGCGGCAGCAAGGAATACAAGAACAAACTGTCCTACTCTGTCTCTCTCTTTCTCTCTCGTGCTTCAGGTGGCGGGGGTACCACTAATGTCCGACGATGTCCTACAACGCAGGGCAGACGGCGTCGGCGTGTGAAGCGCCCTGCGTCGTCAACGCGGGTTGCTCAACGCCGTCAAGAGGGCGCATACGAGGGCGGACGCCAAGGCGCACGCGAGGGCAGGAGACCGAGAAACCGCAGAATGCGGCCGACGACGTTTGCGGTCCTCTGCAATTCTTACCAATTTTCTTTATCCTTCTCATCCTCAGCTTTCCTTCTCCATTTTCTTCATCCTTTCTATTCTCCGCTATTCTTCGTCCTTCCTTTCATCCACTACCCTTCCTGTTATTTTCTGCTATCATCAGACACTCTTCCAGATTTTCTTTACAGATCCTATGCTCTCCGATACTTTCCGGTTTTCTTTATTCATGGATACTATCCTCCGCTATCCTTCCCTAATTTATTAATTATTCCTATCCTCCTCTATCTTTCCAGAGTTTTGCTATTCTGTTCCTAACGGTTTGCAACCAAATCCCGTTCTCTTGATACCTTGAATTCTAGAAACAAATCTTTTCGTTCTCTTACTGTTTATAGTATGTTTAAGAATGAAAAGAGTTGATAAACGCGCATTCAGCAGAATGTGTGCGATTTTCGGTCTTTGAACATTCAAAACATAATTATATGTAAGGAGATACAGTTATAGGATTACAATATATAATATAATTGTGTGGAACACTTAACAAATTCTCATGTATCTGTACATATACAATTAATGTGTAGCCACATTAGCATCCACGTACATATTTGTTTACGTAACATACGTACGATCGTATATAACATAGAATAAGGAAAATGAACAATTTATTTCCTCATACTTACTTAACGACCTTATCTACTTCCCATTCCCACACCCACAATTCTCACACAATATAATAACAAATTTAAGTGAGAAATTATAAATGAAACCCTTAATATAGACACCACTTCCTAAATGCAGCAATAACGGTGGACAGAAACAAATCGATTTTTAATTTACCTCCAGTTGAAAAGCGGGACCACCTTGGAAATGAAAAAAAAACTAATAAGAACACTAATATAAAGATTGAAAACAAATAATAAACTCAAATATTCATCATGGATAGAAATTAATGGTTTCAGTTTGTAAACTTCGGGGCGGAAGTAAAGTAGACATTCACAATGGTTTTTGAACATAGTTATTCCGTAATCTTCATGAGCAGAAATGACCACATTGGATCTTATATCAGCAACTTCGTTCAGGACACAAAAGCATTCAACGCAGGATGTACACAGAACGCTGCATCATCCAGACATCTATGAAAACAAAGGAGGCCGAGTGAGAAACTTCGTTCCCGGTCAAGTCCTTCTAGTGATGTTAAATAGTCAATTGAGACGGAGAGTTTAGTACAGAAATTTTCTACCATTCCTCTTCTGTAAATTATATTGGATCATAAGGTGAAGGGGATTATGTAATAGAACGTACCCTAAGAACATTTATAAAAAAGAAAATATGATGATGATGATATCAAAAACTCAGGAAACAATACAGTGGAACTTCAACGAAGTGTTAATAAGAATGAATATGAATAGGAAGACATTATATAGCTACGCGTATTGACAATGCTATATAATGATTAACAAAATGGAATTCGAGTTTTGGGACACTGCGACCTCAAATTTATTTTATTGTTTTGAAAATTCAAGCGTGCTAGTTTACTTCTAGGAAAAATATTAGTTGCGGGGTGAAATAAATTGTTTTCCGTGCTATCTATTTCCTTCGCAGAAGCAATTTTACATATTCTCGAACTCTTGAAGTATGTAGTGAAGAGTAATCAGCGCATGTTTGAAAGCGACTTGCGAAGCCCTGCATTGGAAGTGGAGTTCTGAATTGGACTGGAGTTTTTCTATCGAAAAACAGTACTTGGCGCTGAAGCAATACAATACTTTCTCTACACCAAGTAAGCAGCATTCATAAAAGTAAAATTAGATTCTCAAGCATAGTGTTCGGATTGTTGATCTCTTTTACTTTTGGTACATCAATGTTAGTTTTTTAAAACACGAATAAATGAAATACCATTTTTAGATATTTCACAAATACAATAAAAATTGAATATTTAAAATGGGTTTTTAAACTAATTTCTGAAAGTATTTTTTGTTTTAACAAATATTTAAGTCCAAAGTATATTTTTGCAACGGTTTATTAAATAAATTTGCCTCGCTTTCATCGCACTTCGGGCTTGAAAATCGCGCGACGTAATTCCCAGAAAGACACCTGCTGAGCGAAAATGCTTCCCAGCACATGGGCATCGAACAACTAGGTGAGCTTCTCTCCGCTTGGCTGATTCTTTCTTACTCCCTCCGTTACGCAAATCGGCACTTCCTGTCTCAGACCTCGCAATGGGAAAGCTGTACAGAAGGAAATGATGTGACATTGAAGCATTTATTTAACTTGACTTAATAAAAAGAATTACAAATGAAAGTTGCGTATTCGTATCGGCCTCTGCTATCTTTGTACAAAATCTTGTACGAAAACTGTTTGTCAACAGAACAGACTCCAAACGAAATTCAAAATAGAGGGATGACCTATGGAATATCCTGCAAGGGTGCTAGAAAGAGAAAACGAATTAACTATGATTATTTAACTCATTTATAAACAAACTTTCAGTTTGCGATATGATACTGATGATTAACAAACCCCAGAAATCGATTAAAGTAACCATAATTGTTCTTCAATCCAAGCAATTGTGACTTTGTCTCCATTTCATTCGTAGTGACGAAGATAAGACGCATTTTCAATCAACGCTCTTCTGAAAGCTCAAAAGCCTGACAAATGTAGTACATTCATAAGAGCAACAGAGAGGGCGTGTACTTGATGATGGTTTGTGCTTGAGAACGGGGGTGGGGTTTGAAGCAGGGCAGGGGCGGGAGCGTGCGTCGCGGGCGAGATGGGGCTGAGGTGGAGGTGACTGTGGGAGATGCGGCGGGGTGGGGCGGACACTAGGGTCACCGCCGCCGCCGGCGCCACCAGCAGGGCCCCCGAGCGGTTGCGGGGGAGGGGACAAAAGCCGGATGCAGCACCACGCCCCAACACCGCGACGGCGTTTGATCGACGAGCGGTTACGTCAGAGGCGGGGGAAAGCGTTGCGCGAGGTTTCCGCCCGCGCCAGTCAGAGGGCGGGCGGGCGGTGATGGCGGCGGCGGGGTCACAACACACAAGCTGCGTTGAACCCCGTTAGAGATCGTCTTGACACTGGGGGACAGACGACCCCCGAAAAGGCAAGTCTCAAGACAAGGGAAAACGGAACTTATTTTATGAGAACATTGAGAAAATTTATGAAAACACTCACAACAACGTTAGGTCAGATGAGATGACCGTGTTTTTATTAAAAAAAGGAAATATAAAATTGAACTGTCTGATTAAGTAGAACGTACGAGTAGTTATGTAATAAACGTCCATGTTGCTGTAGTAAACTGGATATTTTTGGGCCTTTTTCATTAACTGCCTGTATGTAGTGTACTGGTTCTGATAGCTGCGAATAAGTTTTTCTTTTCTGTCTCGTATGTTAAGGCAACATATTATTACCAGCACTAAAATGGGATTATCAACCTATGGTTGAAGTGATACGAACTCTCACCTTGCATCTCTGGATTTGGAGGTTCAAATTCCGATCGATGTATTTGGAATATGGGGGGGGGGGGGAAACGCGGTTTGCAGTAGGGTTTCTCGGAGTTCTCTGACTCCCTTGCCTCTCATTCCTCTATTCAGCATTCTATTATATCTTCAAAATTGCTTTTGCATCAAATCAGGTTTCCATTTTAAATATGGCCATAACCCTTAGGCAATGTAATAATAATAATAATTATAATAGCCGATTGGATGGCCGAAATCGCTAAGGCAGTAGTGCTGTAGGGGTCTCGGGCCAGAAAATTATGGGTTCGAGTCTCACCTCGGGCATGAGTGTATTTGTGTTTGCGTGAGTCGTCCTCTCACCCCTCACTATAATCATCATTCCATCTTCCGTATCTAACAACCCTGGGGGATAAAAATCTGATCCAGATAAATGCTGATCCCTAATAAAAATTACATGCACCTGCCACCTAGATTATGTTTCTGAGCCCCGGTAAATGCAGGGTGTATGCACGCGTGGTGCAAGTCGTTCTATTAGCAAGCAAAAATCATAATAAAATAAAAGAGTTAAAAAAGCAATTTATAACAATAAAATCAAGTGTGTCGAATTTATTAGTCACACTTCCATCTAAGTCAAAGACTATTTGGCAGCAAGAGGGTTCCAAGGAGGATACGAATGCCGAAAGGGACAATGTTAAGGAGCAGGCGTCGCACTAGTCTTCAAATATCGCAGAATTACTGGGTGTGCCACATTCATGTAGAACTCTCACATTGGTCAACTGTGAACATTGAATGTCCGCACTGTTCTGGTTACACATTGACAAGACATATCCAATTAAAGAAACACACACACACATACACAATTTAAAAACGAAGGTTTTTCATCTGTATGACTGCCAGTACAAAACACGTCGCAGGAATATAAAAAACTTTATACCAAGACTTTTGAAACAGTCCTCCAAACAGAGGAAATATAAACGTGGGTTTCTGGGCAGCAATTCCATGCTTAAGCGAGCTTTTCTCGATGCTATCTACTCTTCCGGAAATGAGGTATAATTCATTTTCAAGACAAATGCATACAAACAGTGAAATGCCCTTGAATGCATTTTCCATCAATTCCGGGGAAATTAGTTACATTGTGTAACCTACATTACTAATTGCATTACTAATTACATACCGGTACCTGTCTTAAATTTTCTTTAATTCCATTTCAAAACCTCCAAAAAGGCGTATTTTAATTTTTCTGGGATTTTTAATCATTTTCGGGCTTTTTTCTTTTTTATTTCTTCAAGTTATTGAAACAGTAGAGGAATCGACAATAGAGGAGACGATGCGCTCGTAATGAGGGTCTCTTAGAGCATATGTTAAAGGGAAGGAGAAACCACGGTGTGGTACTAGGGTTAAGTGGTCACTAAGATTAAGTAGTCACCATGGTTAAGTGATCACCGGGGTTAAGTAGTCACTCTACGTTATTTCCACAACTATGAGACGTGAACATGCCTGTCGCTGATTCGGCGCGTGAAGGAAGTATAAGTCTCGGTAGCCAAGAGGTAATGTTTAAAACAAAATGATAAACTTTTTCATTGTAAAATAATTGTAATTCGAAAAAAGACAATTTTACAAGGATTAAAAATATATTTGTTCGTAGTAAGCAAAAAATTGGTAGAAGAGGATGGTTTAATGATCTTAATGAAGAAATAAATAAAAAATAAAAAAAGAAAAACACAAAATTGACGAAGTAGGCGATGCAATGGCCCTTTCTTCAGAAAAGAAGGCGACTCTAAGAATCAATAGATTTCCGAATATATTACAAAAACACAGGTTATCGATTTGATTTTACACGACAAAGATGTTCGACTACTATTATAGATTAAAATCAACACCTTTTACCTTTTTTATGAACTTCAATGTTCTTGCCAGCCCTAACGGCTTTACAGCTTTTGCTTACATATTGTTCGAAAGTATCCTTTGGGACGTTTCTCACATTGTACAACTAAGTATTTAAGTTTGTGGTAAATGGTTATATTTACTGTTTAGAACCATATTATTGTTAAGCATCTGAGATTTTTATGAGGTGACGCGTAAGGGGACCCGGGGAAGAATACGTGAAGCTGGAGGAAGGCCTCGCCCTACAAAGAAAATTGGGGTCGAAGGGAAAGAAAGAAGAATACATTTTGCTTTAGGTGAATTACAAGCTGTTAGCTTATTTATGTGTAAGTCTGTATGTAGATAGGACTTGCGGACATTCCATGGTTCACCTACTGGCAATCTAAGATATCGGGTTTGCAGAATTTGAAGTTTTGATAATGATGTTCCTCTGATAATGATAATGGTGAACCTCTCCGTACTGGGTAGATATATGTTATCGTAAGTCTAACCACAGTCTTCAATAAAAGTATTTTGAAAGGATTTAAAATTAACGCTTTGTATGATAACGTTTTTTGTGATATACCTGCTGTTTCTAATTTCTGAATTGCTATAGGCTATATAGAAATTAATATATGCAATTTTACAAAAAATATTAAATATACATTTTCTTTCCTTTACATACTTGGCTTTTGACATAATTAATTAATTAATTAATTGACTTGCTCACAAGTGGTCTGCGTCTACTCTTGATTATTTCCTACTGAGTTACTGTATTGAATAATAGGTTCCTGTATCCTCATTATCCTTTGTGACGTAATAGCTTGGCCATGATACATGGCCAGTTCTTCCAAGACAACGCGTGTACTCGCTTCGGAAAACCTAGCACGTACATCGAACGGGTAAAATTTGTAGAAAAGTAATAAGCAAAGATAATTAGAATCTGTCTTGGAACTGTCAGAATCGAAGAGTAATGTAGTATTTATCCAAAATGGGTATGCGTCAATTTTAATATTCGCATATTATATAAAAAAGTAAACAAGTGCTTAATGTACTAGAGAATTTTAATATCCAGAATATTTTTTAAAGTCCACACCTGCATTATGTATGAATTTCTCCAAAAAAAAAACTATCAAAACATGCAAACCTGCACAAAAAAGCATGCATTTCTAAAATAAGTTTCCATGAAAGATATATTTATTAAGCGTCGGCGAGCGAACCCTTGAACGTAACACAATCGATCCATTTCAATCTCAAACACAAACTATTATATCCTTATGTTACGAATAACAGTGTGGATAAAACGTTTCATTGATTTTTAGATTCGATTGCAAAAGGAAATATATCAATGCATGTAATAGGAAACTTGATTGATTAATTGTTTGATTGATGTTTCGGGCGCGTGAACTTCTAAGGTCATTAGTCCATTTGTAGTACATGTCTTAATCGTGGGAGGTGGCGGTGATCTTCCCCCACTGGCTGGCGATATCTAGCGGCGACCTACGTCGTCGGCTTGCGGGGATTTCCCCAACCATGTATCTCCTACTAGCGAGGGAACCGCGCCAGCTGGGACAAGCTCCAAGCTCCCGACCCGACTCCCGGCATGTGTGGTAGTATAGTGCATACAAGGGCGTTTATGCCATGGAAGCAAAGGAAGCATTGTTTCCCCTCATTTCCAAGGATATCTTACATTTAAATACCACTTGACTAGTAATTTAGAATCATTTACTTGTATTCGAAGTAAAAACATTTTCAATTGGCGCGTCCAACCTTATCTTTCGAAAATGAGCACGTAATTCTCATTGTCACTAATAGATAATGCTGAGTTCGAATGTAAAGCTCATTGAAAGCACTGGGCTGACTGCATCCAGCGTTTCAGAGGATCAGCAGATATACTGGCGTGTGTGGTGGACCTTTTGGAGGCATTTTTTTACAATGGAAAAATTTAATGTAAGTGAATTATTTGGTTCTAATAAACTTCTTTGTGTGCATGTCTCTACCGTAAAATTATCTCTTGATGAAAAACATAATCGATATCATGCCTTTAACTTTCCCGGATTGTAATCGGCAACATTAGACTGAAAACATACATACCACGTAAATCGAGTGCGTAACTATCGTTGCCACATAATGGCCATAACGCCGTGTAATGGCGAAATAACATTACTATATTAATAAGCAAGTAAAAATTTCCCGATCAGTTACAGATAGATTTAATTTACCTATTTAGATTGTGTATATAATGTTTTATTGTCTCAGAACTAACTAATTCATACAAAATTGTTCTTGCAACTGTCATGTATCCCGACCATGTTTAGATTTACAGATTCAAAAATTAAGAAAATTAATTTTAGTATTTTGGTGACAACGCCTGAGAAAAAGCTAACACGAAACAATTGGAGAAATGTAAAGCAAAAGCATTTTACTTTCCTCCGTGCAATTATAATTTCTTGTGTCATGTGCCGAAAGCAATTATAACGGTTGAACAAAGTGAAACGTTCGAAAGCTCGCAGGTCATGCCATTTTCCAGCCTTCAATCTTTCCTTGTCTCTGCTCAGCAAACCATAATGTAATTCCGTACATCGCAATTGAACCGCATTGTATGCACAGACGCCATTCGTGTCATATTCAACCAGGTCTCACTGAAATGTTTTGCATTTAATTTGTTAGTGTATGAGACGTGATTTAAATATTAATTTATTTAATTAAAAAAAATAGTACATTGAAGATAGCGTACATAGTAATTCACATTGTACAATAATGAGGTACACTGTAATTCACGAAAGTTTTTATTTTCGCGCCATATATAAATTTTGTATGTTCATTACAAGAAATTAGTATAACTTTGCCACATTCTTTTCCCACTAAAAAATCTCCAATGTGTCACTGTGATAAATCTATTGAGATGTGAATGTTCGACGCGAATTTCTCAAGAAACAATATTACTTTTGTTACAAAATTATTTTTATTACAAAAATGACTAAAATTGTTTTTATTTGAATTCGTTAAATTCTCGAAAAACAAAAATTCTGAGAAAGTATGTACAAGCAATATGCAACAGCATATGTTATTGAATTATCATTGGTTTATTATCTCGAAAAAGACTCGAACTCTGTTTTTAAGTTAGAAAATTATTCTACGAGTATAATATATAATTGAACTATAGAAATCGCATTGGGTATAGCATATACCTCTGTACATTAGTTATAATTTATTTTCGAATTTGTAAATGTTATTTAATTGTTAATTTGAAATTAAATTTATTGGTGTGTAACCTAAAAAATGTAACCAGAGCCGACAAGGATGCGACTATGTCTTGTGACGTCCTATCATGTGAACTGTTGATTGCCTCTTATTTTCCAATAGAAATATTTTGAGTTGTACCAGCCTCCTTAAAAGTGTCATACTAATGAGGATGGGAAACGATAATCCCCAGCGTAGGTTTTATGCTTTATCTTGATTTTGGTAGGAATTACTGATACTTTTATTATACGAAACAATGAATGTTCTGATTCTCAAAGCTCCTTGGATGTTTACAAAGCAATGCGAAACCGTCGTTAGGCGTATTCGCTTCATGGAAACACCAACGTTCTCTTGCATTAAGGGCAGCCTAACAACACGCTGCTAAAGTACTTAAGCATCAGTCGATGTACTTGAATATTTTGAGCAATAGAGTGAATATTTGAACAAGAACTTTAAAAGAACCGACGGGGCCAATTGTTCCTACAGAAAGAACTTCAAGTAAAGAATATGTTTCCACACTTAAGATGTAAATGTGTAACTTTCTCTTCCAGGAAATATAACGAATGTATTGCTAAATAAAAATAACATTCGTTCTTAAATAGATATATTTTCCGTCTGTAATTATATATTTTGTTTCGGAAGTCCGCAGTTGACGCACTCAATTGATGTCCTATGGATACAGGAATGGCGTTGGTGAACGAAGGATAAGAGGGACATGAAGATACCGTTTTTTATCACCTTAAATGACTCTTCCTGAATCGCAATGCGAGCATTGCGTCACGCGTGTTTGGGCATGCGACAAGCAACCTGTTGCGACGTCGGGGGTGGGGGTGGGGGGCGTGCAGCCGAGCGTTGCCAACGGGCGGATACAACGCGCACGCGTCTCCAACCCGTCCCTCCCCCCACCCGTCTCACGCGCCGCACCGCGCTGCTCGCCTACGCACGAAGAAGCGCGCCGCGCCGCGCCATTCAATTGTCTCGCGGGAGAAATCGCCTCGCAGGGGCCTTGTTTGGGCAGGAGACAGCGCGTTTTGGCACGAGGGCTGGAGCAAGGAGGCAGCCGCCGCCGTGCCACCCCGAGACGGGATGGTCGATTCGGTGACGGCGTGTGGGCTTGCACACGCACCCAAAGAAAAGGACGTGGAGGGTTGGGGAGGGCAAAGGCTGCAATGGTCTGTCTGAGTCAAAATGCTCAGGAAAGCATTCGAGGGACAGGTCGTGATGGAAGAAAACAAAGGCGGTAGGGAGACTTCGTTGATGAAAAGATCTCTATGTGACTCACACACAGGTATCATTCCTAAATAATACAACACGCATAAGTGGTCTGTAAACGTGAGTATAGCCAAGTGGC
This sequence comes from Gryllus longicercus, assembly GCA_038098605.1. Lineage (NCBI taxonomy): Eukaryota > Metazoa > Arthropoda > Insecta > Orthoptera > Gryllidae > Gryllus > Gryllus longicercus. The sequence goes on along the minus strand of JAZDUA010000364.1, from coordinate 933,943 downwards.
GACTCGTGATCATGCCATTGGGGTGTGCAACGTCTGTTTTCTCTCTTCTCTACTCCACCCCCCTCTCTCTCATACACATACACATCCTGTACAAAGGCAAGCATTACATGCATATGTATGTTATAATTAAACACGGCGCATATTATAAAGTCTGAGAACATGCTGAATGGTATTTTACATCAGCAGTGAGGGTTGCGGATTGCCCGCATCTTTTCACATCACCTGCTTCGTCTTCGCTCGGCGAGGACCCCTCCGAAACATTTTCTGCCGTTTCTTTTCAGCAAATTTTTCTTCACGCTTGAAAGAAAAACGAACACTAACAACGGTTTTTCAAAACGCTTTAAAACAGTAGCCAACTACATACGTTAATAAAATGGATTTGGATTTTCACTAATTCGAAATGGATTTATAATTGCAACTCTCTTCAAAATATTGAACAATTATTATGACGGCAACACTGCACAGCAATGCGTTCGCGTTTCGCGCCCTAGCGAAGAACTGTTTTATTGGAAGGGATGAGGGCTCTTTCCAGTAAAAAGATATCTCACACTTCCTTCGTTAAATGTCAAGTGTACTTCTCCTACAAACTTGTGCTAGCTGACTGGTATATCTTTGAAACATGTCAAGGCACTCGCTAGGATCGTCACTGCGCAGACGCAATGGCGATCGCACATTCAGTCGAATACTCCTTCCAACCATAAAGTCACCGTATTTTCTCTTTTCACTCCAGCCCCATCGCAGTCTATGATGCGCTCAACTCCTCGTTCGCAATTTCCGAGTGTGTACCGCCAGCTGGCTTTCACGAAGGGCACCGGCGGCGCACTGTCAATCGCTGCTTCCGGACGGCGCATGTTTTGAAATCCCATGTTTCGGAAACTCTGTGAGAGGCCTCTTGTATTCCCCTCTTGTTTAGAGATGTTTAAGAAAAAATGCACCGAATTAATTTGGGTGTGCACATGCGAACGTGCAAATAGACACGCGCCGCCACTGGTGTAGCCTCATAAGGAGGTCGGTCACTAACGGCTCCTTTTTACAGAGATTCGCGCGCAGCCGCTTAAATAAATTCATTTCAAGCACCCAATGCACAGCAATGACAGACACTGATCTGGTTGTCCGCAACCTCTCCTTTACAAATAATTTGGTTTGCATTCGAAAAAGATTGGATTACCCTATTGTCGACAACTTTATAACTTTAAAGAATGGTAAAAGAAGCACAAAATAACGAACACGTAAAACGAAACATAATTAACATAAGATAAAGAGATAAGTATTACAAGACGTACCCACGTAAATTTGGGCGACGTGCTAGGCCCAAAACAGGAAAACTAAATGCACTCCACTTGCGCATCGCGAAACGTTCCGTTTGCGTATTTTTGTGCAGATATTCATGGAAACGTCAACGGTTAACGAGGGGAGTTTAGGAGGCAAAGAACGCGCATAAGAAAGAAGACGCGAGTGGGGCTCCATGAGCGGTAGCTCGGTCGCGAGCCGCGCAGAGCGCTGGGTTCGCCTGCCGGGGGCCGGCGCCGATGCGTAGCGTAGCGGGCCGTCTTTAGCGGTTCACGTTGATGCGCCCACGCCCATGCCCCGGCCCCCAGCCCGGCCCGGCCCGGCGCGGGCTGCCTCGCCGCCAGCTACCTTGACCAGGGCCAAGGTCGGAGATGGGGCACGATGTTCCCACCTCTGCCTTTCATGAGCATGCCACATTCTGTCGTGGACCAATAGTTCATACCGGGAGAGATGGCTCAGGTTCGAGTCCCGGCAGTGGCAGTATTTTCGACATTGACTAGTTTCTTTTGTTTTTTAGGATAATATTTACCACTTGGTATCTCTATCTGCATTTGAACACTTATTTACAAAGGCACCTCACGATGCAACTCATTTTTAGAAGCTAATGTTTGTCAACACATCACTTTACGGAAGACTGTTTAGTGCCAAATTAAACATATTTCTATTATGTTTCAATTTTTTATGATGTGCTTGTCACCTGATGATATCTCTTGCATTCCCCACATCCCGGGAGCGCAATTAGCCCGAGAGAAGTATTCTTCACTTTCAGGAGAACTTATATACAGCCTACAACGCATTTGACATGGTTACTGTCCACGCACACTTTAGCTAGTCATTATGACCGAAAGTTCTCACGATTTGGACATACAACTAATATTTGGCCCCGGCTGCATTGCCGCCCGCTTCCTTGACCAGAGAAAAGACCTGAGCACAGAGGTTACCACCTCTGTCTTTCACGACCAATCACTCATTCTGTCGTGGACTAATAGTTCATACCGGAAGAAATGGCTCACGTTCGTGTCCCGAGGAGGCAGTATTTTCGACATTGACTTCATAGTTCAGTCAAATTCTACCGATGTGTGAAGGAGAAATCTAGCGACCGGCTGCTCTGATCGGTGGTTTCTCCGATTAACACCACGCGAATGCCGGAGTAGTACCCTAACAACGGGCCACAGACCGCGCGTGATCTTTCCTTCCTCTTGCTTGCCCTATCTCCGCCACTAACATGCACTACACTACCTCACATGTCGCAAGACCGGTCGGAAGCATAGAGCTTCTCTCGACTGAGGCGGTTCCCGCTGGTGAGAAATTCCTAGTAGAGGAAAACCCCGCTAACCGATGGTAGGTCGGCGCCGGATCTCGCCATACCATGAGGGAATACTAGCGCCATCTCCCTAGCAAAAACATGCACTACACTTACGGGACTAATTAACTTCGTAGTTGATAAGCCACGAATCACGAGTAATCAATCAACCAATTGTTCAATACCGGTAACGGCGTGTAAAGGAAACTCCTTAATGCTCGAGCTGTGGCTTGTTCCACGATTAGACCTCTTTTGCTCCTTCATTCGGAACAAGTAGAGTCATCCGACGCGTCTCGGTATGCTGGAGGGGGAACTCACAATCTGTCCGGAATTCTTCGAGAATATTCTAAGAGAATTATCGAAAGAACTTGTTTTAGATATCTTTTGCACCTAATACTTGCGTTGGAGGAGTTTTAAGGTATATGTAGATGAGATGAATAGCTCATTCGATTTCTTTTGACTTAAGAGCTGTAGGCCTTTATCTTACCCATTTTGAATATCGTGGGGGAATGCCAGGAAAAAAAAAATCAAAGCGCCTTCCTATATGAATTCCCCTGATGAAACGTTGCATATGACTGAATTATACTTTCGACACGACTTAAATCCTTGGGGCTTTCTTATTAAGAAAAACGAAACTTAAACGAAATTAAGTTACGAAAGATGAACATGTTTAAAAAAGAACTTTTATGTAGATTTTTTCATTTAATTCTCTATTTTCGAAGATATAATACATTTGCCAACCTAGTCTACATAAACATTTATTATTATAAACTTGATGAGCGCAAATAAGAAAACATGTGAGCAGGAGAGTACCACAAGGATTATAACTATACATTCTTACTCATTCTAAAAGGGAGATCATAGATCAAATATGCAGAATGTAGTCTTTGTTACAGCTAAAAAGACCTTCAGTCAAGCCACTTATGATCATGTAATTTCCTCAGTACCAAATATTAAGAATTATTACAAATTTGAGAATAAATGACCTATAAAAATCTGGTAGCGCTATAATATCACACACTTTCGAACATTATTGGTAAAATTTGCAATTTTCAAAGAACCATAGTCTCCAACGAAAATTTGGCAAGAATCATATTTGGAAGTGCTTTACACTATCCCAGAAGAAGAAAATTAAAGAGAAAAATTGGATACATTTAGATAAATCCTTGTTTCTAAAATTACCTTTATTTCTAGCACAATTACTCTAATCGGACCTACAAGAGAATTCATACTCTTTGGGGAAAAATTTCAAGAAAAAAATTTGAGCAGTTTTTAAGAAATTTTGAAAATGTCGTTGGGCTTTCATGAAACATTTTGTTCCTCAAAAATCAAAATTTCGGTTTCCAATACACGGCCGCGACATCAGTCAGGTCGATTGGAGAATACCAATTTTGGTGAATATTTCCATGTATCACCCCCAGAGGGACAATGTCCCAACCAGAACAAGTTCGAAGCTCCAGACTGGTTTCCCGTTATTCAAGGTAGTGGAGTGCAAGTATGTAAGGGGGGAGGATAGGAAAAGCTAGGGGATGAACATATACCGCGAGATCCGTGGTTCGTTTGTTAGAGTACTGCTTCGACATTCGACTTTTATTGATCAGAGAAGCAACGAAAAAACATCTATCACAGCAGCAGGCTGCTAGAATTTTCTAAATAGCGAATTCGAGCTGAATTCACATCTTGCAGGACGAAAACGCTGGTTCCCAGCCTAGCTTTCCAGCTGAGCGCGGTGTATTGCGACCGCCTCCCATGACACGGAGTGCGGAGCTGGAGCGACGGGGTTGAGCGAGAGGGAAAGAGGGGGGCAGAAGAAGGGTAGGAGCAGCGAGGTGGTGATTAGCGCACATTTTCTTGCCAGGTGGAGAAACTACTAGAAGCACCTTTTTCCATTAGCTTATCCTAAACGCTACTTGCATATCTGGCTGCCTTACTTTCCCTCAACTCTACGATTCTGTTACGTAAGAATAACGACGTGAAAGGGGACATGTTTTAATGCCCTTCTTGTACTACCAAGCACTGGTTTTTAAAGCAATGATGCAGTTCATTTTGCTAGTTTCCAGAGTGTCCGAGTAGTATGCACAAACAAATTCTACTATATTTAATGACTATCAGATAAGAATGGTATTACTAGTTGGATGCGAGGAAACATGGCGCATTTTTAAATTATTTTGAAGGAGAAAATAACTTAATACTGGAACGCAACTTCGAGTAATTCTGACAATCCATGCTAGGGAGTAGAGGTACCTCCAAAAATGCAATATTACTCCGAAAAGGCTTCATTTAGTGGGTTACAGTACAAGAAACATAATTTCTGTTTATTAGGTCCACCATGTAATTGTTTAATCTACTAGTTTTCATCTTCTTCTCAGATAACTTGTGAGCCCCAATGCATTTCGCAATTGAAGGGGTTCTAAACTTTAATAAATTTATAAATCATAAAAGTAAAAAATAAATATATTTGTTTGCTAAAATATTTTAAATACTCTGAAGTATAAAATAATTTTTGAAATCATTACAACAATACTCGTAATTTCTTTAAACTACGTTGGTGTTTCTGAAAATTGTAACACCAATAAGGAGACATACTAACACAATGAAATTTATTGCACAGATTAGGAATATCACAATATACTAGAGATTAGAAGTACAGAACTGTACTGCATTTTGACCTTGAGTGTTTAGTACGATGTGAAGCCACCACGCGCTGCTATCAGAGCCTTTAGACATCGTGGCATGGATTCAAAGAGAACCTGGATATAGTGCGGGGAAAACAGCACCACGCTCTTTAATGCGTGACCAAAAAACATCGACAGTGGTTTCAGAACGTCCAGAACGAATTAGTTGCCGACATATCCCAGACGTGTTGGATGAGCGACATGTCAGATGCACGTGCAGGCCAGGGAAGCAGTAGTACCTGTCGTTCTTCACAGAACGCTTGCACATTCCTCGCCACATGCGGCCGCGCATTGTGCCGCTGAAATATGGTATGTGGAGCTGCTAGCAGGAGGGACAGTACCTCGGGCTCTAAAGACTCCCTGATGTAGCGGCTGCTGTTCAGATTGCCCTCAGTACGTATGAGCCGAGATTGCACATTGTAGCCAATGACACCCTAGGCCATCACCATTGGCATTTGTACGCTATGGCGCGAAACAATGCAGGCTAGTAAATTGCGATCACCACGGCAGCGTCGAACACATACCACCGCTGTACCACAAATTGAGGTGGGTCTCATCCGAAAACACCAAATTTTCTCACTCAGCACACCAGTGAACACCTTCACTGCCTATTGCTGTCTGAGGCGTTGGTGATTTCTGGACAAAGAAATCTGGCGCAGTGGCCAGCCCTCAGGCGTTGAACCGTCGACACAGACATGATCACATTCGTTGCAGTGCTCCAAAGTCAAGCGAACGCCGTGGTCAACGCCGTTTTGACAGTTACGGTAATGCCGGCAAGATGCCGGCAAGTCATCTCGCGCTGTGGTCACATTGTGGTCCAGTACCCGCTCGTCGTTGTGTACGACGCTTCCTTATCCACTGGTTCCTTACACGCATCACTATCGTAACAGCGCGCGCCGTTCGAACAGCAATGTCAGTGTACGATAAATTCGCTTTTTGGAAACCGATCATTTCGCCCCGTTCATACCTACTCAGATGCTGATATTGCGCCTTTTGGCGTCGACGAGGAACACCGACACTTGCTTTCACGTTTCCACGTGATTTGACGGCTCTACACCGACTGAGTGTGGCGCTACACTGACCTGGCCTGTCACGCAAAGGGGGGCACTGCTAGGCCACCGTGCATGCCATCTCTATGCGAGTTTAATGACTTCTTATGGATACTGTAACGGCGTGACGTGACGGCTGGACCTCACGAGTCGGCGAGCGGGACGGGTTGGCCATCTGGCGGCATGCTGGCGGCTATCAAGCTCGGAGGGTGCAGGCCGGGTCGTGTTGTCGGTACGTGGGTGCCAAAGCGGGGAGATGATATGTGACGACAGTCGCGTCCAATAGCGGCGGCGAGCCAAAATTTGCATCGGGCCCAAAATTTGTAAATCAGGTGACGCGGGCCGCGGGTCGACTTCATGAAGGACGGTCACGTGATTCCTCGAAAAAGCAGCTAGCGAAGGAACGGCCGGCATTCGAGTTTGAATCGAATTGCAGTGCGGAAGGCACTTGTCCCCAGGGGTTTTTGCAAGCTTCGGGTGCGAGGTGTGGCTGTTCGCCACGGGTCGGGAGACGCGGGTCGCTAAGGTTTGCCGCTGGGGTCTGTCTCAGGATGAGGCGTATGCCTTAGGGATGTGCGGTGTTGGGAGTGCGGCGCTAGATCCTCAGAAGTGTAATTATTGTGTAGATAAACTTGTAAATAAATCTGTACATAACAACTCCGTGTCTGTGTTTCACTCGCAACAGACGACGTCACAATACACTGTTCTACACATCTAACGAGTTTTGAAGTAATTCCGACCATTGACCATTTGAGTATTGCAATTTCACTAACAGCAGTGTACATTCAAAAATTTGCCAAAATTCTAAATTTCCTTCGTCCTCTTTGGATTTATATGAGGTATCAACGGAAATGGTTTACAAACAAGAAACAATGAGCACGTTTCTTTCGAAAGCGACGAAACTGGTACAATTGAACGATTAACAATGATACCCTTAACACTGTAGTAATAATCTCTATGAATTTAATTACATTTTACACCCATTTGACGAAGATTAAAATCATATAATGAAATGCTTTAATATATTCTTAAAATGTTAAAAAGTAATCAATAGAATCACGTGTTTTAAAAATATCTAAATACAGAATAGTAATTGTAACTGCCAAAGAGCATTCTAAACATAATACTGCCATTGAATGATAAAAACGCTCACGAAAAACTGTTTTATTTAACATAGCCGTACAAAAGATCATTTTAAAATCCTGACGGAATAAAGTTTCTCCTTCACGTTGATTCTGAATGTCCCGGAAAAGCTGCATAGTTAACGTGGAATCACAACCGTGTTGGACATCTTTCCGGACGCCGTGCCGGCGCATTCCACAAGAACTTACCCCCCTCCCTTTCTCCTCCCACGCCCCCTGCACACAATGGAAGCGTAGCCTTCTCTTCCTTGCGTGCTTCGACAGGCCTTTCCGAAAGAAATACTTCTGTACCTTCTACACATTCGGAACTCAATTAATTCCAGGATTCCGTTAACGAGGCTCGTCACATTAAAAATATACAAACGGATATATCAAACAATTAGGAGCAATGGAGAGATTATTTTACTATATTACATGCAAATATTTCTTTCTAAAACATGCAAATATTTCTTTCTTCTTCTTCTTCTTTCAGGAGACCTACATATATTGCGCAACTTAGACAAATGTCGCGCTCTGTAATGGAAAGCATGGAGCTTGCGCCTTAGGAGGATAGAGATCATTCTGTTGCCCGTTCCTAAGGATGGTATAGGAACTACGTAAGGAAGGAAGGATTGACGCAAGTTCATCACCCCTTGTAAAGCGAAGCTGCTCTAATGCAAGAATTGGTGCCAGCCCGCGGCGCGCGTGACAATCGCCTTTCACTAGACTGAGCCGATGGCTCCCTTGCATCTCCACCTCCCTTCCCGTCGTGTTGACTTATCAAGCGGCTGACCACATTTATGGGCCACACAGAAGCGCTGAGCCATGGCACGTCGACGAGCTACCCACTTTAGCAGCCCTGGTTTATGATGGTACTGTCCAGTATCCGCTTGGGATCTGAGAACCGCTGGGAAACGATTGATGAGAGCAGCGAGTTTCTAGTTGACCCGGAGCTACGGAGGTGGGCTTGGCTGGTGCCACAAATCCGCCACCCGGGCACTCGAATATCCCGGCCCACGAAGTAAAAATTGCCGACACACCAACTACTATGCTAATGCATCCGGTTACTATCATTTATTTCATAGAAAAAATCTTTGTCAACAATACCTACTAAATTATATTAGCTTGTATTAATCATTCTGATGAAAAATTACATAAAACTCAGCTTTCTAATATGTCGGACATTACGTGCAGTGAATGGAAATTAATGCACAAAAAAATCACACAAAGCACGCTAAAATCACAAAACACACTCTCGAGTTCAGGGTTCTCCGATAAATTCCAGGGCACTTCGTCATCGACTTTTCGTGGATATAAAATAAGTGTGGAAGACCTAAGGACTTGTATGTCTTAAAACAACCATCGATCTTTCATAACGGTCCAAGAATGCTGCACTTGAACAACATTCAACCAAGGATGCAACTGAGATTTAGTAGGCAAAGCCAAAGAAGATGCTTCAACTCCCTACAACCAATTTACACCACTTTCTAATTGTTCCGAAACACTTCGCCGCTTGACAGCCATCTCATCCGAATCATGCAAAGAAAATCCACATAACAGATTCACTTCCTCTTCTCCCCCCCCTGCGACACCCACATGTCTCGCGCATGCGCACCCTGTGCACACAATGCGCGCGTTCGCGCCGAAAGTGAGAATGAGCCGTGCGGGGGCGGGAGGGGGGAGAGAGAGGGCCTGACGGAAGGGCAGACGCGGAAGCGGCCGCCGCGGGCAGCGCAGAGCGGCACGGGGCGAACGGGGGCGAATTAGAGGGAAAGTGCGACTCGACGCGTCGCGACGAGAACAATGCGGCGGGCGGGCGGGCGGGCGGGCGGGCGGACGATCTGAATGTGGCGCGAAGCGATTCTCCGGAATGAAGTGCCTCCGCGGAAAACTTTGCTTCACAATAATGCACTAAAAGCCGGAGGTGGGAGCGATTCTGAAGTTTCGCTAATGCGAATCTGAATGCGAGTCTGAAATGCTTATTAAACTCTAATATTTTTACGCTTGAATCTTTTCAGTTCTTCATATTTACCCTGCGATGTTTCATATAAGATTCTTACCCGTCTTATTTTTATAATCTATATATTTACAACGCTCAGTTATTTAGTTTAGAAAGAGATTTGGCTTTTCTTCTCAACCAAATTTCGTGATTTTTGTCTGGACTAACATATTTTTTCACTTACATTTTCGGTCCCCTAATAGTAGAATTGAAATATGACAAAGAATACTATAGGAGAGTAAAGCGTGGACTCCAAGGCAAATTTTTAAATTTGGAGCTGTATATGAGAAAATGTTTGAGCATTTCTAGTTAATTCTAAGAGAGCGTTTGAGGTAATATTCACAGAAAATGTTTGAGTTTCGAGAAAATTCTTAAGAAATCATTTGAAGCACTTGTCCTCACAAATGCAAATATTGTTTAAAAACATCTACAATGTAAATATTAACATGAAAGATATTTAAGAACGTGTAATTTTTGAAATATTAAAATAATATATCTAAATATAGTTTTTGTCTTGTTATTCAGAACATTTAGCACTATACATATCCACAAGGAAAATAAAAATTTGCAGCAGTTTTTGAGGAAATATTTTTTTAAATGTTGCCTAAATTTTGCGCAAAATTACGCGCAAAATATTCAAGATTTCTGAAAAATTCGACAATACCCTATGTAAAGATACAAAGTTGAAAAAAATCAGGGAAAAAATCTGTCTTCAACATTGAAATTGCAGGACGCCGAAAAAATTTTTACCTTTGCAACTTTCGAAAATTCAGAGGTTTTAACAAAAATGAGACATGCGCCATTTTAAGTGTCGTAGTGTCGTAAGTGTCCGAGAAAAAATATTTTAAAATGTTGGAACAATAAAAAAAATTCCAAAATAAAAAATTCCGTTTCAAATTCAAGGAGCCGTGACAACAGTCAGATCAATTGGAGAACACCCATTTTGATGAAAATCCTCCTTACGGTTTAGATGTTCACAGGTCGGACAGGCGTTTTCCCGTAAATCAATTTTTCGGCATCAAGAGTCAAAAACGTGGATTTTGACCATACAACGCGTTAGAGGATATTTTGCTGCATATTGACGTATTCGTATTTTCTACATATTGGAACACGATTTATCCGCTTTTTCGGTATCAAGGCTCCACAGAATTCAAGTTTTTCTGTCGAAAGTATGCGAGAAAGTAAAAACGGGCGGAGTGCACTTAAAGTGCTAGAATTAATCTGGAAGAACATTCATCTGTCAGTAACGTATAATACCACATAAGCTTTCAGCTGACAGTTATTTGACACGTTCAACATAATTGTTATATATAACCATGTGGAAAAAGCTTTATCCTCATAATTCAGTTTTGCTGTTGTAACGTTATGCAATATACTGTAAAATGTAGATGGCATTGGCGATATGGAAGTTCTAGTATGCTTATCTGTGATCTTGTTTACCTGATCTCAAAAGGCAGTATGCTCTCAAATGAAGGTTTAAGTACTTCAACTTAAAAATTTATGCCATGTTAACAAATTAAACTTATGCCATGTTCACACTTCATATGTATAATAAGTCGCCTGCGAGAATCATCACGACACGTACAAAGGTGAAAACAGTCCAACGCTAGCTTTTAGTCTCTTCGCGGGCCTTGGTTGGGTCACAAGTTCCGTCAAGTTGTGTTCATCCACTACTGGAATATGAGATCATGCGCTGACCTGCAGGTCATCGAGCGGGAAATTTTCCTCTCAAGGAATCTCTCCCAGCGGAGGCACCGCCTCATGTGGACCAATTCTAAGATCCCGGCAGGTCACCCGACATGTAGGGTAGACTAGTGCATGTAAGCGTGTGTGTGTTTGTGTGTGAGAGGGAGGGAGGGAGAGAGAGAGGGAGAGAGGGATGGAGGGAGGGAGAGGGAGAGGAAGGGAGGGAGAGAGAGGGAGGGAGAGAGAGAGGGAGGGAGAGAGAGAGGGAGGGAGGGAGGGAGGGAGGGAGAGAGGGAGGGAGAGAGGGAGGGAGGGAGGGAGAGAGAGAGGGAGGGAGGGAGGGGAGAGAGGGAGGGAGAGAGAGAGAGGGAGGGAGGGAGGGAGGGAGAGAGAGGGAGGGAGGGAGAGAGAGAGGGAGGGAGGGAGAGAGAGGGAGGGAGGGAGAGAGAGGGAGGGAGAGAGAGAGGGAGGGGAGGGAGGGAGGGAGAGAGAGAGGGAGGGAGGGAGAGAGAGAGGAGGGAGGGAGAGAGAGAGGGAGGGAGCGAGTTGAAATAATAGTTTATCGTATTGATAGGAACGGCTGTCTGTAGAAGAACGCCGTAATTTCTATGCAGCTCTTACGCATGGCGGCGGTTTCGAATTGTGTTGTAAACCTCCAGTAAGCCTTGAAAAATGAAACTATTCCTTAAAGTTTATAATAATAATAATAATAATAATAATAATAATAATATTCTTAAAAGATTGAAACACTAACTCATTACATAAATAAAGAACAAATAACTTTGCCAGAGTCGATCGTTGACTTTTCCTTCCACCCCTCCATTGGAGTTACGGTTACGGCACAAGACCACGCCATCGATACATCGCTGAAAATCCTTCTCCGAAAAGGGATTGCATGCAGTTCCCGCGCTCTCCGTTAGCGGCTTAGCGGCGTTTTCGGCTCCAGCGGGCGGTTGTACCGAACCGAGTCGCGCCAAGCAGCGCGTCCGGAAACTGCTCTCGCCGGCAGTTAACTCGAGTAATACGCCGCGTCTCGTGCGGCTGCTCCGCCTGAGGTCGCTAGGGGACTGCATTGCCTGCCACTGCAGCCGTTTCTGACCGGGAGTTTCGAAGGTTAGAATCCCGACGGTGGAGGAATTTCCACTCTAACTACATAGCCAGGACGAATTCTTGGAGGCGAATTCTAGCAGCCGGTTGCTCTGATCAGTAGTTTTCCGTGGCTTCTACAATCGATACCAGGCGAGTGCCGGAGCAGTACCTTATCAAACGGGTCACGAACCACGTGTGATCTTTCCTTTATTTTCCCTCCCTCCCTCTCTCTCTCTTTCCCTCCCTCTCTCTCTCTTTCCCTCCCTCTCTCTCTCTTTCCCTCCCTCTCTCTCTCTTTCCCTCCCTCTCTCTCTCTTTCCCTCCCTCTCTCTCTCTTTCCCTCCCTCTCCTCTCTCTTTCCCTCCCTCTCTCTCTCTTTCCCTCCCTCTCTCTCTCTTTCCCTCCCTCTCTCTCTCTTTCCCCCCTCTCTCTCTCTTTCCCTCCCTCTCTCTCTCTTTCCCCCCTCTCTCTCTCTTTCCCTCCCTCCCTCTCTCTCCCTCCCTCTATTAGAGGGAGAGAGAGGGATTAGAGTTATTTAGAGTCTGTTGATATAGAGAATAGTTATGGGGAGCAAGGAGGTTTAATTTCTGCCTCTGGCGAAAGGGCCTCGGAAAATATTAAATATAAAGATAAAAATAATAATGTAACAGAAAATATTAAAAATATTTATGACCTTGCTGTAGATTAAAAACTGAAAATAATTTAAGAAAATCGGCAGAAAATGATTGTAGTATAGTGGTAAGTACCGTTTTTAGTTTTTAAATTCATAAAATGTTCCTTCAATTATGTTTCAACTTATTATCGGGCCCGCCGTTGACTCACTGGTGTTTTCCGGGAATATCGTTAGTGCATTTCCGAAAGTGCGAAGCAAAGACGGTAGTTGTTCCTCTCTATTTTTGCTTTCTTATATTGTCATAATTATGTTAACGCTTAATACATATCAGTGAAACGTATTATATGATTTAAAATAGTGGCATTACTGTATAACTTCAAAGAAGTACAAATGTGATAACTCATGAACACAAGGATTAGACACATAGTAGGGGGGACTCTACTATCACATCATAACGTACGCTAGGAAAGTCTCACCGCACCGAGACGAATCAGGGCCTCCTATTAAAAATTGCCTGTATGTTGGTAGCTACCAGATTACTGAGAAACAAGTGAAGAGATCAACACTTCCAACATCTCTTATGATTGTAATGAGTACGCAATTTACGCTTTCTTTTGGTACAAGATTCATCTCGTGCTACTGACAATTTCTGTTGCTAGCACTTATCAACAGCGGAGTCACAGACATACCGGACCGACTTTCCTGGCGCACTGTACGAGTCAGACACTAGGGTTTCATGGAACGGGAGACGAGAAAATGTGGCGACTGCTAATAGCTGTGTCCAATGCAGGAGTGTCATGAAACAAACTGAGACAGTAATAGCCCCTGAACCATCTGTTTGGCAAGACAAAAAAGTGCTATACATTGGAGTTGATTAGGTGAAATTATATGCAAAAAATTATTTATGGTTGATTTTACACTTAATTCAAAGTTGTAAGAAAAATCTAGTTTGAAATTTTTCTTTTTCTAAATACTATTGCTGTTATAACTACTGAAGTTGAGGAAATTCTCCCCGAAACTAGTTTTCAAATGATTTTATAAGGTATTTAATAATGTCGTTATATTGTAGTCAAATAATTCCACCTATTGAACTCAAATATGAATTTATACCACAAGATCGCTGCTACATCTACGAAGAAACAGTGTTACACATTCTACACGGCATTCATGAGTTCGATAAAATTGCGGGTCTTCGGATACCGCATCGACTCGCTGAGGAACAACAGTGGGGCCGTTACGCTCCAGCACAGGAATTACCACATGCTGTGAGACAGACAGAGAAGACTCTTTGAAAATACTGTCACCGTGGACGAAACATGGGCTGAGTCCTCACGAGCCACGGTTGAAGCGGCCTCGCAATGAATGAAAATGCTCAGATTCTTCTCGCCCAAGAAACGTGCTCCTTGCACCACGTGATGATGTGACATTTATTTTGGACTACGATATCCTTTGGGTAAACCTTCGAACTGCCTACCCCTCAGGTGCAATGTATGTACAAATGTCAAGTACGAGATCAATGAAGCCTACTATTGTAACTTCATGCAACACTCATGACAGAATATGGGCTCATGACAAAGCATGGTCTCACACGGTTAACACTGTAAAGGAACTTCTGCGAAACTGTAAGTAGGAGTTACTCCATCAGTCACATTATGAGTCCTTGATATTAAACTCTTATCGCTAAAATGAAAGAACAATTTGCGGACAGCGCTGCGACAAAAGAGAAAGCATGATACGCAGTACAGGGTGGTCCCTGTAGCACGTTGACTGAGATGAAGATGTTGGCTGGTATAATGTAGCTGCCGTATCAAATGACCCTCGTTCACTCAAGACTATCCGACACCTTTCCGCAAAAAGATTCTCGAAACACTGCGAAAATGAACGAAAACGAAGAAACTGTGAGGTTATAAGTCGTGGAGGTATTGCGTACTGAATGTCAGCGAGTAGGCAGTTTTAGGCAAAAAAATAATTCAGAAATTTGAAAACTTTTTGAGAAAAGTTTGAAAATGTTAAGGCTTTATGTAAAGTACTCCCAAAATTAAAATATCCTTTTGAAATTCAAAAGCTTCGAGTTCGGTCACATCGATCTTGGAATATCAATTTTTGCGACAATCATGTGAACAGTTTTAGGTACTAGCGATGACCACAGACATCTTACTGTCAACAACTTTTGAGGGGGCTAAAAAATGGGGATTCTAATTACACGTCGTAAAAGATGAAATAATTTCCAACATAAACGTATAACATTTATTCGCTTTTTCGATATTTTTTTGGACACAATTTTTTTCTGTCTAAATTCGCCTTTTTTGCCACAGCATGATAATACTTTCTCTACTCTTAAAGTCGTATACAAGAAAGTATACTCTTAAGGCAGTATACAAGTAGTAGACTGGACGAAAATCAAGCATAAAATTGAATTAAGTGAAAATCAATTTTCCAGATAGTCAAGCTCACATGGACTTCGGCCCTGAAATCCTCCATCGGTATTTCTAAAATTAACTCTCGCCATAACATGCATTTATTTTCATCCGCAGATTGTATCAACCGGTCGGATCCGGACGCTTGCGGTAAGCATTACAGGTTCGGCTATGGGACTTACTATAAATAAGAATATCCACTGGAGAAACACTTCAAGTCGCTACAGAACGATTGAGATATCTGTAGATATGAATCAAGATATACAAGTACATTAGTTATTATCAGTTTGTTTCAGCCGAAACAAAACATTCTCATTTATTTTCAAGACGATGCAAACAAAAACAATCAAATAAGGTTATATTTTCAGTTGTTACTTTAACTTCGAAATATATTTCCTTTTTTTGAAATTTATTGCTACATGCTCGGCATTGCTGCTTTTCACGTTTGTTCGTACATATAGTTTCACTTTAGGGATGGTAGCAGAACTGTAGTTTCACATTTACTTTAGGGATAATCGTTCTCATGGCCAAACCAATCCCCTTTCATTTGTGGATGTTCATTTAAAGATAACCTCAGATTAAAATTTGATTCAAGGTTTTGTAAGGTTGTAATAGTTGTAGTATTTTTCTATTTGGATTTCAGGGAGGTTTGAAAACAGTTTTCGGGTATCGTAAAATTATTATGCAAGGGTGTTTGTATGTCTGACCTAGTCGGTATAATATGGAAAACTAATAAACCTAAAACGAAAAATACGTTATTACGTTTGTCAGGTGGCGATGTTCCTCCGCCGCTTGATGGTGAGGTGTCCAATTGCGGTGTCTTCCCCTCCAGATATCTCCACAAGCGAGGCTCCACCTATGTTGGGATAAGCTCGAAGCTCCCGACTGCTCTACTGACATGTGTGGTAACTGTTGTATGTGTGAGGTAAGAGGCCAAGACGAAGAAGAGGAAGTGAAAAAAAAATACGCCGTCAGTTTGTTAGATTGCCATCCAGACATTCCCCTTGTGTTGATTGGAGAAACCACAAAACTACCTATCAGAGCCGCCGGCCGCAAGAATTCTCCCCCCCCCCAGCGGCTCAATTCGATCTAGCGATATAGTTAATGTCGAAAATCCGCCTCCGTCGAGACTCGAACCCTAGAACATCCTGGTCGGAGTCCCGGCAGAGACAAGTGGCAATGCAGGCTCTGAGCTAACTCAGCCGGCAGGAGGGGGACGGGGGAGGGGGAGGGGGCCGGAGAAGGAAAGGCGGGGCTCCAAAGTCCGTCCCTCGCAGAGCAGGGCACGGGGAACAGTCACCGGCGAACAAGTAGATCGGAATTCCGCTGACGCCGCCTCCACACCAGGGTGGAAGGCGTCTGGCCGGCTCCTCCCTTCATTTCCCCCGTCGCATCGTCTCCGCGCTCTCGCTTTCATATGTTCCTCATTAAAACGCTCGTCTTGTAATTTACTTCAAGGTAGTTGCATTAATACGGAGCACACACACAGCTATCTAAACTTGAAAAATTCATTTTTCAAAACCAAAATTATAAAATTCTATGAACAAGTATTTCCACGTATTTGAAGGTTTTACGCCGATAACTGGATTTGTTTTCGAATTATAAAGGAAAACATTTACTTCTACACCGGAGAAATCCATTACATTCGCTCCGGCAAGATTTCATTTCATTCTCACTTTCTCAAAACGGACATTGACAAGTGTTTCTAACTTTTCAGTAAACGCATGGATATTTTTCAATTTTCAAGAAACTTTGTAGGGGTCAATATCTCCAACACAAATTAAAATAAATGGTTTACCTACATTAGTTTCTTATTGATGACGTTTTTCTATGATTAAATTAAAGATACTCATTAAATGATGTAGAATAAAAACTGTTTCAGTTTATGCTATACTCACATCATCGTTCTTCAGTTTCTTGTGAAGAATACTCAATATTTTATTGGGAGATATTTGGGAAACAGTAAACAGCAAAATTTTTGCAGAAGCAATCTTCGAACTAAAAATTTAATATTAAACAAAGTATGTTGAATTTCCACTTTTATATCCTTTAACATTGTTTTGCAATAGAAAATATCATATTTTCATTTATCATTTCTCAATATACAAAGAAAACCTCCACCATGGAAGGTACAATGAAGTTTTAATTAAGACGAAGGCAAATGAAACTAAAGATGTATAAAATAATCTAATTCTAGGGACGTATAGTAGGAATTGAATTACATGAACATATTACCTATGCAATTGCCTAATATTCCATGTTATGCTTTCTTTTCTTCGAACTTTCATATTAGTAGTGGTCTATTACGAGAGAACTGCACTATTGTCCACGTAATGTATGCAGAGAAGATCAGTCTTCTAGAGAACTCTGAGGCCGGAAGAAGGCGTAGCCACTATTTCCGCTGACGCAAGGAAAACACGGAAACAAGAAAGATGAGAATCTCGTTCGAAATTACATTGCATTACAATCGAGTAAAAACCCTGTGTCGAATTTTAAGAGACGTAACACTGTTTACTAGAAATTACAATTCAGTTGTGCAAGCAGGCCAGAACTTATAATTAAAAATGTAATGTAATGAAACGTATGACATGTTATCTCCTTAAAGACAAATTCACGTGAGGGAATTTGGGTAACTTTTAGTAGGAAAATGTACTGCAACATGAATTTCACAATCAGATTACGATTTCCTCACTTTATAGCAACAATTCTGAACTAAATATAAATCTAATTTCATCGTAATAAGGATTAATACAGGTTATCGTTTTGAACTAAACTGTATATATTCAACCGTAATATACAGATTTAGAAACACTAGATTTGTCGTATATTCATTAATGTGCATTTAGAACACAGATTTAAAATCACAATGAAACCTTGTAGATCCATGCCACTTCAATTCCTAACTCAAATTGATTAATAATTATTTCATATGATGAAAGTTCCGTGGATGGATTTCCACAGAGAAAATGATGATAATGACTCGCAAACAAAAACGTTTTGTAATAATCGATTGATGAGAGTCTTTTCACTTAACAATTAACACATGAATTTAATTAAATTACGCGAGTTTCACCAAAGTGGTCGCTTTCCTCTGATGTCATCTGCATGAAAAAGAGAGGCCATGAAAGCGTAATCTTCTCTCATTTCTACCCTCATTAAAGAGTACGACAGTCACCAGCACTCTCAGGTACAGTACGATATAGCAGCGATCTAGATTCTTAAGCACCCTCATATATAAAGGGCGCAGATTTTATGGATTTTATAAACGTCATTTTAGGCATTTTGAAAAGTCGATTTAGCCCATTTGAGGTTTTTATGTTTTTTAATCAAGTTCAATCTATCTATCTTTCTATCAGGCTGAACAATAATCGCAATAAATGCATTTAAATTACTAACTCGTTTTATTTAATGTTTTTTTCTTCTGAACTTGAGTGAAGTTCTTATCAAAAACTAAATAATATTTAATAACACTTTTTCGACTTCTAACATATTCCCTTCAAAATTATCATCCAAACAAAAAAAATAACTTGCAGATACGCTGTTGGAATGACTATGTTTGATCCTAAAATATCTAAAGTGAAGGACTTCGTATAGACTCGCAAAACACGAAGGTTTGAAACGAGAAAAGGTTTGCTTAACGCTACATGAAATCAATGACAGATACTTTAGACGCCATTGCTCTCAGTCTCAAAGGAAATTATCCAGGTATTTCATCTAATAGAAGATCTTAATTTGTGATTTTCATCTTCGCGTAACCCGAATTCCGTTGAATTTTCGGGAGCTATGACGAGAGCACATCACCAACTGTCCCTAATTCTTTTTCCTGTGAAGCAGCTCAATGTTCATCGCTTTGTTTAGCAGAAGACGTGCACTTTCTAAGTTTTAGCAGAAAATTACTATTAATATAATTAGTAGCATTAAAGACAAAAACGTTTGGTGCTGAGTCTAGGCCACAATAAAATTCCGATCAACCGAAATAAGTTTTCTTAAGCAAACTCTCCTTATGTTTTTAAGAAATACGATGTTAAGGCATCGAAATGTCTTTTTACCATTTGAGAGATGAACATTTTTATACCCGTGATACAAAACGGCATCCAATGGTCCCGGCCCCTGAAAAGGGAACAATTAGGCTGTTTCACACGTCTGCTTTGGAATCTGATTTACAATACTAGTATTTCAAGAAAGGTATTATGTGTCACCTGTTTTGGAAGCTATTTTCACCTTTCCTCCAAATCTTCGCATGCACGCATACATCTAAGGCTTTCTCGCGGAAGAGCGTGCTCTTCTCGTCTTCATTTGGCACTGCAATCCGATGTGGATCTTGGCCTGCTCAGGTATTTTCCTCCATTCTTTTTTGTCTCTTTCTTGTTTCTTCCAGTTCTGTATGTCTACAATTGTTAGGTTCTGAAGCACGTCGTTTTCCCATCTGAATCTCGGCCTTCCTTTTTTCAATCTTTCTGGATTTTACATTCCTTACAATGTTTTTAAGTTGTATTAAGGCTTCTAATTAATTATTTGTTTTTCTTCTACAGATTTGTATATTAATTTTGTTTGACAAAGTTTTTCTGAGAATTTTTTTCTGGAATATGGCTATCTTTTTTCCGGTATTTGTTTTTCAAGGATCAAGGCTCTAACCCGTATATCACTACTGGTTTTATTATTATATTATATAGTGGCATTTTTGACCTTCTGGACAGGATTTTGGAAGAGAAAATGTTGTTATACATGTAATATGGCCTGCAGCAATTCTTTCTTTAATTTCTTCTTCGATATCATTGTGTATGTTTACAATTGTTCCTAGGTACGTAAACGCTTTTCTCTTTCAGTATTTTCTATTTCAATGTTTTCGTTGCCGCAATTATTTCGAAAACATTTCATACATTTGTTTTTTTAATTAACTATTAATCCTGATTTCTCATATTCTTGTTCAAGTTGCAGAAATATGTCCTTTAGACTGGAAATACTTCTTTCCAATACTAAAATATCACCAGCATACGCACATTCCTGCCTTAATTGTGTTTAAATATTCACTCTTATATCCAATTTCCTTCTTACAGGCTGAACAATAGGTCATATATGGGTCACCCTGTCTTTCGCCTGTATTCACAGGATAGTTTTTAGATATGATATTGTTTATCTTTACTTTTCTGTTGTGTGTTATAAAGAAAGTTTAATCAAACTAATTTATTGGACACTGAGAACTGCTTTAAACTATCGAAGATTGCTTTCCTATAATCCATGGAAATGTTGTATATATCAATATTATATTCATAGCATGTCTCATGTATTTGTTTCACAATATGTATACTGTGTATGGTGTATCTATCAGACCTGAATCCCATTTGGAAATCTCCCATTCTTTTTTCAACTAATTACATTAATACATCATACAAACATGTTGAGAATATCTTATATGCTACATTTAACAATGTAATTCCACAATAGTTTCCGCAGACTTTTTGGATCTCCCTTTTTATATAGTACTTATTATTCCCTCTGACCAATCTTTCGGTATTTCTTCGTTCCAAATTTTAACAATTAAGTTGCAAATTCTGTTTCTTAAAATAGCTTCATCAAGCGCGTGATTACAGAATAAAATATTAACGTATTCGTCAAAGAATTTCTAAACAATGTCACTGAACGCCTGTAACCACCAACACCGTCAAGGTATGAGGGAATGTAAAACTTTTTAGAATCTTTACTCATTTTGGCCTTTTTGGTGTTATATAAGATTTACGTATTTTGTTCAGAAATGTTTGGAACTGATACGTATAATAAGGTAATGTCAAAAAAGAGAGGAACAAAATAGGTTCAAAAACCTAAGAATTCGGGCCCTATACATACTATTTTTCCGTTCAGAATTCAGTCATAACCCAACAGCCAAGTCAGATGAGTTAAACTGAGTGAGAAAGACGGTAATTTGACCCCGCTTTCCCGCTCTTCACTTCGAACAAGCAATTCACGAGTGTTTTTGTGATCAACGCTGCCATCTCCCGAGCGCTTAGAGCGGATCGGCGCTGTCTCGCCACACCCCTCGCAGTTTCCTCTGGAGAAGGCGCCGCCCGCGGCCACTGAACCCGCCCGCGCACGATGGTTTCCGAGATGCGACACGCAGCCAAAATTCAGGTTTTTTTTTCAACGCAGCCAAACTACATTTTTCCTGTCGCAAGGGATTGAATAATGTCCAGTGTTTGATGTTCTAGAATATATTTTCATATTATTGCCCATTATTGTGTAAAAGGTTAGAAAAATTAGGGTTTTTTAAAAATACTAGAGAATTGTTCGTACACATTTTTACCCGAAAATTAGTCTAAGTTCCTTCACATTAACACTTAATGAGATCCAGTTTAAAAGAATGCGCAAGGCAGGATCATGCTCTGTCCGTAGCCCGTTGTAGACGGATCTGTCCCGACCGCCACCCGGAAAAGATTGAAATAAACCAAGGAAACGATAGACGGAGCCGCTGAAAGCCAGTATTCTTATCCAGAGAGAGGTCGGTTCGGCCGAGGTGTTAGATAAAGGACTGCTGGACTCGAACCTAGAACCTCTCGATCTACAAAGAATCGGCTCCAGACTCGTTACAACATTCACTATCGTCGCTGATCAACTCTGATGAATTATTAAACATACGAGATTCATTAATCATAAAATTGTTCGCTGATAATATTATATTAAATCACCAGTATATAAATACAGAATCATTAAAAAACTTAAACAGACCGTACTAGGTGCGAGATCCAATACGTAATGGCATCTTCTAGCGATACAATAACACTTATCCACGGAGCATTTCCTCCAGGAAATCCAGTCACAGAAAAAGTTGAAAGGAGTATCCGACTTACAAAGCTGATCAGACGACCTACAAAGTTATGGTTGAGAATGCAGCTTTGTTGAAAGTACGTACTACTATCATTAGTCGGGTAGAATGATATGGAGGATCAGGAACTCAGCAAGTATTTTAAAGAAAACAGTTTATTGGCAGACATTTCATTCAGACGTGCAGGACGTCTCTAGAACTTACTTTTGAAACAGAGAAACATTAAAAAGGTATACCAGAATAAGACTTTTTTGTCCGCTTTCTCTGTAAAGCACACTGCGGTGTCGCGACGTCACCGTAAGCGCCTGCGTGTTCACGTTCACGTTCACGTTCACGTTCACGTGCCCCTCTCTCTCCCCACACGCGCTTCCGGAAAGACGTGCCACGCAGGTGACTGTCACATGCAGCCAGCGCTCGGAGCACAAGCAACACAAACGGCGAAAATGGAGTTTTTCGTGATTCCGGTCGCGTCAAGTACTTTGGTCATCGGTCCCCGGAGTGTAGTCCGCATGTCATACAGGTAATTCAGAGCTCGTTGCTTACACGCCGGAACCTGATCCCATATGTAATGTACAGACTGAAGTTGCCAAAATTGTATTGTATTCGTCATTTAGTTTTGTAAATAATGAACTTTAAACTTTGAACTACGCGACTGTGCTCGTGTAACACAGACTCTCGCAAGCGAGCGAGCGGCTTCACCTCGTCTCGCCACCTCTCTGAAAAACTCAGTTATTACTACTATCAGATAAGCTCCGGAAGCGAGGTCGCAAGTCCACCACCCGAAGAAAAATTCATGTGGAGAGATGACTTTTTCATTTCCAGCGCGTGCAGCATTTGCGCAGTAGACACGTACAATGTCGTTTCAAATTGTCTAGGCATTTCCTGAGGACATGTAAAGAAAACCAGGAATTTTGTTCTTTGGTCAGACGAAGCATGTTTTACAAGAACTGACACAATTAACGTTCACAATTTGCAAGTGAGGGCCGAGGAAATCCGCATGTTGCACGTAGTATAGCTCACCAAGAGCAATTCTCTGTAAATATGTCGGTTGGCATTGTGGATTATCCTCGGTACTCACTTCTTACTCGGGCGTTTAAGAGGCGTTCAGTATATGAATTTTATAACTTAGGTACTCCCAACGCTTTTGGAGTTTGAGGTTAGTTCGGCATATTGAAAGCGTGGTGGCAGAAATAAAGGCAGAATCGGGCAAAGTTGTGCGCGTCACGAAGACCGTGCGGCACAGGCGACTATCTTGAGTTCTTGACAGTTTGAACACTAGTAGAGCCCCTATTACACGAGGTGAAAATGCGAAACTTTGGCTGCGCACTCAAATATAATAAACTATCCCAAATATCACTTAAATAATAGTTTTTTCATTCTCTCCTCAGTCATTAGATAAGTAGGCAATAATAGCAACTGGAAACAATATTTAATGTAATATTTGCGCTACCTTTCTTGCAAAACACGACCAATGACAAAAAACCAAATTTCAAAAATTGTAATAGGTTTTACCCAATTTCTTTTGCACTTATGAATAACTTAATGAGCTCTATCACCGGGTCCTGTATTAGCAACGAGGGCTGAATCACCCTGTATAGAAGAGTTACTCTAAGAAGGTATCAGTTTGACAGGTACGGACACAAATGAATGTCATGTACAGCGATGGCATTGCAAGAGATGGTGATGAAAACTATTTAAGTACTAATAAGGTAATTAAAGCAACGCTTTGACGAATTGATTGCGTAGCCATAACCCTATTATAATGTCAACAGTAGATGTGAAAATGGTCCCTTCTTATAAAAATCCCTCTGTACCTGAGTGATTGCGGTGTTCCCCCCGCTGGAACATGAAATTCGACTAGTGCGTTTTCTCCCATAGGTACCTCACCCAGCAAAGAAACAACTTCAGTTGGGACATGCTCTAAGCTCCGTGTGTGTAAGGGAAAGGAGGGGACAAGAAAGAGGAAGGAAACTGCTTCGGGTTTTCGCGTGGTGTTGATTAGAGACCAACGGAAAACAACCTCTCAGCGCAGCAGCCATCACGAATCCTCCTTCAGACAGAGGCTAAATTCGTCCTAAGTATATAGTATGTAGTAATGAAAATCCTCCACCATCGGGACTCGAAGCTTAGGTCCTCCTGATCAATTTCGCTGCTGAGGCAGCAGTTGTTGCAGTGAGAAAAGTGTGACAGGTGTAGAAGAGTGGCAAATCACGCAGGAAAGATATTTAAATAGAGTGACAAGGCTTTAGAAATAATAGATGGAGGAGGGGCGGTTTGTGAGGGAAGAAGAAATTTATTGACCGTAGGAGGAGGAATAAAAGCGTTCAGCAGGAAAGGGAAGGAATACGGGAAGGGAAGAAATAGGAGGTCAGACAAGTAGCTGGTTAGAATGGTGTTGAACATAAGGAAGAAAAGGAGAGATAGAAAGAGAGTGCAATGAAATAAGAAAAGGGAGAAATGTAAAGATGTGTGTTTTGAGGAATTATCTTCGAAACCACAGTTAAATTTCGTCAGTATAGTACATAAAATAAAATAATCATAAACAACGAGAATTATATTTGTAATTGCAATTAAGTAAAGCATTGTATAGTTAACGAATGAAGAGAATTTTAGGTTATCAAAACGAAACGAGATATATCAATTACGTTTCGAAAGGAATAAATACAGTTAATATGAATCAAATACGAGAGATGCCAGAAAAGTTATTGCTATTATTTTTCACTAAGTTTAGGGCCAAGCGAGAAATATTAAAATAAGCTATTGGAAGGTCGCCATACATACTAACGTTTAATGAACTACTTTCTTTTAGTAATAGAAACGTCAAAATGTACAAGTTAAAATCACAAAGTAAGTAACAGTAACAAAAATGTTGATACAGAATTTCATAATATTAGTTAATTTTATTTTATTGTTGAAAACTCATCCAATATTACCAATTTACACTCATCGGGTGTTGAAATATGGTTTTCCTCATTCATGAATTTATAAAATATCTAATAGTTTTCGCGTTACATTTTTCTAGTGTGTTTGCAATAAAAATTAATGAATGATTAACAAACATCCTGTGGTTCTTCCCAGAGTTCTTTCGAAAACCGTGAAGGTTGTCCCCGAAATAAAAAAGGCAAATTGAGTTTATTTCAAGTCTTTTTCCCCAGTGCAGATACCAACAGCCCCATATATTATTCACAAGGGCCTTTCATTAGTCACACTCTGAGCAGAATTTTCCGTCCATGGCCGAGATTATGGAGCAGAAAGATTTGTTAAGAAGGCGGAGAAATGGATAAGTTAAATTTATATAAAAACTACTCGGAAATGATGTGTACGGGTGAATGGGCATTTCTTTGCTATATTCTTGAGTATTAATAATAACTGTGGATTGTGGTGGTTTATTCATTTCTATTACTTTTCAGAAAATAATAGAATAAGTTACATAATTGATAATTAATTAAATTAATTCGATATAACTTCTCCAGCAGACTGAACGGAGTACAATAAATCAACATGAGTAAAATTGACAATACAATCACTGAAAGAAATTGTAAGCTTTTTTTATTTTCAAAACACTTTTTTCCGAGGAATTCTCCACATTCTCACAAATTTTCTCATTTAATTCCATTCAAGAGTAATTTGAAAGGATTTCAGCTTATCTTCGAAGTAATAAGTGGTAATCTCATCGACAAAAATCGTGCTATTTACATATATCACGCTTTCAATTTTACATAAAGTATATTAACTTTTAATCAACGCATCAAAAATACATTTTAAAAGGTTTGATTTTATATTCCGGCAAATATTTCAAATTAGCGCGATGAAAACAATTATAGACGGTCCGACAGAAGTTTGCTACAGGTCGCGATATAAATACGAATCATTTCCACATTTTACCACGCCTCTTCCCAATTAGATTTATCAAGAAATATTATAAAAGAAATTGGTCGCATAACTAAATGAACTATTGCAAATGCAGGGTATCTGGGCAGGACCCTGGGTTCCACTCACGACGACAGTGGTGGACTTTCGACACTAATTAGACAGATGAGTCGAATCCAGGCTCTATCTGGAGAAGAATTCTCGGGGCTGACTAAAGCAGTATCCTAAGGCAATCGGCACAGTGGAGCCGAAATATCGGTCGTTCGTTACCAGACGACCGCGAGGTAAATGGTCCTACTGATTTCATCCGAGAAAGACCTGAATGTTGTATACTAAATTGCCCCAATATTCCTATAATTCTATAGCTCATTTTTTGAAACATTTGCGAGAAATACGCTCAAGACTATCTACATGTATTGCAGAGAGCCTTGACTCTCCAGATGATTTCGGGCGAACGGAACAAACAGAACCAAACGAAACAGATTTTTGTCTGACAGTCGATGTTCCCGGACGCTGTCGGAAGAGTTCGTCCGAGTTCCCAGTGACCATTTCCACTGAACAGCACGAGTTTGAACGAATCCTGCTCATCGAACGCACCCTTCCGAAATCGGCCAACCGACATTCGGACCAGAAACCGGCTTCACTATTACCGCCGCCTTACAAACGAGTTATGGACCGCACGTGGCCTTCTCTTCCTCATCATTGTCTCCTCCCCTCTTCGCAATAAACACTTACACTACACTACCAAATATTTTGGTAGATCAGATCTGTTCCAGTCGAGGAGATGACCTGTTGGTGGATATACCTGGATGGGGAAATCCCAAGCAGCCGTTTGGGGAGTCACGTTCCAGCAGGGGAGCCACACCGTCATTGCTCGGGGTATAGTGTAGAGAGATTTTTACAAGGAACCGCTTTGACAGCGGGTTATGTCAACTGTGGGTTATGTCCATGCATTCAATTCGTCAATGCGTTCATTTAATTAGCTCATTAGTGAATGTTTTTCATCAACACCTCGTGCAATTCCATCTCTCTTCATGACAATCATGTATTTCTCAACCTGTTAAACTGGTCCCTTCTTAGAGTAACTCCTCTATAACATGCCGTACACTTACGAGACTAACGACTGTAGCAGTTTTCGCGCCCGGGAAAAAAAAGTAAATCAATCAATCTGTTGAGAGGAGCGAACGCCAGAAGATGCGACGTAGATTCCCCGTGGGAGGCGCTCTCTCCGCGATTTCACGAGAGGCGCAGGGCGCAGTGGCACGAGCGCCCAACCGTCAAGCTCTATGCAGGCGGCGACGTTGCCACGTGTCACGCGCGTCGCGTCTGCGCCTTGGCGGACAGAATGGGAGAAGAAGTGTAACTACTTGGCTGACGGGAGAGTCGCCGTTTTGGCTACCTTAGGGCGAACTGCCCTGAGGATGCTGCACTGGGTGATGGCCTGGCATTTCGCCTTGAGGAGGGTCGCAAGGTGGCGGCCGAAAAGTTCGGCATTCGTGCCGAAGGACGCGGCATCTACAGACTCCGACCGCGGCAGCCTGCGCTCTCACTGGGAGACGAACTGTTGGCGACAAATGACACAAATAGGGAAACCTAGAGTAAGCCAATTCAGGTAAAATTCATACAAGTGTGTTCTTCATAATAGCAATAAATAATGTCTTTAACGTAACACTTACTTTTGTACTTAAAAGCCTCGATCTCCGAAAACTGTGTTTTTATTTATAATGTTTATATTTCGCCACAGCCCATATACCACCGGAACATAGAGCACATTTCCAAGTCTGGAAGCGTTCTTGATGATTTGGGAGATTAGTTACACCCTTTGTCAATAGAGAGTGCACTAAAATTCTTACGGCCGACTGGCGCGATTCAGCACTCTCGCAGGGTCGTGGGCGAAACAGGTGGTAATCTGGACCCCAATTCTGCCGATTCATATTTTTTTCCTTTTTTATCGTCGTTCGTATCCGAATAAAGTAGATTTTTTCCTACGAGATATTTAAAAACATCCTTAGCGCGAGCTACTTTAAGCATTATCTTCTGGAGGTTGTAGAAGAAAAATTGCCAAGAAATTTCTGTAGTTTAACAGAGTGTTTCTCAGCTAAATGAAATAAGAAACACTTGTTCATGTCGTAGGGGAGATGATGGTGTACTTTTTCCATGTAAAATGATTCACCCTCTGCATAGTGTTGATAGTATACGATTCTACCTCTTCAAAGGTGACTGTTTTATACAATTTGTAACACTCGATGAATGAAAAACGCCCTAAATGTGCTACTACTTAATATGAAATCATCTCTCCGTACAGATGCATTAAACAGATTCAAGACGAAAAATGTGGAATTTTGTAATTCTATTATCAATACGTCACCTGTTGCATATAATATTCAAGAACATGTCTTAGTTCGGCCCAAATTACCATCGTGCACAAGTCGAAAACGGCGCGTTGACCCTTCTAAACCCATACAATCCGGGTTTTGTGGTCCAAGTGCACAAGATATGTTTCTTATATTGTGTTGAACAAAATGAGACTTTTCTGGAGGTTTTATTAATTTTTTTGATTTCTAGTTATCTCGACACGACAACACGAATGGTAAGAAATATGTGGAAACACGCAAATAAAATTGACAATTTGCTACTATGAGCTGTTGTATTACATGGATAGAAGTATGAGTATTTCTGTTTGGTAGTAAACTCAGTAATATTACTGGGGCTGTGTATGACGAACGCAAGTTCCGGACCTAGGTTGGCAATTGTTAATCTGGTATATGTGATTATATTGTTTCTTCTGAGATGTGTTATCAAAGTTAAAAAAGGTGTACTCAAGTTATATTTAATGTACACGAAAAATAAGAACAATTGCAATATACCAGATCCATGATACTGTAAGAAGGGAACTTGTTACAGTATCATGGATTTAGTATACTGCAACTGTTTTTCTGTAAGTATCAAATTTTTAACAACTGAACATAGGTGTAGACAAAATATTTTACATAATGAAGAATTTAAAAAATTGAATTACATATTACGTTTAATGTTATCTCTGAAGGTCATTCAATTTATTGGCACAGTTCATCCCTGCGGTATCAACGGCGTTTGAACCTGCGATTTTTTGTGTATGGAGTTTAAATGCGATTAGCCACGGGCACGGTGCGAACTGACGAAAAGTTATGACTGATTAGTGATTCCCGGCGCGTCATCTGCTAAGTTCATTAGTCTCGTAAGTGCAATGCATGCATTTTCTTCGGCACGTGGCAGTGGTCATCACCAGCTGTATGGCGAGATCCGGCGCCAACCTACCAGTCGACATGCGGGGTTTTCTCCAACCATGTATCTCCCACCAGCGGGGCACCGCCCCAGCCGGGACAAGTTTTAAGCTCCCGACCGTTCTCCCGGCGTGTGTGGTAGTGTAGTGCATGTTAGTGTAAGTGTGTGTATGTAAGAGGTGAAGATTGTACAAAGAAGAAAAATAAAATAATCGCGCACGGTCCGTAGCCCGTTTGCTCCGGCATTCACCTGATGTTGATTGGAGAACCACCAAAAACTACCGATGAGTAGCCAGCAGCTGAATCATCCTCCACACACTTTAACCTAGATATACAGCTAATGTCGAAAATCCGCTTCCACCGGGAGTCAAACCCTAAGAACTCCCGCATAGAATTCTGTAGAAACAATGACAATATTGCGCCTCAGCTAAACTCCTCCGGTTTTCCGCTCGGAAATAATCCAAACCATATTGATATTGGAAAATCAAATTTTCCTGAGAACCACGATTAACATCAACAATAAATACCGGCTGGCATAATTCGGTGACAACAGTTTCCCCTGCAGTGTGGCTGGCCGAAAGGTCCTAGGGATCGAGTTCCGATAGTAGAGGGTTCACTACACTAACAACACAGGTAGACTACAGTCGCTCACCGGAGAAGAACTGTAGCTGCTGCGATTGGTAGTTTTCAGCGATTTTTTCGTTCACTAAGCGGCGAATGTCGGAGCAGCAGGCCTCTACCAAACGAACCACGAACCGCGCGCGATCTTCCCCTCGTCATCATTGTTTCCTCTCTCCTCTTATGTACCCAGACACTTAACAAGCCTGGAGAGTAGTCGTGAGCTTAACACTTGCCCGGTTTATGACCAGGTGGGCGACGGAAAGAAATCTATGCTTAGGACAGGAACGGATCTCGTGCTCGAACAGGAGGCCCACACCCACCTCCCGGGCTGTAACTTGCACCACACTCATGTGATCCACGATCATAGTAGTTGACGCTCCCCAAAACACTAAAAACGCACTCGCTCATCATCAACAAGTCAACATAGCTAAAAATAGCTCACCGCCAACGAGAATGAAATTTGATCAACAAGAATTAAACATCGTGAGGCCAATAACAGCAAGAACAGCAACACCTACGAGGGAAGCAGAGAGCAGACACTGAAATACAGCCCCTTGCTGGAAGCCGTTGCCCGTGGCCTTCGACGCGCTGTTTGCAAACGGTGGCGGGCGGTGGGGGGGGGGGGGGGGGGCGATTGCTTCCGGCGGGCGCCGAGGATGCGGACCGTGTTCCCGCCCCGCCCCGCCTCGCCCTGCCCCGCCCCACCCTCGCTGCTGTTGTTGTTTCATAAAGCCTCACAAACCGCCGCAGTACGCCTGAATGATGGCTTTACGTAAGCAGGGATAAACGGAGCTGTGAATGCAGCTGTTTACAATAGAATAGGGTTGTTGAAATTTATCGCGATTATGAGTACAATTTACTCATTTCAAAAGTGAACAATATTTACAAATAAAAAGTAAATTGAGCAATAAGTTATTAAAATACCGGTAAAAGACTTTATTAAAAGACTCCAGAAATACTAATCAAACCATGAAGCAACTGTTACAATATTGCATATCAACTTTTTTAAGAGTCGCTGCACCTTGATACTTTAGCAGCAAGTAAATTTTATTTACAGCCCTTAAGACATTTGCTTACTGTTACAAAACATATAGAATAACACCACTAATATCACGAGTATATTATCAATAAAATAAACATTACACAATCGGCACGCCCCGACAAGGGCCGCTATCAGAAAAAAATGTGTGCCGGTATATATTGCTCATCACTAGGCATTCCTAGTGATTTAGTGTTTAATCGTCGACCATCGATGTCATCTAGTGCGGTGTAATCCTCAGCTGAATGTGGATGTCAACTGGCAAATGAGCAGAGGGGCCACGTGACCCTATTGCGTTTAGAGTACGCACTAGTGCATTGACTTCCAGAAAAGTTTTAGAAAGAAAAAGAAACGAAAAGTTTGTAAAAATAAAAAGTGCAGAAAGCTCCCTTTAAAAAGCCCACCTGTGTGCAATGAAGGAAGCCGATAGAGTGAAACCCCTTCTTATCATTTGATTTAATTGATATTCGTCAAATAACAGTAAAAACGTTGTTACGAATGAAGGAGAAGAGCTCCAAAATCACACACTATAACTGCACGTAGTTGAATAATGAATGAAAGTACGAACAAAGCGAGGCAGGAATCATTTGAAAATTGAAAACTTTTGTTAGAAGTGTACTTTGCATCGGTAAACGAACTACAGATTTCAGCATTTAGTTATGCAAACAAAATAGCGACTCTCACACGCGGCTCCACTTCTATCAACACTAGCGAAAGAACTAAAAAATTAAAAAAAGTGCGCATAATGAAGCACTACACATACATTTATGTCCTGAGAGAAAACAAAGGACCATCTTCGCATTTGCTCAATGGATCACGGAAACTGGATGAAATACTTGATGGACAAGGGAGTCAGTGTCTCAGAAGCTGTAGTACATTAATTGAAAAAGCCATATTTAGTCTTTTTAAAAGTATATAGTACAAATGTTACCTAATCCGTTAAATATTCTTAGAATAGATATTTCCGGACTATCTGTTTGCAAATAATTGTGAATACTAAACTACCTTTAAAGTATCGCACATATATAATATGTGCATTTTGCTTTGTAGAGAAAATTTCAAAATAAAGATGTGATTTCTAAATAGCCGAGTTACTAAGCGCACTCTAGGCCGGTCACACACACACACACCTCAGAGACCCTTACCCTCGTTTTTGATAATTGAAAAAAAACAGAAACAAATGTACATTAAATAAACGTACTTTCGCTCCATAAAATAGAGATGCAGATTTTTGAAGTTTCAGTGAAAGAGGGAGAAAGAGAGAGACCTTTTTATAAGCAATATGGATATATAAGCAATATGGATATATATCTTTCTAGTATGTAACTATACTACTGAAGTACAATTTTTGGGATACTGTATCTTATGAAATTATTATCAAGAGGCACGATAAACAAGATGGTTTATTTAATTTTTTTGTAAGCGATGCCGAACAAATTTAACAAACACAATATTGCTATTAAATAATCAAAATTGGGCTTGATTTAGATTTTATTTAAAATAACATTAATTTTCCTTAACGTGTATTTCGTTCTGTAGCCGGGACGTTCCTCCGACTGATTGATTGTGTTCGGGCGTTCAGATTGCTTGGTCACTGGCTCTTCGACATGAGAAAGGAATGGGAGGGAAGAAGATCGCGCACGGTCCATGGCCCGTTCAATAGGGTGCTGCTCCAGAATTCGCCTTGACGTGATCATGGAAACAACGGAAACTAGTGATCAGGGCAGTCGGCCCATGAAATCGTAAAAGCGCTAACAATTTACCGAAGTTCAACGCATTACCTGTATGGGCATTCCTCGCATTGATGTGGAACTCGCAACATCCTAGTGGCCGGTGGGGTGTGCGAGATCAGTTCAGATCGAGAGGTCAGTTCGAGCTCAAAATCTTTCACCAACATCACTTTCGCAATTATGAATGGCTAAAGAGCCAGCATAGCTAAATATTTATGCAGGGGAGTCCCAACGACTTGTTGAGCCCATAACATGCCGAGTTGCTGCACTTCAGTCGACAAAAGAAGGTACGACACGATATTGGGAGGTATCCCATGACTTTTGTCACTCCAGTGTATTACCAATTTTTTTTTCAATCGCGGTGGGTGGCGAATTACGAAATCTAATTGACGATTGATAATCCTTTTACACTAAGGGTTGTAATTACTTTCGGCATATCTTTACGATCAAACAACAGGAGTTCCTGAATCTTGCATCCGTGTCGACAGCGGGGGCGGAATTGCTCAAGAATAACTATTATTCGCGTCTCAGGCGATTACGCCTGGGGCCGCTCGATTTCACGGCGCGCTTTGGGTGCCTTGGGGTGTGGCCGGAGTCTTGTTCCCATCGCCGTACTCGCGCCCGTCTTCCTCCTGGTTACTTTTGAGCTAGATTCAGCTCTAAAGTTCATAGAACGTCGAGTTGATGTAGGCCGCCCAGGTGGTGCTACGTCAAGACATAGATTTGATTTGATTTATTTTTGTAAAAAAGACGTAAAATTGTTTTTGACGTATGGGGGGGGGGGTAGAAGAATAGTCTGCACACGTTTTCTTGAGTCTCATAATCGCTTCTCTACATTTGAACTACATACCATAGTTGAATGATGAATGCAAGTACCAACAAGGCAGCGAACAATCAGACATTTTTGATTCCAAGTTACAGAAGACTTATTTGGAACGGAAAACCAACAACAGGGTTGCGTAGGCTTCCGCGGCCGGAGTTTATGTTGGCTAGGCTATCCGGCACGAGCCGCGTCAATGTCATGGTGGCTAACGTTTCGGCCAGCGTATTGTGGCCTTCTTCAGAGCGTACTGCTGATCTGGCAGAAGCATGCATCGTATGGTATCTGATAGCCGCGCGGATCCGGGCGCAGCCGCGAGAAGCGTTGCGGTGTGTCAGCGGGCGAGCGGCGCAGCAGCCGAGCGCGGTATCGCCGTCGGACTACCGCAAGCGCGCGGCGGCTGGCTGCCCCAACGGTACCCCCACAGCACTCGCGCTGGCGTATACACGGCAATCCCCGCCTACTCTGCAACACTCGATTCGCTGCTCTATCGTCGACGTCACGCGCACACGAAAACGGAGGTTTTCGCGGCCAGGGTCAATAGATTCTTGTCTATGTGACGTCAAGACCTAGACATAAATGCCAACGTTTCGGACGTCATACTTTGACCTCCTCAGAGTGAAATGGCTCTTCCCCGGTCACATCTCATGACCCATATCTACATCCCCATATCTCAAGGCAACAGACGTTGCGCTCTAATGATTGACCAGGAGGTACTAGAGTTTGATTTTTAAGTAGCTACATAGCTAGTTGGAATTCAGTTTTTGCCTGTAGAAGAATAGAGAGTATTTCGTGGTTTCTATGACCACTGTCTGCGGATGCAGAAATAGTCTCGAAACAACGGGCCACGGACCGCGCGCGTGCTTCTCTTCATAATCTTCTCCCCTCCTTTCCCCTTACGCACATTCACCCCGTCCGTTCCCGACCCCCCCCCCATTTCCCTCGCAATGGCTAGCTCATCCTCATCCACATGCACCTTCCCCCTAGGCCTCTGTCGACCAAACTCTTTCCCGTCCCCAAGCTTCCACGTCATTCCAGGCCTTATGATTCGTCTCAACGTTCTCTGATACGATCCGTTCCGACCGACTTGGATGGCTCAGTGACAACGGTTGCAGCTTCAGAATATCTGACCAGAACGTTCTAGAGTTCGGGTTCTGATAGTGGCGGATTTTCGACACTAGCTGTACTGTTAGTCCGAATACAGCCACTGTCTCAAGAATTCTAATGACTAGCTGCTCTGAGCAGTAGTTTTTCGTCGTTTCTCCGATCAATATCTAATAAATTTCGGAGTAGTACATTAACAAACCCACGCGTATGAGTTTTCTTCCCGCAACCTTGTTCCATCCTCTCTCCTCACAAACACACGGAGATACATACACACTAACACTAACGTGCACAACACTACTAACTAAGCTGTCGGGAGGCTACAGCTTGACCGAGGGCAGGGGCGGTACCAATAGGAGGAGGGACCTTGATGCAGAAAACCCATACGCCGACTTGTAGGTAGGCGATGAAACTCACGTTCCAACTGGAGAGGAATACTGCCACCTTCCGGTTGTAACAAGTACTACACATTCGGGACTACTACTTCCCGATGAGCTCCCGTCAAATGCCTCCCGCTGCTGCGCTCGAGTCTGCTCTTCCATCCATAACACGCGTCGCTCCGCCACGCAACAATGCTCTGGGTTTCGTAAGGACCTCGCTTTACATGACGGTAAAAACAGTCATGTCCAAGTTATTTCAATGAAGGGCGGGAAAATCTCGAGATATTGCATCGCGAACCAAATTTATCTACATTAAACATGCATAAAATTATAATATTGTATTGAAATCATTAGTTCTTTGGAATCCCTGTTTATGCGTTTATGAGTTCACAGACGTACGACTTGAAACGGTGGGGCATATACGTATACATTCGAGTACATACACGCAATCATACTGCAATTGCCCCATTCTGGTATAGTTTCCGTTCACGTCAGTGAAACCTGGCAAAGTTAATATTTCAGTGAAAAACTCGTAGTGGTAATTGAAACGCTCGTCTTCCCCTTTTGGTGCCCAGCTGAAAACGTCCCCTTGGATATGGAAACTGAAAATCTTCACAATGAAACGAACCATGCCTTTCATTTTCAGCACAAATCAACGACAGCCTTAGACGAAGACTCAGATTCAAGATGTGAAAATTCAACGGAGCACTTCATAATATCCATTTAATATCTCATATTATTCACTTTAGTATTCTTAAACAAATAACATTAAATCTTTTACGCAATTCGCCAGCATGAAGATAAGAACTTTAGTCTCAAAATGTAACCGTTCTTTAAACTGGGTGTAACCTTTCTAAAACTGCTGAAACTCACAGAGTTTATTTAATATAGGACTTAATAATGTACCACTAAATGTTAAGTGAACTTAATTTAATTCACCATAAACTCTCGGATATTCGACCATGTAGTAAGTAAAATAAAAGAAAATAAGACATTAATCTCGTAAATTTTAATAGAGATGCAAAAAGAAGAATTATGGAAGCACTTCAAAATTTAAATGAACTTAAATGTTTCTTACTTTAATAGTCAGCGTTTTTCCAACTTGTCGGGGACGAGATATATAGGTTGTCTTGAAGAAAGGACGCCGCACATAAACTCTCTCCGTCTATCACATTCTAGTGACACGAAATGGACCAATTTTTATTTATTAAGCACTTACTTAACCCAGGAATTTATAGACAGAATTAACTTATCTGCCAGTTTCTTGTAATTCTCAGATACTCCAATAAGTATTTCTGCTTGTTGAAACACAACTTGTGATTCATACTTTTGCGAAACCTGACCTACACAGAGCGGAACAACTAAGTGATAACAGCCCTTGTATCTCCTTAACCTTGCAAGATACAAAGATGCTGTGTGGACAGTCGATTGCATAAACAGGGGATACTTGATTACATCATACTTCGTCTTCGCACTAGTTTTTACTTCGAAGATATAAGGTCCTTGTATGAAGATATACATTACTTGTTATTGTGTTATTGGGTATATAAATAACTACGTTTGTCTGAAACACGGACTCTCAAAGTTCCTTATTTAGATAGCAGGAAAGGTCAAATGAAAATTGACGATTCAGCGGAAAAATACGTTACAAAACCATATCGATTCCTATAAAACGATTCGCTTAAATGCGAAGATGAATACATATTTGAAATCGTCTCTTTAAGACCATTACGATACACTCCTGTGCTAAATTTTAGTGTATTTTTTTAAAGTTGACCTTATACCTGCGTGGTAAAAAATAGTACAAATATAAAGTATTCTGGAATCAAGTAGCTCTTGTTTATGCAATCGACTGTCTAAACGGCACCTTCATATCTCGCACAGTTGAGGAGATAAAAGTTGTGTTAACACATAGTTGTTCCAAACTGTATAATTGTGACAGAATATTAACTTTGCCAATTGCTCTTGATAAAACTCATTACTTATAAATAAAGAAATGTAAGTAACAACCCGGTGGTTAATATACAGAAAATTCCGACAGTTACGCAATTTTCTGCCATACAAGATGTTGGTATAGGTAGATGTAAGTGCACATCTGATATATATAAACACTATAAGAAAACAATCTAGGAAACTTCTTTGTTACTTTACGTACACCTATATCGGATGAGTCATTTCATGCCGTAAAAAACACACCACTATTTCTCCTCCTTTAGATAGACGAATGTTTGACATAACGCTTAGCTGGGAAATACTTTATCGCTGCACGGCAGTTCCTTGACGTCTGGTTCTACAACGTCAAGACGATTGTGGTTGAATTGGGTTGAAACGATGAAGATATTTCTAAGTAGTAAAGTCAAAGGGGATTCATAAGACGAAAAATGAATATTTGTAAATTGACAGAATTGGAGGGGAAACTACATGACTGTATGGAATAGGGCCATGAGAACGCGCCCGGGGTTGCGCCATCGGAATGTTAGCTTGCCAGTCTGCTGTCAAAACTGTAGAGCGCTCTCTGTTTGCAAATAACGTTAATGACATTCCAAATCTCCAACAGGGCTTCGAATCATGAAATGTGTACGAAGTTCCGGTGTCATATTGGCTACAAAGAAATCAGAAAATTACAAAAACACGTTTCTGAGTAAATCTACGTTTCTGAGACCAAAACGGTAAAGAAATTATTGCTGATATTATGCGGAACACACTGGTATCTGTGTGTGTGTGTGTGTGTGTGTGTGTGTGTGCGTGCGTGTGTGTGTTTTTACAGCAAGAAATGGCTCGCACTGCAATATTGTACCGCTCTTATCACCTAGTAAGACAAGTAGAATGGAAACACAACACACAGACGTTCAATAATTCAACACACAGTTGAACTTCACCTGCACGAGGTGGTTACTGCACACTGCACTCTGAGAAGCGAGGACCTCTTCGACGCGACACAGTGTGGTGTGGCGGCGTGGCGGCGTGCACGGGCGAGGACGGCCCGACAGTCTTGGCACTGAACACTCGGAGGCGGCGGCGGCGCCAAGCAAGAGCTGTGGCGGTGATGTCCGCGTCGGCTTCGGAAGGTTTTGCTAGGGCGACTCGCGCGTTCGCAAAGCGTGGTGCGTCGCCTCCGCGTTCTCCTCAGGTACTGGCCGTGCCAGAGGCGCGCGCCGTGCTAAGACGCCACGCTCTGGGCGGCGCCGGGGGCGGGGCGGGGTGGGAGCGGGAGCGGGGCCGGGGCCGGGGGCGGCGGCAGGCACCGTAGCGCCGGCCCCACTTCCCCGAAGCCAGCCCCGGCACCATCACCGCGCCGCACCGCACCGCGCCGCTCACAACAATGCCCACTGTTCTAGCCCATTCAGAGGGCTTCATCAAGGAACGAAAGTGATTTTTTTCGTGAAAAGAAAAGAAAGCGGAGTGAGAGGCGGGGGCGGGTGCTGGTGACGAGGATTGTCGTGTTGAGGGAGGCGGATGCGCCGGTGATGGTCGTTGATCAGAGCGGGTTGATGGATCGGTAGAAGGCCGCAAACCTCACATAGGGATGTCGAAGGGCGACGGATTTCATCAAAACGCCACGGCAGAAAATTTGCCTGGAGTTCGGCTGAAGAAATATAGGGACGCGACCGGCCGAGTGATTCTGCTGAATGGTAATGGTCACACTGCATTCAACTGCCACATTCGTTTTCACATCATTACTTACAGGCGACTCGACTATATTAACTGATCCCTTAGAGTTATGTTTGTTTGGAGGTAATCGTACGTTTAATACATGAGAGAGAGAGATTTTTTAAAGAAACATATCACTTTTTATTTATTTATTTATTTATTTATTTATTTATTTATTTATTTATTTATTTATTTATTTATTTATTTATTTATTTATTTATTTATTTATTTATTTATTTATTTATTTATTTATTTATTTATTTATTTATTTATTTATTTATTTATTTATTTATTTATTTATTTATTTATTTATATATTTATTTATTTAATCTCTAATTGTATAGAAACAGTTGCGAAGCAGAAAAAAAATTACTTGGGACTTAAACATTGGCACCGAATTTAATTGTTTAATGTCATCTGGCAAGGTGTCGTAAAATAATGTACATGTATTATATGTGAATTTTTTGTAGTGCGCTCTTGATACAGTTACCTGATTATGCGATTACTACGACGAGTGTTGTAGTTATAGACAACGGCGTTTGCTGAAAATATATTCCCGCCCTTAAGTAAGTCATTTTTAACAAAAACCACTGATTCATTTATGAAGAGACAAGGTAATAGTAAAATACCTAGATGAATAAAGAGAGGCTTACAAGAATCACGTGGATGGGATTTGCTTATTATTCGTACAATTCGTTTTTGTAATCTAAAAGTCTGAGAGCTATAGGACTAGTATTTCCCCAGAATATTATGCCATATCTCAGACGGGAATGAACATTCGCGAAATATACCCAACGAGCAGTGTGGAAGCTGACTGAATTTGAAAGAATTCTGAAAGCGTAGCATAAAGAACTTAATTTAGTGAGCAATTTATTTAAATGGACGTTCCATTTAAGGTTTGACTGAATTGAAAGACCTAAAAAGTTTGTTACCTTAACATCAATCAATGGCACGCATTCATTTTCAGTGAAGTGTCGAGCTGTT
Source organism: Gryllus longicercus (assembly GCA_038098605.1). NCBI lineage: Eukaryota > Metazoa > Arthropoda > Insecta > Orthoptera > Gryllidae > Gryllus > Gryllus longicercus. The sequence continues at coordinate 894,422 of JAZDUA010000364.1, read as the reverse complement.
TATTTGAAATGGAGAACTGCATTGAAACAGTTTTCTTTTCATTTACTATTAATTTGTTATTACGAAACCAATTTGAAATATCTGATATTGTACTATTTACGGTTTCTTTATTGCAAAGAATATTCGTATCGTCCGCAAAGAGAACTGTTCATCCGTTACTAATCGTCGAGGGCATATCGTTTACGTATAGTAATAAGAGAATAGGGTCTAAAATCGATCCTTGTATAGTCCAAATGCAATTGGCAAAGAATCAGAAAGGTGAGTACATAATGTTCAATTATTCCAGTAAAGTATGTCTACTCTCCGAGATCGTTGTTTAGGGCACGAACATAACTAACCTGGAGCAACACCACAAATTCCATACGAAGGCAATTTTGAGAGTAAAATGTTATGATCAATGACGTCAAAAGTTTTTGAAAGATCTAGAAATATTCCAATTGGTGCTTCGTTTTGATCCATGGATGAGGCGACATCTTTAAGAGAAGAAAATATGGCTGTTTCCGTAGATTTTGATTTTCGAAACCCAGGTTGGCAATCTGAAAACGCGTCGTGTTTACTAAGAAATGTTTCCATTCGTATGTAAAAAGTCTCTCTAATATTTTCGAAAAAACCGACAAAAAAGAAATTGGCCGATAATTTTGAATTTCATTTCTGTTGCCTTTTTTGAAAAGCGGCTTAATCACAGCTGCTTTAAAAAATCTGGGAAAATTCCTGTGCATAAGGACACATTAAATATGTGAGTTAACGGGTGTATAATGGCGGCCGCGCAAATCTTTAACAAAAAATCCGGAAATTCATCTAAACCGGCCGAATATTTATTATTTAGTCTACCGATTATTTTGAGAATTTGATAGGAAGAAGTTTTGGAAACAAATATCGTGCATGAAATTTTTGAGGAAACGTCTGAGGCTGAATTTTGTGGCTGAAGACACTTAGTGACATCGGCAGCAATTCTCGGAAAGTATTGGTTAAAGAGGCTAGCCACTGTTGCTGGATCTTTCACAGTTCTATCGTTATCTTTTAAAACATTCTCTACAAGGTTTCTAGTTGATTTGATCGAATTTTTTACTATATTCCACATAGCTTTTCTTTTATTATTTGGGTTCAAAATATCCTGGTCGTGTTTCATGATTTTAGCCTGTATTATGACTTTTCTTAACAATGATTTGTATTTTTAAAGTACAGGAGGAAACCTTAAGATACGTTACGATGCTTAGAAATGAAAGAAAAAATTCGTTTGTTTTTACGTGATGTCCAAATCCCTTGTGTTATCCAAGAATTGCTTCTTCGTGAAATATTTAATTTTCTCTTTTGAAGAGTAGAGCAAGTGATAAAATGAAATAAAATCGTTCAAAAAATTGTATTTACCGTTAGTATCAACAGTGTTGTAAACCGCGTCCCATGACTCTTGCAGCAAGTAACTGATGAATAATTTTATTTTACTTGTGGTAAATAATCTACTCATACGTGTATTATTCGTACAACTTTTCTTGAACGATGGATTGACGATTTCGGGTGGAATGGGGGTATTAGTTACAAAGTCCGCCACTAGAGTATTTTAAGTAATGCCAACGTCTGTGAAATGAAAGTCAAAACTGCATCTTGTGCTTAACTTTTTCGGGAGTTTTAGTTGACTCCCTTGAAGAACTTGGACCTGACTCAGCCATTTCTTTTGATATTGACAATAAATCTGAACAGGGGTTCTGCACTATGAAAGCAACTGGCTTTGACTAGCTTCTGTTTCGCGCCAACGAAGTTTCAATGCTTGGAAGGGTGTCATTAGTGCCCGCTGCGAGCTTTTGCCTTCAACTGTTTATTGCACAAGGGAGGGGGATCAAGGTCATCGTTCAAGAAAAGTTGCACGAATATTATTATTTATTGTGTCAGTGTTCGCATTTCTTATAATGGTGAGAATTTGTACATCGTGATCGCTGTATCCTAAATCTTTTGTTTCAATTTCATATCGAGTAGTGGTTTTGTTAATTATTATTTGATCGATTGCCTTCTTTGAATTTAGTGTGATCCGTGTAGGCACATTTATTGTAATATCTAAACGGAAGGAATGAATGAAATTGAGAAACTGCTTTCTCGCAAGATTCGACGAGAAAATCAATGTTAAAATCTCCACATATAACAATAGATTCAAAAGAGCGATTGGTGATTTTGTTTAGTGTTAATAGTTTAGTGTTAGTGTTCACTCCTGCTGCGTTTGTAAGGTTAGACTCACGTTTGGCGAAGACAACCACTCATTCCATCCATTTCTTCCAAAATTTCCTGCGATTGAAGTACATTGAATCGGGAATATTTCACCGGGCTTCTAACGAAACTAATTAAGGTCCATGTTGAATGTCTCGGGTTGGCCGAATAATGCATGTTCTTTTAAATTCAATTCTATTTGAGCGTGAGCTTAAGACGCAGTGTGACCGGGCCTGCGCTCTTGTACTTGAAATTTAGGGGTGAACTGCTGGGTTCGCCTGAACGCATATTTCACTTTGACCACTCGTACCCAAACAATTATCCTTTGTGCACAACAACTGAGGATAAAGACCAAAATATGGTGACGCAGTAGCAGTAAGGCGAGTGGCAAAGACATACTGATGTGATTGCATTACAAACAACTTATTTATCCTAATTTTGGTTTTGACTCATGTTTTAATGTGTTTTTTTCTATTTAATGTATTAGAAAACTGCTGGTGAGGCTAATCCATCGAAAGCAGCTCTTTTAATAAACAATATTCTTGGCAATGACGACTCATATAATAATTTCATTTTAAACAACTTAGATTTGTACTGCTAGTTAGCGCACAATTGTTGTCACGTTGCTGTTACATTGTCATGGTGGTGATGATTGACACGTCAATTATCATTCTTACAATTGCCTTGATGATATCAGTCATTATTAATGATGGCTCTAAATATGCTGATGCATTAAATGATTTTTTTTAATGTGTGGGGAACTGTAATGATAGATAAGAAGGCAACATTACTACTTACAATGACACAAAACATACTATACACCATAATACATTTCTCTAATGCCTTTTATCAAAGTTAATAATTGCTGAGATTATGCTGCAATGATGCCGGCAACAAAATAACACGTACACCACAGGCAGTTTAACAGCTTTTTTTCAAATTTCAGAGTCCTAACAAATGTGCATTCAGAATGTACAATGATATCTTTCTCTTTATTTCATTGCAGCTAGAGTGAAATTCTTGCCAACAATACACATAATTCCACTAAATGAAAATTAGTGACAATCTGCAATGATTACAATATCTTTAAATTGAAAATGGATTCTACAGTCACTCGCGTGAAAAGTCTAAGAGAAAAAATGTACGTTTTCGTAAGTATCTATCGTCTCCTATATTATTTCAGTAGTTTACACACCTTTTGGGGCTCTCACACGCAACTGATCTTTATAAGTGAATTCTCTAAAGAAAGAGAATTTCACGGAGACGTGACGAATTGCAGTTTACAAATATAAGGATTTGTATAAAAAACGTAGCTAAATATTAAAGTGAAATGCAACCCGCAGCACTCAATCAGCTAAATAGTTAAATAATTCCTAAACGATGCCTTTTAAGGGCTTAAAAAATAAAATTTTAAGACCAAAGACCTCAAAGAAACGTACCTCACATTGTAATATACAGGATGAGGTATTCTTGGACATTCTATTGAATTTTTGCTGATTCGGTACTTATCAAATACTAATAATGCCACATATATTCGAACCCTTGGTGATGGTGGCCATCTTTGTGACGTCACGTTTAGAGGGCTTCCTCTACTTTATTCTATTTATGCTTTCTGTGTACACTGCGGTTTACCCAGGATGACGAGGTTTATTTGCATAACTATTAATTCAAGATTCGCTCTCGCAGCAACAATTAGGAGTATAATTAATAATTCCTTGATACCGATGAATATTGTTTCTTGTGCGTGTGGTGCAACTATTCATTTAACGTTTCGCCATGGTCTACAAGTGCTTGGTACGTAATTGTGGAGGGAACTACGATGGAAACGGATCACATGTTCTTAAGTTTCAGTTTCACGATACCCTTAGAACAAGTAGTATTTCTGCCTTCATCGGCAGGATTCCCACGCAACAAACGAATGTAAGTATTGACATTCTGGTTTCTGTGACACATTTCTAACATAACTTATATTACACATGCACTTGGTATGAAGTATACTTGGTATACTAAAAAAAAACTCGCACGTTTTCTTAAGCCTCGGAATTTCTACTCCCACACCTTTGCCATCATTGGTTGAATGAAGAATAAATGATAGAAAAGAGCGTTGTAAACCGATTCTAATAACCAGAAATGTTCGCTCCCGTGTAATGAAACTATTTTGCATCGAAAAACGAACGCCAAATACGACAAAATTATTTTTGTCAAATTAACTTAACACTCTTTTCGCAATTAGCGAAACGTGCGCGGATAATACCACACCATACGTATCTACTAAATACTAAACGTACATTTTATTATTATTCCAAATCTATTTGTCTGATTTTATCGCTTACTACTCAAATTTCTCTGCTAATTTAAGTCAATTCACGTCTATGGAAAACACAGTACAAGAAGGGAAACCATTTTTAAGAAAACATGAATTAAAAATGAAATTTAACAACTTAAACTACAAATGGTATTTATAAGATGAGTATATTAGCTTTATTTTTTGGCTCAGAATTGCTTTTCTTGAGGCATGCGAGAGTTCTCGCACGGGTACGATAGTTTTTTTTAATCTACGTTTATGTATATGTCTCCTAATCTATGCAAATATCTCCCCGAGGAGGGCATTCGAAATTGAATACTTGGTGTAATCTTGCGAATGAACTGATAAAATTGTTCTTCAGTTATCTCGTCTGATGGAAAAACACACCAAGATAAGCAACATCTCCCTGTCTCCAGTAATGTCGATAAAATCGAGTAATCGCTATTACAGTTTTTAAAATCACGTTTTCTAATCAACCGTACATACAATAGCCCTCCAAGACGCATTTCCGTAATGGGCCACGTCACAGTCAAGGTCGTTAAGAGTGCATTATCAGTCAACCAAAAATCATATATGAGAGACAGAAAAATGAAGATAGACTGATGGAAAACGGTTCCACGATCTGTCAAAAAACATTTCCATTTTTATGAAAATTCGGAAAATGTCCGAGGGGCATCATGTAAAGTACCCCCAAAATTAAAATATCGGTATGAAACTCCAGAGTCCGGGACATCAGCTAGAACAATTTGGGAATATCAATTTTGGAGAAAATGGCTGAACAGTTTATGCGCTAACGTTGTGCACAAACGTACGATCTGAAGACAGACAGTCGATTTGCCGTCATTTGATTTTTCGGTATCAAGGACCCACAAAACATAGAATCCTTCTGCACTACGTGTTAGAGGATTGTTTTACAAATTTAGCAACTAGATTCATCCACTTTTTCCTTACTACTGCTAGGCAGTAAGTGTTTTTGTCGAAAATTCGCCGTGTTCCGGCACACAAAACTTTCTCTTCTTACGTTAGTAAGTGCCTAGAAGAAATGGTCTCCTTGCCTGCTGAAACATGAGATCCGACGCCCCACTACAAGTTGGCTTGTAGATATTTCCTCGTTCGGTATTTTCCGCTGCGGAGAATAGCTCCAGTCGGGATAAAGCGTGTATGGCAGTGGAGTGCTTGCAAGCGTGGGTAAGTAAGGGGAGAGGTTAGGACAAGGAAGAGAAAGGAAATTTCGCGTGAGGTCTGTGGTTGCTTGTTAAGGACCCGCTCTGGCATTCACTTATATATGATCGTGTAAACCGCTGAATCTCCCGATCAGAGCATCCGGCCTCTCGAATTCTCCAGACACCACGGAGAGGAAGGCAGGGGAGAAACTGACGGAGGGCGTCGCGGAGTTGATGACAAGCGAAGAGACAGCGGCGGCCGGAGCAGTTTCCGGGAAAGCGGCCGCGTCGCGTCGCGAGCGTCGTCGCGGGCGGGGACGGATCGGTGTGTCAGGCAACGCCGGGCGCCGCCCCCGCGCATCCGCGTGCCAGGGCGTCGCGGCGCCTTCCGCCACGCGCGCCCACGCAACGCCCCTTCTCTCCCATTCCTTCCACCCCCTCCCGCCGACCGCGAGAGGGCGCAGCCGAATGAGATGCGCGCTTTCCGCGCTGCACTTCCCCGCTCCGCTTCACCCCTTTCCGCCCCCGCCTCCCCTCCCCACGCACCCGATACACCCCTCCCTCGCGACGCGACCCGCCTCGTTCCCGCCTCGGCCCAGCCTTGCCTTGCCTCGACCCCACCTCGCCTCATCCCCCAGTTCGACCCCGCCTCCCCCTTCCCCGCCAAGCCTTCACCACGGCCCTTACCCCCCTCCACTGGCCTCGTCCTCGACCCCGCCCTCGCCACGTAAATTCCCTAGTAGCAGGACGATACGCTTCAAAGTCTCGCTTGTCTCAAGCGGTGGGCCGAAAAGAGGTCTAAGCGTGAGTGGCTGACGCACATGCATGCCTAGGGTTGCCAACAATGCTCACGTAAAGGGGAGGACCCTCGATAAGCGAAAGGCAACAACGCATCAACACATTTCTTTTTATAAATATTTAATTTAGACTAACATCACTACATTCTTTGCTATCCATTCGCTATACTGCAGTATAGCTCTGAAGAAGGCCACAGCAAGATGGCCAAAACGTCAGCACAACTGACTGAGACGCGGCTCATCCCGGATAGCCAAGAATGTATTGACTCCGGCCGCGGAAGCCTACGAACGCACTTGGACTTACATCAGCTCTATTGCTTTCTTCTCACCATTTGCGATTCAAGTAAAAAGATTCGTTCACAAAATGCAGGAGATGGTCTAAGCGTCTCTTTTTATTTTAGGCACTAGACAGATACACTATCAGCATGCGTGTATCATCGTTCAAAAACTGCTCCACGTTTTTTCATTCAATTTCTTATAAGAATAACATACACTTACAAAAGTGGCATAGGACCGATTTTCACGGTTAACATTGAATTTTCGAAAATTTCAAAAGCATGATATTTTTTCTTTAAACTTTCAGTAGGGATAGCACTAAATGTACTCTATGAGATGGCATATACGTCATATTGCTATATTCTTTTGTTTTTTCAAAAATTACAAAATGTAATTTTTTGACGTGTCTCTCACGGCGTTAATATTTACATTAGAGGCGTTTTGTTCAATTTTTTATGAGTACATGTGCATTAAGTAATGTAATTTCTCAAAAACTCTACCATTTTCTGTGAAAACTAGCTGAAAATTCCACATTTTCAGAAACGGTCAAACGCCATTTTCTCAGAAAACGGCTCCATATTTTTTCTTCAAACTTTTCGAAGGGATATTGCTAATTGCACTCTTTAATATGACGTAAAGTTCATTTTGGGGTATTTTTTCTAAAATTATTTAAATTAATATTTTGGGGAGATCTCTCACGCCGCCACTGTGTACTTTCCACCAATTTGTAAACACCATTGTGACTAGAAGTGCTTGAAATGATTTCATATGAAGTTTTTCGTAAACTCAATTTCTGAGAAAACAGGTTCACATTTCTTATTCACAGTAACGCTTAAACGCCATTTTCTTAAAAACGGGTACAAAATTTTCAAAATGAATGTCCATTTAGGACAAGGTTTTACTGTCCTTTATATTCTTACAAATAATAATTCCGTTCTACAATTAGGAACCGGAAAACAATTTCAAAAAATTGCTTACTTTTTGCTTTGATGGGCGATATACTGGCGGCGACGACTGAGTGGCGATTGATGGAAACTGGAAAAGTATGTGACAAGAGTATGTGTGACCGATACCAAAGGAAATAGAAAACTAGCACGGGAAAGTATGTGTCATTTATAGCATGATTAGATTTTGAGTTTTGAGACACTGTGGATGCTACCTTTACCGACGTGTTATCTCATGCATATGTAGCCCCGTGTGAGCAGAGATCATACTGCTACTCCAGGATGAGTGGAAATTAGTATTAATCACGTTATTTGACCAAGAACCTCTAACCTTTGACGATAAGATATACCATTGGGACAGTTCATTGACATCGTATCGCATTTTATGTAACTGCGTTCAGACATATAAATACGGTGGAATCGTCTTTTTTTTTCAGTGCGAGCCTGTCGGAGCCAGCCTGCGTCATGGCAGAGGAAACGATTGTGCACAAGTGAGTTAGTTTAGCAAAATACTGTTTGTCGAAGGAAAAACTGAAATATAAAATGTGAATATTCATCTTAGAAATTGAGAATTGTTTGGGGCTGACCCAGTTCCAAGATCTCAATTTTCCATTTCATCTGCAAGGTCGTGTACTTAGGTCAGTTAGTCTTGGCCCGCTGTCCACTTCTACGTTTTTTTTCAGAAATTGCAAATTTTTATTGAAAGGTTTTAGCAGAAAGATTCAATGTTAGCTATTATTTTGAGAAATAATGGCTTTGTGTCTCAACCAGCAAATACAGATTATTAAATACAGAATTAATTACAAATTGAGAGTGCACGAACGAGGGTCGACAATAACAAATTTTGCCAATGAACTTATAGTGGAAAATTACAAACACTTGCAACATTTATCCATGGTTGGTAGGGAACTTCTCGTGCACTAGTGTTTGACAGGTACAAGAAATAACTGACTGCGTATAAATGTGTTTTAATCAAAATTATGCCATTTTTATCAGCGCAGATTGCTTTATTCGAGCAAAAAGTGTAAAGAAAACTAATGGTGCTCAACTTAACATTCTATCTTGTTAAAGGCTCTCACAGACCGGCGTGGCAAATCCAAAGCGGGTGCGGCGCGGAAAGCTCCGTGCTAGATGGCGCGGCGGAATCTGAGGTGCCGTTCACATGAGAGCCTCAATTATGACTCAGAGTTTGGTGACAGTTTTACTCATCCGATAAATAAAAGCAACGGAACTCGACCCAGAGGGGAGCGAAGACTCCCAAAGGTGGACGGAATTCCACGAAACTCGAGTGGCAGCGGTCGGAAACGTGCCCGACTGCGTTTCAAAACCCGCAGGTAATAAAACGCTGCCAGTTCGCTAATGTTGCACCTCGCCTGCGGCGCAAGTCTGAACGTGCGCATAAGGCAACAAGTGACGCGAAATTTTCAGTGCGGCCATTCCGCGTAGGCTGCGGGCCTTCCGCACCGGTCAGTGGAAGCCTTAAATGGTAACAGTTACATAACTCAACTGCAGACCTACGTCCGTCGGTTTTACGGTCGGTACGGCCAACCAGCTGCCCGTTCGTGTACCTGTCCGCCGGCCCTCCGTCTGTCACTCACGGTCAGACCCCTTTCGGAAAATGTACCCAGACAAATGCGGTGTCTCTAACGTACTGAACTAAAACGTGTTTTGATTGGCTAACGGTATCTATCGGAATTTTTATGGTTCTTTCAATTACTCTCAAAAAGGCAAATCTGTTGGCCCTCCTGAGTAATTTTTCTAACATTAATACTAAATGAAAGAGATTGAGGGAACCGTGCATTGATGAAGACTTCAGATACAGAGTGGATATTCTGTTCAGAATGAAGACTTACAGACGCTGACCTTGTAGAAAATTAGTGAAATTGACCTACCTAGGATATACTGTATGCAAGGAAAGTGTCTTTTAGAACAGAAGAAAACACTTGTGACGAAGAAAAGTATACAAAAATTAAGAAAGCAGCCCAGTACAAGAGGCATGGAAGAGTTAATATTCCACTAAGATATTTAGAGTTGACGATGAATAATAAAGCGAGAGAAACGCACGAAGATATTGATATTTTTGCGCCGTTCAGATATTTTACTGTACCAGAGAAATAATGAAGTCAGTCGTAGCTCAAGCACTGAATTATATTCATATTTTGAGGTAAGCGGGTGTAGGGAACCTTTGATACAGTGCAACCAAAATGTTTACTTCCCAGTTGTTCACTATAACCAAAGTCAATTATACCTATACTTTCTTGAAATTTCAAAAATTTAAATGAAAATGACATTGCACTGAGTGAATTGAATCTGAATTGTACCCTATTTTTGAAAATGTTTAAAGAAGAAACAGTCATATTTACGCAGGGTGGGATTATAATCGGGCGCAGAACTGGGGTGAGAACCGCAGCAGCTACTGTTTGAGCCATTCAGACACTGCAAGATGACAGATATTACAGTAAGGATGAAAGTTTTTAAAGCTAGAGAAGCTTTCGAGCATTTATCAAGTGTAAGACCAGGAGAAATTAGGATATGTTATGCTTCTCCTTGTTTGCATAGCCTTGAGGAGTGCTCGTTGATTTTCAAGAACTTTCTATTGATATCTTTACCTTCAGCCTTACTATCGTCACACACTTACGATTTATCGAACGTATTTATACTTGATAAGACAATCTCAAAAACGTTTATCTCTGTAGGTGACCTCTTTATCGTAAATTACTTCTATATTGTTACTGACCTACTACATTGTTATTTTCCTGACTACATAGGAGATAGTGATACTATAATGGTATTTGCCTTATTAAATGTGAAATAAATACTAAGCGAAAATCTTCTCTTTGCACAGCACCGCCAGGGCCTTGCTCGGGGTCGTATCGCTGATTCTAAGCCCGGTGCTTGCGTTGTGGCGGTTCATTACATGGCTAATACGCTACATATATCTGGGTGAAAAGTTACACGGCCCTAAGGGCTGGCCGTTGTTGGGGGTAGTTCCCAACATTCCATCATTAACCACCAAAGGTACTCGAAGTTCTAAAAATGTTTTATGTCATTAAAATATCTTTCTTATTTAGTGCCATTATTTAAGTTCCCCTCATTTATAGGTATATTTGATTACTTCATGGGAGTTGCCGAGAAATACGGTGACTTTACTACCGGACTGTACATTGGACCTCTATTATTTGTTTACACAAAGAGCCCAAAAGATCTTGAGGTAAGTAATTAAATTCATTAAACTGAAAGAGTAAAACCACAAGTGTAAATATTAGAAGTTTAAGATATTGGCGATTAAAGATTTAAAAAAATCAAGTGAATTCCAAATTTTCCAATCTAAGCAGGTTGAAAGGTATTCGTGAATGTTATTCCAGGTTCGTGAAATATATAATTATTTAACATTTTTTTGCATTTGTCCCATATTGAACTGCTTAAAATATTATACATATATCCAGATGATTTCTCACTAAAACATTCATTTTTTGTTATAAATAAAACATAATATTGCATTATGTCGTAAATACTGTATTTTAAATTAAGATAACATTAAAAATAAACATTTAACTTATAAACTAATATTTACAATCAATCTAAACTTCACAATTTACTATTATGAAATAAACATCAATAATATTAATTCATGGGTTTAAACTAGTAGTGCTAAAACATCACATACTTTCTCACGATACTGTTAATGGTTATGTAATATTATAACATGACAATTTATGTCTTCCTCTCATTTGCCATTTGAAAAATTCTTAAACAAACGAAGTGCGAAAAATATATACTATATTTTTTAATGCAAACGTTTAAACAAAATCACTTTCTGCCATTAAATTCAGTGTTGTTTTTTCAGTACACTCACTATGTATGTATTCAGTGTATTCACCTTCCACAGAAATGTAGCGATGTTGCGTAATGCGTATTTAAGCCGTAAATAAAATTACTACTTTAAATTAAGACAAATCAAGAGCAGTCGTCACTATCGCATTCTCAGCGCGGCTTATGGTCGCTCCTTCGTACAGCAAACACATTTTGCAAATCAGCATTGTTGATACCGCTAGCAACAAATTGCAAATGAATAGAAAAGAATAAATATAATATTGTTATATTCATCAAAACTACTCGTTTTACTTTCTCCTTACCGCTACCGAGGTAGAGAGAAAGTTACTATGTAATGTTGCACAAAAAATAACAAATTTTTGGCAGAAAACTCTTCTCATAGGGCCTAGGAAATGAAAAAGTGGATACAGTTGCTAAATTTAGAAAAATAATTCTCCAACATTGAAATTCCTGATTTTATGAAAATTTTCAAAAATAAAATTCGGCGTCTTCCTACAACTTTAATTGTGAATATACAATTTTTTTAATCGAAATGTGTTCATAAAGAACAGATTTTCGAATAAGGTCAAGTTGATTTTTTTAAAAATATGAGTATTTTTTGTGTAATGTGACTAAAAAACACTCGTAGCAAATTTGCTGCTCTTCGTGAACATAAGTTGAGAAGTGTTTGAAAGCTATTGCTATTCTCAAAAAAATGGTGGATGGTAATAAATTTATCAAACCACTAACAAATTACTTCTTTACTTCAAGAAATTTTGATCATGGATTGTGGTATGTTATATTTCTGAAAGGTAAACATGGCTACTGTTCCTGGCTATCGAAATAGCAGGTATCCATCACAAGTGCTTCCTTTGAATTGGATGGGTTTCGATTATTTTTTTATTTATTTATTTATTTAGTATATTTCACGGTCTAATTGTCCAATTTACAATAATTGTACATATTTGAAATTCATTATAACATGTTCGGTATTATATCAAATACAATATGAATCAGTTTTTACAATATGAAATATCAGTCAGAAACATTAACATGAAATATCAATATCAAATATCAGTTTTTACAATATGAAATAAGTAGTAATGAGATAATAAGATAAACGACGAAAACAGAGTGATTGGTCCAATTCAAGTTTTTGTACATCTAGTGAGGGGTATTTTATTTCCCCCTTATCCTTCTCACATCGGTAAGGATGCTCGACGAATATCCCAAAAGGGCCATAGATGCAAGTACAATGAAATAATGTTGAGCAAGTAATCATTGTTGACCAAGCCTCAGATACATCAAAAAATATATGGTGTTTGAAAGTGGTTACGACAAATCATATCTCAATAGTGAAACCTTAAAGCCTAAAACAGGAATAATCCAGCTTTAATATATAAAAATTACAATTACAACGATATCAATCAGGAATACAAAGTTATTCATATTTATATACAGCGTTTTTTATAAACTTGAAGGTAATATTCATGTTATCACAAAAGCAGTCTAGTTCGAAACTATTGGCTAATGTACTCATTCTGTTTATTGGCATATTACCAGTATATAATAATTTATAATTTGGTGTATAGAATGTTTTAAATCTGCGCGTGATTTTGTTTGGGACAAAAAAATTCAATTCGCCTAATAGCTCAGGACAGTTCAAAACATTATTACACATTTTATACAGAAATTGCATATCTCTCACACTTCGCAAAGATTCGAGAGACGGCAGTTTTAGTGTGTTTGATAATTCAGTATAATCGTGATTCAAAAATGGATCTGGAAGATGTAGTTTATGAGCAATCAACCTGAAAAATTTATGCTGAACACGTTCTATTCTTTGTTTATGTACTTTAAAATATGGTGTCCAAACTGACGAAGCGTACATCAGTGTTGATCTAATGAGGGAGATGTACAATGTTCTAAACGTTTGTACAGATTTAAATTTTTGACATGTTCTCTTTATAAACCCCAGTTTTTGAAGAGATTTTGTGACAATTTTATCTAAATGTTCACCAAACTGAAGTTTGCTGTCAAAAATTACTCCTAAATCCTTTATGGAGTTCACCCTATCTAATTGTTCATTTTGTATATAGTAATTATTTTGTATAATTTTCTTAGATCTAGAAAATGTGATCGATTTGCATTTCGATATATTAAGAACAAGATCATTATTTCCACACCAATTGATAAGGGAGTTAAGAGATTCTTGTAACGCAATAATATCATGGGTTGATGTTATTGCAGAGTATAGTTTGAGGTCATCAGCGTATAATAAAAATTTAACATTTGTTAATTCATTACCCAAATCGTTTATAAATATGTTAAATAATACAGGTCCAAGGTGTGATCCTTGAGGAACACCAGATGTCGCTATGATTTCCTTTGATATAAATTGTTTATATTTAACATATTGCGTCCTCTTGGATAGATAGCTATCAAACCAATTTAATATTTTACCACAAATGCCGAAAGATTTCAGCTTGGCAATTAAAATGCTATGATTAACGGAGTCAAGGCCTTCGAAAAATCCGTGTAAATAGCATCTACTTGAAAATTATTATTTAATGATGTTAATATGTTTTGACTAAATTCCAATAGGTTTGTTTCCACAGTTTTTTTTGGCAAAAATCCATGTTGTTGTGAAATTATAAACGGATTTATTAAAGTGACAAGTTTTTTTGTGATAATAGATTCAAATACCTTTGGGATGATGTTCATAATTGAAATAGGACGGTAGTTTCTCACATCTTGTTTCTCGCCTGATTTATATATTGGTGTAATAAATGATGTTTTCCATAGGTTTGGTACACATCCTTCGGATAAGGACTTATTAAATATCAAACATAATATCTGTGACATAATGAAATTACATTTTTGTAGCACCATAGCTGGAACGCCGTCAGGACCCTTAGATGTGTTTAAACTGAGAGAGTTGATTTTTTCAAACACTTCAGAAATCGTTATTGGCAACATATTAATGATGTTCGGTGTTATATCTTGAATTGGTATGCGTTTCACATTTGGATCTTTATACAGGGTTGCCAGATTTGGCGATTTCTCGCCAAACTGGCGACTATTCTCAATTATTGGCGACAAAAATTTACATTTGGCGACTTGGCGATTTTTTGGCTACTTCATTTTTTTAATTAAACAATTCATATTTATATGCCTGCGATAATAAAAAGCAAAGCTTTTGAATGTAACCAATGATGTAGTAATTCTATTCTAGTTATGTTGGTACTACTGTTCTTGAATACTGTTATGTTGGACACTGCCACTATTGGTATTAAACACTGAATGGGTTTAATAACACTCATAGTGTATTATTGAGCTATTTCATCAGTAGAGGATGGTAATCGTGCTATGAGTTTGAGTTTGATTTGATTAACTTAACTTGGCTGATTCCCATTCAAAGATGCCGAAAGTTTTAATGAGATGTGTTTTTTATTAACAGCTTATACCGTTTTGAACTTTGGCGGTTTAATGGCGACATCTGTCGAATGCTTGGCGACTTTTGGCGACATGTGGCATTGTAAATGGCGACAAGGCGTGATAGTATTCTGGCAACCCTGTCTTTATATGCAGCTTGAAAGAAATCAGCAAAAACATCGACTGATTCATAATTATCGAATGTTTGTTCGTCCATTATCATCATTGCAGGTATATCGTTGCAGCCTCTCAAGTTATTTGTATAATTCCAAAATTGTTTACAATCCAAATTTATTGAATTTTCTACATTGAGAAGATAATTATCAAAATCCCTGCTAGCTATCACTTTACATTCTTTACGAAGTTGGGAAAAACTTTGGTAAGCATCATTACTGTTGTTTATCTTATATATTCTGTGGATTTGGTTTTTGGAAATTATTAACTCTTTCAACTCCTTACTGTACCATTTTGGGAATGTTGAGGAAAATATCTTTTTCACTGGTACGTAAAGTTCGAAACTGTGATAAAGATTCGCATAAAAAATATTTACCATTTCTTCAGTGTTTACGGCCTTTGCAATACGATGATATATGTTTTCCATGAAATATTGAATTGAAATA
Organism: Gryllus longicercus; assembly: GCA_038098605.1. Taxonomy (NCBI): domain Eukaryota; kingdom Metazoa; phylum Arthropoda; class Insecta; order Orthoptera; family Gryllidae; genus Gryllus; species Gryllus longicercus. The sequence goes on along the minus strand of JAZDUA010000364.1, from coordinate 878,873 downwards.
AAATCAGCTGATTTAAAATCATAATACCATTTCGTATAATTAGGTTCGCCATCGACATACTCTCCCAAGAGATCAACTGTAATGGGTGGATGATAAGCATCTTTTTTCACTATGGGTACATCAGTGGTTCCAATGTTCAAATTTTGCAAATTCGTAAAGATTAAGTCTAGCATCACATCAAAATCATTATGGATTGTATTAACCTGGTACAGGTTTAACAATGATATAGTATCGGATAAAATGGAAGATGAGCTTCTCTCTCTATTGGTTGTATCATCACTAAAAGTGGCATAACTTGAATATTTATTTTTCTCCCAAAATACACGTGGCAGGTTATAATCACCAAACAATATGTAATAGGGCGATATCTTTAATTGATTCAAAGCATTATCTATCTCAATAATTGATGAGCAGTGATCGCTAAAAAGTTGATCATTTACATAAGGAGGAAGATATGAAGCGCCTATTACATAATCATTGCCTTCACAAGTAATCTGAACAAAAACATGTTCTACGTTTTCGAAAGCACACAGTTGCTTACTTCTCAAACTTTTGTTGACTGCTATCAATACACCACCTCCTGTCGTTTTATGGCTAGTAATATCACTCCTATTTTTTCTATAAATATTATAATTATCTAAACTTAGTTCGGAATCATATATATCATCAGGTAACTAAGTTTCAGTTAACACAATTATATCAATATCACAAAATATATATTTATTCGCAGCAATTTCTTTGAGTTTTGAGCGTAATCCACGAACGTTTTGATAATAGAAACAAAGTCCGTGATAATTTAGACGTTTTTTTGATTGTTTTGATTCTGAGCTCTCGGTCGCAGAATTCTTTCATTTTTCTTTACTTTAATATCTTCTATTTGAGGTACTCCGTTAATAAACTTAATAGTTTTTGTTGTTTTATTCTTGTTTATTGTTTTAAGTTCGTCTCGTAATTTATTCAGATAATCTCTCTGGTTCTTGGTAAGATCAGATGAGATTCTGAGTGGATCCGGGATTTTACGATTGTTTTTCAGTAAAGATAAAACTGTATCAGAATTTTCAAACCTAATCTTGATTGGTCTAATATGATCATGATCTATGAACTTACCAACACGATAAACTTTAATATTTTCCTCATTGAAGTTTGCAATATTTTTCAATGCCGAGATCACCTGTTTCTCATCATAATTTTTTCTTTCCTCGGGCGAATCAAAACTCGATTCTTTGAGGTTATAAAACATCAAATTCTTTTGTCTATCAATGCGTTCTGCCACTTCACTATAAATCTCCACAGGATTAAATGAATTTAACCTATCAAAATCGGCATTTCTTGTTTCTCCAATAAATTTTTTGATGTTTAATATTTCCTCGTTTAGTTTATTCAATTTGCTCAAAACCTGTGGTAATGCCTTGAAGCCCTGTTCACATTCGGGACAAAAAAACTTCAGAACTCGTTTTTTTGACTCAAGACATTTGACTTCAGATGTAGATAAACCAGCACACGAGACATGATATGGATTTCCACAACTGTCACAAACAAAAGATTTCTCCGAATCATCATTGCAAAGGAGGTCACATACCGGACATGTGGAAGCCATAACCTCAAAATTCATTTCAAAAGATAAGTTATTGATTACAAGAAAAGTTATTGATCAAATAACAACTTAAAAATGTTTACAACCAATTAAATGAGCTCATAAGTATATGATACCTCGGTCTTCAAGAGTCAGCTGTTCCCTCCTGACGTTTCCTCGGCTTTCCTCGAATCCTAACAATCCAACGATTCCACGGTTTCCACGAATCAATTACTTATGGCCACGATTTTGGATTGTTGTTGTAAACATCCGTTTGGCGTTGAGAGACGAAACTATGACTCAGAGTTTATGTTAATGAATTAATGTTCTTAATAAAGCTTAAAATTAAGAAAAAATTATCTTCCTCATAAATATTCACAAATAACTAGTTGACACAAAGCATTGTAATAACATGAATATGATAACATCTCAAAAAAGCCTTTGCAAACCGTGCCACGCTACATCAATTCCAAAAATGTATGTCTTATGTATTTCACATTGTTTCACACTCGGATACAGACAGCGACACGTCCGCACACGACCACTGCTTGTACGTCCATACAAACAGTCTTGAGTGGAGGACATTCTCTATCTTTTCCAATGAGTACATCATCACAAAGTGGTTCTTTGAAATGCCTGGGCGTGTAGATTTCAATTGACACCAGCTCCAAATTTTGTCAAATACTACTCGTTCTTCATGGAGTGAAGTCCATCATTCAGTGCCAAACGCCTCAACTCGATAGGCAGATCTCGTGAAATAGTTCATTAACTGATGTTGAAAATCGGCCATTGGCGCTTGAAGACAATATTCCAGTGAACGAAGCTTCCGTTGTAACTCACAAATGGGGGGCCGCTACCGTTTCACGTATTCGGGCTTTCGAGTTAAAGAAAAATGTCTTCGAAAACCCTACCCCTAGTAGTTACACACTCCAAATTATATCCACACTCTTATTATATCCATATGCTTTACCCTTGGCCGCACGCGGCAAGAAAGCCCTTCTTCCTACCCTTGGGTAGCACCGCTCTTCTCCCTCCCGTTAATATGGCCGCTCGTTCACCCCGGAGGAGCCTTGAATCACTTAGGAGGAGTTTTCGATTCGTGCCGCTCGCCGCTCCGCGCCGCCGCCCACGCCCCGGATTATATTAGCATTATTTCTAATACTTTAATTTAAATTGAAAAAAGTGTTTACCATTAATTTTTATGAACATTTTAATTTTATATTACTACATGCGCTGCTCTGGGAAAAATGCAGCCATTTATATTTCAGAAGTTCATTGTTGAACGACAACAATATAAGATAATGAAATTTTACATTATGTTAAGTTCTTTGTTGAACACTGCCAAGAGGTTTTGTTTCTTTTATTTATATATTTTTTATTTAACGACAAAAACAGAAAAACGGAGTGTGACGTATTATGTGGAGAAAGTATTCTGTGAACGTACATTCTTGTATCCCTACCTTCCCTAACCTATTTACATGCTGAATTCTGAACGCAGTAGTAGTAATGCAGTACAATCAATAATAAAGAAAATGTCAGGAAATTTTGTTAGGCCAAAACGAATAGAGCATTTTGCATTGCATGTTCAGACAAGCAGTATGTGTAGTTAGTATTAAAACGAGTATATTTGGAGAATATTACAACAGTATTACGTTTAATAGTTTCTATTGTATATTTTTCGATCTATTTCCATTTGTTTGCCAATGCTATCAGTATCGTATTATTAATTAACTTTTAATTATTTTACTTTCTTGCATATTGCTTACGCATAACCTCTTCGATTATGTTCGTGAATATACTGCACCTCATACAACGAATTCAATGCCAGAAAGGCCTTTTGATTTAAAGATTTGAATAAAAAATCTATTGCTTGAAACTATTTAATTTTTGCACCAAATGTTCTACGGTTTCAAATACGTTTTACAAAAACTGATGACATGTGTTGATTTGGAGAGAAATTGTAGAATAAATAGTATTACATAATCATTACTAAAGGGAGAAAGTACGAAGTGTTTTAGTTCCACAAGTTTAAACGAGTTACTCGTCATTCCCGCATCTTAAAATGCAAAGCGAAATGGTAAATCCGTTTTCCCATTTAACTTAATTACATAACGCAATTTAAAATAAATTTTCAATTGATTGCCTCCAAGAACTTTTCAGAAAACATTACCATTGAAATGACGCCACCTCAAACGAAGTGCGGGAAATTCGAATTTACCATTTTGATTTTTTTCTTCAATTTTTGAAGAAAAGTGTGTCAGAATGCTCCGAAAATGGGACAAGTACAACTTTCTATACCATTCTTTACTACAGCTGTGAAAAAAATGAAGTCGTTTCTGAGAAAATAATTGTTTGAAATTGCTTCAGTTTGATGCAAATATACTCTTATTTTTGAAATAAAGACGAACACATTTCATGAATAAAAAGTCTTCATAATTGAAAAATTCGGGATTTCAACGAAAATGAGACCTGCAGCATTCTTTTAAGCGGCCTTTAAACTAACCGACAACAAAATTTATTTAAAAAATTTGGAGCCATTTTTTTTTATTTTAAGAATTCAGTTAAATTCACTTCTAAAAGTGGCATATGTTCGATTTTCCTTGTTAACATTGAATTTTCGAAAATTCTAAATGTTTGAAATTTGTTGAGGTCTTCCAACAATTAGTAAATTGAAGATAGAGAATTTTCCTTGAAATAAAATTGTACCCCACAAGCAGTTCTTTTCGTAATGTGTAATGGATCATAAACTTGTGATTTAAAATTTCTAATAAATAACCCCTTTCCTGTTTCACCCCACACATGAGCGAGTCAAAATCTGTAAAATAATAACAATTTATTACGTTACACAGTTTAAGCTCCTTCAGTACAAATTTATAAATTTTGTGTGAATTCGCGAAGTCACCCCTTTATAGGAAATCGAAATATCATCATATTGATTTGGAAAGCTGGCTCTCCATGTTCTTTCTCCTGTCATTGGGTTTATATTACCTGCTAACACAAATACCTGCACACACACAAATTTTAACAATGCCATCAATAAGAGCAGAAATTATTTATTGACAAACACCAGATTTCAAAATGCTACACGGCGAATTCTGCATTCCGCCGTATATACAGCAGCTTTCAATAGTACCAAAACATAAAATGATATAGCACTCACTCATTCATGCATATTTAAACTGTATTCATTCACGCGAGTGCACTCGTTTTGCAAATAAAGAAAATTGACTCTAATGACCATTATTAATCATTATTTGGTTGGTTACAATCTTGGGCTTGTTATAAGATTGTTGCAAAATTCCGTCACCTCCATGGCTGCTGAACCCCGTAAAATGGCGTCGTCTTCGCCACTGCGATTCTTTGAGCCTCCTCGTCGCGAGTCCCTTTCTTTTCAAAATTCAAGTCGAAACAATTGTGGATTATATTCCTTACTATGGAACACCACTCTACGACAATCTACCACCTTCCAACCAACGTTTACATGAAAACTTTAGATTTCACTTCTGCCACGAGGTCAGCACTACCAGAGCGCCAAACCGTCTGTCCACATGCTTTGTTGTACCTTTCCCTCCTCACCTAGCAGTTTTAAAACAAGGGACTGAAACCATTGCCATTCGTTTGTACCTGGTTTGTACCCATTTGTACCACAAAAACATTCGTTTGTACCAAAACCACTTACAAGATACAGCACTTTTTATTACGGTGGTGCCAAATTCACACTGGTACCACCACCATCGTAAAAATATATGAAAACATTATAAATCGTTTGTACTGGATAATTCCACCAGAATTTTCGTTTGTACCAAAAAACTAATGAAGATACAACCACGTTAATGATGCGGCGGGAGGTGAACCGGAACCCTACCACCATTCTCGTCACAACAACCGTAGAAAATAGTAAAATCGTACTCAATAGATTGTACCGGATAGTTCCGCCAGAATTTTCGTTTGTACCAGAAAACTAATGAAGATACAGCCATTTAATGAGGCGGCGGGAGGTGAACCGGAACTTTACCTCTATTCTCGTCACAGACCGTAGGTAATAGTAAAACCATACTCAATCGATTGTACCTGGTTTGTACCAGATAGTTCCACCAGAATTTTCGTTTGTACCAGACTACTAATAAAGAAAGATACAGCCATTTAATGAGGCGAATCTCTAATTTTTAATTCTTGAATTACCTGAGTCAATGGTTGAACAAACCTTAGATTATTCGATTGCTTGACAACACGATCAACAGTTTGGTTCTCTCCAACATTGTATTTATATTTAACTTGACAGAAATCTTAATCATTGACTCCTACGGAGTCATATAGTATTCTCATATATTCTTTTTGCTTAGTTAATTAAACTGCATGATCAATTTTTAATATTTTAATAGTTTTGATTGAAATTTGAAGACTATTTTTGCAATTATAATGCGCCATATTATTTCCAGCGGTGCGATTATATAATTCATAGAAACTATTTGCTGGTTATCAGTATAATTTTATATCATGTCATGATATTAATTTAGATACAGATTATTGTGTAAAGTACATATCAAACTAAAGCTGATAAAATGAAATTACTGCATCATATTATTCTGAGAGATCTATTATTAAGACCTTCATTTATAAAATTATAACATTTTTTAATTTTTTTAAAACTTTTTAGTATATTTATTTAAGTTCGCTTTTCAACAACTGGGTCATAAGCGACCACGAGAATCAATTTATAATTTACACAAAAATACACATTTTTTACAGTTATGCCTTTATTCAATTACATACAATTCATACAAGCATATAAATGGTCAAAATGTATTAATATTGTGGGTACTTACATAATTGGGATGGGTACACATATTTATTTATTTACATTACACAAGTTTTGATATTAACAACATGTTTGAAGGATGATTGTATATGAGATATAGGTAAAGGAGGGTCTTTATATTAAGGTATCAATTTTTGATGTTTTTAAAAGTTGTAAGACTTTTATACATTCTTCTGGAGAGGAGAAGGAATTATATAGAGAGTATTTTAAATTTAAGGACTGTCTTATATGGGCTAGTTCAGGGCACTCCAGAATAATATTGGATGTAGATACTAGGGATACACATTTAGGACAGGGCACTGGGTCAGCTTTTGTTATTAGGTGAATGTATGAGAGATTAAAGTGGCCAATACGTAGTCTGGTAATTTGGACTTGTTGGAATCTAGTGAGTTGGAGTTTGGGGAGGGCGGGTTCAATAACGGATTTCTTTACGAGGTGAAGTTTGGAGAAGATAGTCAGCCAATTTTCATTCCACTGTTTCTTAACCACATTTTTAATATATCGTTTAATATCGGAGAGAAATTTTAACTTTGTTGGAGATAAAATCTTCAAAAGAGATTTCCAAGTGGCATATGACCTGTTTAACCGGTGCCTGATAAAGTTCCGAATACTAATCCGACAGATAAAAGTACCTGATATTTATTTTGAGTTTCACCAAGGTCTTCCTTGTTAAAATATCAGACAGTTATCTTTCTGATAGATAATCTTGCTGATTGCTCTTTCACCTGCGGCAACGCCGCATATTTGAGTCAAACGCGTTCTGTACAAGCGAGTTCAAATGTGTTTTGGTAATGGAAGTGTCAGGTTTCGCTTCATTCATTGTTATTTTGTATTGCAGTTTACTTCAGCATGAGTTGTGTACGAGGTCGGTGTAAGAGTTTCAAAATGGAATGGGGAAAGAAACGAGAAAGAGGAGTTAATTTTACACAAGAGGAAACAGACTTGTATCCCACGTTGCGGAGGGGAAAAATATTATTAAATGTAAAATAAATGGTGCTACCATGTGGTAGGATAGGTATTGGCATAAATGACTACTGAAAACGTTTTCCATAGCTCGGTGAGGGATACTTTCTGCGAAAGGAGACATCTTTAATAAAAATATGAGGCTCTGAAGAGAGATAAAGGGAATCTTATTATAACTGTTCAAAGTTTATATTTTTGTTTTGTTAAACAAAGTTATAATGAAAATGATGCTTACTAAAAATGACAGATTCTGAAGTCATAACTGGAGTAAGGCAAGGCAATCCATTACAATTTTTGACATGATTATAGAGAATATCACTGAAAATGGATTCTTTAATTGCTATTGCCTATATCTCATAAATTACTCAATATTGAAACGTTTCTTCGATGACCAACCAATTATATATTATTAATATAAATTTCGAAATACTATTCACTCCCTGAACAGAATTTTAGAGTGTATAATTTACAATTAAATTAAGAAAATAAAAATCAGAGTAAATTGACTTAAACATCTCAACAGAATAAATTCCAGCACATCGATTAAAAGTCTACTGAGAGGAGTGTGGGAAGCCCCATGAAGCAAGTGATATATTTTAAATACTAACAACACCAAAACAAATTGTACAAAAACTCCAAAGTTTAGGAAAGTTTAAACACATAAAAACATGACAAAAATATGATTATCACTTGAAAAATAATTATTACTATAACTCAAGAATTCTTCTGATTTTTAACAATCATGAAAGTGCTTTTCTGCAAAAAACTATATTTTTATGGTATTTTTTTAGAAAGAATATTGCCATAAATGTTCGTGAAAAGATTTGACTTTATCATGGTAATAATCCATTCTAACATGCTATAAATACCATGTTAGAATCAACTCTTTTCACAAACATTTATGACAATGCTCACGCGAAAATAAAAATTAATTTTGGATAATGGACCCAGAAAATATTGTAGAATAATCTCCCTAAAGTGAGGATGTATAAGTATGTTCTCACGATGGGATTTTTTTCTGAATGTTTTTTTTAAGACATTTTTATATAGTTCTATTGTTTTGTAAAATATCTGCTTAATTTAACATGTTTTAGCAAGTTTCCTCCCGTCTACTTTTATAGTTTTTACTTACTACTTATATATTTTTTCACTTATACTTGATGTTTTAATGAATTTCATTTCTTAATTCTACGTAACTTTTATTTTTGATTCTTTTATTTTATTCACTAACTTCAAAATTTGTTGACATTTTATTTTATTTTCAGACGGATCATGTTAATTAGGATCATGTTCACTATATTTTATCATAGTAACACATTTGAAGCCACTACAAAGTCTTATTTCTTTCTGAATTCAATGCCTGCTCAGTAGCACTACAGATTGAGGTGCTGATCTATGCTAAAGATTGCTGTTTGAGTGCTGTGTAAGTAACTATGGTGGAAAAGGTAATGACAATCCATAATATAGAAGATAGTACGAATAATTTTTGAATAATTGAAAAAATTATCAGCGTTCAGGAACAAAAACCGGACATACGGCACAATACAAAATAATAATACTCTTCTAAATGTTTAAAAAAGTCTATTAACTCTCAAGATCACCCATTTTCTTTTAGGAAGTAGTTTAAAAGTGAGTGGGAAGATGACTGGGTGAGAAGTGACTGGGAAGATTAATTGAATTACGATTTTCATTCAGATCGCACTAATTATTATATCCATCAAATTCCAGCTTTTCAGAATATATGGTAACTGTTAAACGCAATGTTCTCCAGGAGTTCGGATATTTTAATTGTTTCCATAAGATCCACAGGAATGTACGAACTCTTGCAGAGGTCTTGCCACTCGATTTGAATGAAGCACGTTGCGCGCGCGGTGCTGCCGATTTGCGCGTCACAGTCCCGATCCTCTAGAAAGTGCGCGAACGTCTCGCTTTGGACTAATTTAGGCCCATAATTTTGCAAAATTCTCCCATTTGAAACGGTTGATTTCCTTCAAATTGCGCATATTGATTCTTCGAGATGCTATCTACTATAAGAACAGTTTTTTAAAACATGTTCAATGTTAATTTTCTTACAATTTTAAAATTTCAGGTCAGATCTGTCAGGTCACCATAAGAGCCCATGTTAAAACAACAAACTTTACCGTCTCGTTACGCGAAAACTAGACGGTAAAATCGACTCAAACTCCACCAGAACATACAAAAACCTCTCATCTTTCAATTAATACAATAAAAAAGTCATGTAGAGCATAACACTTATCTCGCTCTATCCACTTTAACTGCATTCGTGTTAACAATAGCTAATGCATCTAGGAAACTCCAAGGTGAAGGAAATTGAATTTTGATCAGGCATTCTCATTCTATATCGGTTTGAGTCCAACTGCAATTTATCACACACAGAACGGATATGATAGTATACGTTTCTTTGTGAGCTACAAATTGCCAAAATGAAAATTTATGATTTTAATATTATGACCAGGTTTTTTGTAACATATAAGGAGGGCGGGGATAATGGGTGTAACAGGCTAAAGAGGGACGGCGGTGAAATATCGGTAAATAGAATAAACAAACTATATTGAAAGGTAGAACGATATACGCTTCTACCTACCATTAGCCATGATAACCAGTTGCTCACCACAGCCCAAAAAAGAAACAGAAAACAAGGTGTTGCTCACATGAACATAGAGATTTCTAGAAGAACTAACATTTGTTGGAAGGGACGTACTTCAGTAAATCATTTGATACCAATAGTTTGGTAAAAACATATTCTGGTGGGAAAAAACGGAAAACGTCCGGTAGAAACGATTGAGTATGGTTTCCCGGTGATGGTAACGCTAATGTTATGGTTAGAAATGCGCTATCAAACATCACCTTAAAATGGCTGTATTTTCATTAATTGTAACTAACCTGCTACAATTGATTGAGTATGATTTCACATTTTCTTACGGTTGCTGTGACAAGAATGGTGGTAGAGGTAGGGTGCACTTGCCGTCGCCTCATTAAAATGGGTGTATCATCATTAGTTTTCTGATACAAATGAAAATTGTGGTGGAGCTATCCGGTACAAACCAGGTACAATTGATTTAGTATGATTTTACGATTTTCGACGGTTGCTGTGACGAGAATGGTGGCAGAGTTCCGGTTCACCACCCGCCCCATCATTAACATGGTTGTATCTTCATTAGTTTCTGGTACAAACGAAAATTCTGGTGGAACTATCCGATAGAAACGATTTATAATATTTTCATATATTTTTACGATGGTGGCGGTGCCAGTAGCATTGCCAATTGGCATCACCATTAAAAAAAGTACTGTATCTTGTAAGTGGTTTTGGTACAAACGAATGTTTTTGTGGTACAAATGGGTACAAACCAGGTACAAACGAATGGTGATGGTTTCAGTGGTTTGGGTTGTGGCGGTGGCGCCAACTTCAGGGCATAGGGACAGCTCTTCTCTTCTGTCAAACTCGCTGTACATTTCGTATTCCAATTTTAGATGTTTTTTGGTTTCCACAATTTCTTCATTGTAATACTTTCTAATTAAACTTCAAATAATAAATATAATTACCATTCCTATTTTATAAAGTTCTAATATTTTATTGTCTAAACGTTTGTGAAATCGTCCATTTCTTACATCCTTCACTTGTCCTTTCCAAACATACTAACATTCATACACTTAATAAAAGGTTTTCATTATTATATAATAACCTAGAGTTCGAATGACTGTGCATACTTCCTAAACGGTGCTTTATTTATTTATTTATTCTTCCTATGTCTACTATCAGCATAGATCCTTGGATTTTTTAGAAATAAACACTTTGTACTTCCACTCTTGCACCTTTGACTATTTCCTTTTGTTAAACACGTCAGTTTTTAGTTATCTTATTGCATGGTTTTAGTAATGATTGTGATGCGTCCGAATGGACCTTCACAAATGTCATGTACATTTGCTTGAACATTTTGATAGCTTTCGCGCAACATTACAAAAAATATGTGCAAAATAAAAAAAATCAAGTATTATTCAAAGATAGGCTTTAAATATTTTCTTTTAACGTTTGGTAGGGATAGTGCTGACTGTACTGTATAAGACGACTTAAACGCCATTTGTATTCATTTGTTTTCTGAAAAATTACCAATTGTAATTTTTTTGAATTGTCTGTCACGTCATTAATATTTACATTAGCGGCGATCAGTTTACATTATTGCATTTATAAGATGTCCTATAAAGTTTATCGCAAACTCAAAACTTTTCTGATGAGTTCAAATTTCCGCAGTCAGAAACGCTCAAACGTCATTTTCTAAAAAAAGGCTTCAAACTTTTTCTACAAATGGTATTAAATGCACTGTTTAATATGACATAAAAATAAATTTTCAGCATTCTTTTGTTTCTTTTAAAAATTACTTGAATATTTTTTCTTTGAGTTTTTCTCACGCTGTTAATAAGCACATTTCCAGCGATTTGTACACATTGATGCATTTGTGAGTGGAAGTGCTTTAAATGACTTCTAATTTTTCGAAAACTCAAAGGTTTGCGAAGGTTACATATTTTTCATCTACACCAGCGGTTAAGCAGCGTATTCTTAAAAACGGCTGCAAATGTTTCAACGTAAATTTACGCTTGAGAATATTCTATAATTTTCTTAAACTAATATTTCTAATCTATTATCAGGAAATGGATTTCATACGTTCTAAAAACCGTCAATTTGATTTTTCAGATGCTTTTATCAGGATACAAATACATACATAAAGGAATTTTCTACAAATTTCTTCATCCATGGTTGGCAACAGGTTTACTCACATCAACGGGTTAGTATACATGAAAAATCACAGAATACCATGATTAAATTAAATGAGGTATTTGAGTTGATATATAACAAATCTTTAATTCACACATTCTATGTAAACCATATTGTTTAGATTCACATGAGCGGTATTTAACGTGCGAGTGCCCAACTCTTACAAGAAAATTAATTTTAATTTTTAAAACCCCTTAAAGACTTGTACAGTCGAACACGCAGAAAATAAATTTTAAAAACGGTATTTATCAGAATCGTTTATTGCAAAGCAGTCCAGCGATCCGTTCCATACATCTTTCTTTTACATTGCATGCAGCAAAAGTTTTCACATTCAGCTCAAATACTCCATGCCTCAAAAACACTATTTCTTGAGATATCTTTTTACGAACATGGCTCTGGGTGGAAAATATAAATGGGCGTAGTATCTGTCCACCTAATGCAATTAAATAAAAGGAGACCAATGCAGAGTTGTCTTCCCCAAACTTCTTGGATGTGATGGGGAAACTCAGACCATGCTTGGCATTTATTATAGTAAGGGCTCCTAGTAAATAGGTGCAAATAAGGAATGCCCCGCTTAGAATATCACCTGCCCCATGTGTTGATCATCCCTCGTGAGATATGTGGTTGTGGGAAAATCCGCATGCCCACGGGTAAGTCGTCACCGGATCTGGAGGGAAGACCACCGGGTTAACATGCACTACACTTGGGCGACTATTCACCTTAGTATTTGATACGTCCGGAATGTGTAAACAATTAATCATTTGACCATACCTTATCAACAGAATCTTTGCCTCCTAAAACGTTCCTACAAAGAAATACTTATATTTGATATTCAAGACATGTAAAATAATCTCGCTTTTTAAGTTCTAGCACTTTGGGAATCACTTGAAAGGATGCTTGATGATGATTCTGATATGGAGTTTTTGATTTAATAGATACTTTTATAGATTGTTTTTAATTTCTAACATTTACCCAGCAAGTGATTCATTCATTGAAATCATGCAACACCATAGATGCAAGTTTGCAAGTCAAACACCATAGATGTGTACTTCTTATAGTGAATTAAAAAGCTCAATTAAAATTTCTCTTCGTCATCTTGTAGAAAATTCTGATAAAAAACCTATTGCAAAATAGTATATTTGATTCGATTTATAAAACCTTTTAATACAAGTAAATATGTAACGATGATAAGACATGGGCGAGCTATTGCACATCGTACACAACTTCAGCCCACGAGCTTCAGGTACCAGTTTGTATAACAGTATTAACGGGAATTTTAAATGCAGTCAGATACCAACATTACCTCCTTATTGGAAATCATGGAAACATATACGAAGGCCACTCCAAAAGTTTTGAGAATGAGCATCAATGAAACTATTTCCATTGTTAGGGGAAACTTTTAGAGTTCACGCTCGGGTAATTTATTAACTTAGAACTACTATTTGTGTTCTATTAGTTGTTGTTCCTCTGCCAGTAAAGATGGACCTAAAGAGAGAGCATTTCAGAGCTATGATTTTGCATGACTTTAAGGTTGTCTTAGATAAGAAATCGTGCCTCGAAGGATTACAGCGTGCGTTAGGCAATGGTTGCCCTTCACAAGCCACTGTCTATCGATGGTTTGCCGAATTAAAAAGGGGAAGGGACACTCTGGAGACCGTTTTGGCAGGCCCAACGCAGCAACAACGGATGAAAATATGCTGAAAGTGGAACATTTGCTAAGGGAAGACCCTCGTTGTACATATGCTCAAATTAAGGAAGCTTGAAATATCGGATCAGCAGCAGTGAGGCAGATTCTGAAAGAAAAGATTCACGTTAGGAAGCTGTGCTGTCGCTGGATCCCTCACAATCTGTCAAATGAACAAAAAAGGGCGCGACTGGATTGGTGTCGTGAGATCCTGAATAAGTTCAATGGAGGAAGATCAAAAAACATTTTTAACATCGTGACGGGTTATGAAAGCTGGATTTATCAATTTGATCCTGAAATGAAACGGCAGTTATCAGTGTGAGTCTTCCCAGATGAAAATCCTCCAACGAAAGTGGAAAACCCAGAAGCGTTGAAAAAATGATGATTTGTTCTTTCTTCTGAGCCAGTGGCCATATTGTGACAGTGCCACTCGAGGAACACAAGACACTGCAAGATCGTACACTACAATTTGCTTGCCCAGATTGTTTGAAGAGCTGAGAAAGAACCGTCCAAAATCAGGTTTGCGTGGAATCCTGCTCCACCATGACAACGCCTCAACACGGCCAGAGCAATAACTGAATTTCTGACAGAATCAAGTGTTAAAACACTGTCTCATCCACCCTACAGTCCAGACCTGGCCCCGTGTGACTTTTCTTTTCCCTTATGTGAAAGAAAAAATTTAAGGTCATCGTTTCGAGTCAGCTTAGGCTACAGTTACTGCATATGAAGATCAGATTCGCAGTATCTCTAAAGCAGTGTGGCGATCGTCATTTGATAATTGATTTAATCGGATGAAACGTTGCATAGAGTGTGGTGAAGAGTACTTCGAGAAGATGTGAAGGTAATAATTTGTTATCTCGATTTTAAATATGGTATTCTCAAACCTTTTGGAGTGACCCTCGTATACGAAGCATTAAAAAATTGCATTGAGTTATTTTTGGACGACGGCCGTTCAAAATTCTCACTTTTTTCTTCTTTCAAATTGTTTGTCAACACTTCTCGCTCTCCATGCAACATGGCAGCCAGCGTCTAGTCTAAATTTTCAAACGAAGTTACTGTGTTGTGGTCATATGGAACAAAGTTCGATGCACCGGACTAGCTCCCCATGTTTTTTCTTCATGCTACATAAAATGTATCACCTAATCGATATACCGCATCATTGTATTGCAACATGGACGTACCACACCAACGACGTATCGCCTCATCAACATATCGCATAAGCGATATAGCATCATCAATAAATCGCTTCATCTATTTTTCTTTTGTTGTTGAGTATAGGAGAAAAATGGCGCTCCCGTCGGAAGGCGCTTACGCCCGCCTTCCACTTCAAGATCATCGACCAGTTCGTGCCGGTCTTCAACAGCTGCAGCGACGTCTTCGTGCAGCAGATGCGCGCGCGCGTCGGGGCCAAGGGCTTCGACGTCTGGGAGGACGTCAAGCTGCTCACGCTGGACGTCATCTGCGGTAGGCGCGACCCACTAACACTGCTACAACCGACGATTTTAATATTAGCAATCGATTTAGGTGGCTCAGGGCATTAACTGATCACACTGCAGGGCCTCTGGCCGGGAGATCCTAGGCTTCCAGTCCAAGGGCTTCGACGTCAAGCTGCTCACGCTGGACGTCATCTGCGGTAGGCGCGACCCACTAACACTGCTACAACCGACGATTTTTATATTAGCAATCGGCTTAGGTGGCTCAGGGTATTAACTGATCACACTGCAGGGCCTCTGGCCGGGAGATCCTAGGCTTCCAGTCCAAGGGCTTCGACGTCAAGCTGCTCACGCTGGACATCTGCGGTAGGCGCGACTCACTAACACTGCTACAACCGACGATTTTTATATTAGCAATCGGTTTAGGTGGCTCAGGGTATTAACTCATCACACTCCAGGGCCTCTGGCCGGGATATCCTGGGGTTCCAGTCCAAGGGCTTCGACGTCAAGTGGTTCACGCTGGACATCATCTGCGGTAGGCGCGACCCACTAACTCTGCTGCACTTGGCGATTTTAACTCTAGCAACCGGCTAGGGTTGCTCAGGGGATCAACTGATCTCACTGCACTCAATTTTATAAGTGTATATAAGCCTATTCTTACAAAAATTTAAAAAATGGAGCAATTTTTTATTAAATTTTGAACATGTCTCTAAAGTGCCTCAAAATTTATCTAGTGCTTTTACAACAGCACATACTTGTTTGCGTTATTCGAAAAAGTTACGTAATATTGAAATATTGCCTTTTCTGCGCTACTAACACCTGAACCAGTATTTCAAAACGTACCATTTCAACCAACATGTGACCAATGTACAGTTGCCAGCGCAGCATTTGTGCACCTTCGCTCGATTAATAATATCAATACAGCAATTATAATATATTCAATTGACGTCATAAAAATTAGTAACATTCTGTCTACTCATTTGTGAGATGTATTTTGTCGTAAGAGAACAGAACCGATAGCATTTTATTTCATAACCAACTTCCAACATCCTCACTTCAGATAGGATAAAAATTATTGCTTTTCTATAAAGAGAGCGTCCACATTTTCTCGAAAGAGACAAGATAATGTGAACAATATAAGTGCTTCTCAATCGATACGGCATTGTTGAGAAACTTTTTATTAATCTTTGCGGATTGTTCTAATAGAAATACATTAATACGTTGAGAATACATATTGGTTTAAAAGTAAAAAAGCAAGAAAAGAAAAATTTAATCAATATTTCCATTTTCAATAGGTTATTATAATTAAAGTTAAATTAATTACTTTTCGTATCATTCATTCAATTAGAGACTTCTATACAATTAGAGACAGTACCGCGCATCCAAAAGGAAGGTAATAATAATTTCAACTACATTTAGTGTATTATTTACTATTTGGATTGCATACTTCTAAAGAACCTGTATCAAGTATTGTACTTCAGCTTCTGGGTCAATGACACCCATCTCGATTAGGTTTTCGTCTAGTTTCCCTGATCCTTGATCAAATGCTGAAATGGCTTTCAACTGTTTTTGGCGTAAATAAATAAAAACAACTTTTCTCGGTGTTATAGTTGGTGTGAAACCTGTATATATTTCATTAATTTCAAGAAATTTACGCAAAAGCTACTAGTTTTTTCAAAAAAAATTGTACATACTATTTTTGAAGAGCTAAATTTGTACAACAGACTTTGTGGGAAAAATCTCTGCCTTCATTTTTGTAGTTTTGAAAAGTTATTGCAATTTTCGGAAAACGTAATTGAGACTAGCGCCATATTTCTTACTGTTCCTTATTACATATGTGGAGAAAATTTAAAGAGAGAGTTTGGAACGATTTTTTTGTAAATTTTAATCGCATTATACGCAAAAACTAATCGTTTTTTGAAAAAAATGTACATGATGTTTTTTGAACAACTAATTTTGTACAACAGGCTTTGTCTGAAGCAAAAATCTCTATCTTCGATTTTGTAATTTTAAAATTATTTTTTTTAATTTTCAAAAAGCCGAGCAATACCCGAAAATAGATTTAGCACAATATTTTTACTGTCTATTATTACATTAGTGATGAAAATTCAAAGAAAAAATTGGAGCGTTTTTTCAGAAAAAATTGTAAATTTTATCGCAAAATACACACAAACTACTCGCTATATCAAAAATTTACACATTATATTTTTTAAAGAGCTAATTCTGCACAACAGACTTTGTCTGAGACAAAAAAGTTTATATACAATTTTGAAGTTTAAATTATTTTCCAATTTTCGAAAAATCGGGAATATCAACAAAAATAAAACCTCAACCATTCTCTTAAACGTCTTTTCAATATTCACTAACATGCACTATTCAATAACAAAAATTAATCAATTTGGAGCCTTTTTTTGAAAAAATGAAAATGTATCAGGGGCGTTATGTAAACCTCCCAAAATTAAATATCGGTTTTAAATTCCAGGTTCCGACACATCAGCTAGACCGATTGGGGAATATCAATTTTGGAGAGAATCGAATGAACGGTTTATGCGCTTGCGTTGTGCACAGATGGACAGACATTTTTTCCTAAATTTAGCAACTGGATTTATCCACTTTTACCGTACCAGGACGCGGCAATAAAGAGTATTTGGATCGAAAATTGCGATAAGTAAAGTAAGTGCGATAGTGCGTAAGTGCAATAAAGTAAAAAATGTGTACATGAAAACCACTAGGATTTGAGCCGGGCCTGATCGATCGGGGAATATTCATTGGGAAAAAAAGAAAGAAAATCCTACGGATATTTTAGGCGCTCGTGTTTTTTACAAACGAACGTTGTAAACAACACTAGCTCGTCAGTCTCTCCCTCACTGACTGACTGAGGGAGTGGATGTCGTAGGCATATACGTACGTGTACGAAAAAATAACTAGGGGTGCTATAGAATGGCATATGTTTTCTCGTTCTATTTGATATTCTGATATTTTTAAACGGGAATAGTTTGGAGTTTTGTCCCACTCTCTACCCACCTGCCATCCATTGCTGCCTAATAGTAATTTTTTCTCATTTTCACAATTGTTTGTCCCCTAATGGTATAACTAATGTATAACTAAGAATATTATAGAATAATTTGTATGCAAATTTCCGTTGCAAGACTTTGACAAGTTTTTGAAAAGTCGTTTGAGCCTTTCTGAAAATGCACAATTTTGAGATTATTTGCACAGAAAACTTTTACGGGATATTATGCATTATCCTTAGAAAACGTTAAAAGAAAACGTTTTGAGCAGTTTTTGAAAAAAATATTTTCAATATGTTTAATATTGCTCTTGTTTCACTCAACATTCCACTGAAATTACTAATACTTTTTCAAAAGTGTACATTTCAATATATATAATATAAATATAAAGAAATAAAGAACTAAATATATAAAAATAATTGAAAAAAATGTTTATCTTCAATGTTGTGATGAAGGAACAGGACAAACAAATTTCGAACATTTGTAATTTTCATTTATTTAGAGATAACAGTGTAATTCGAGCCTATGCAACCTTTATAAATGTATTTCACTGTATTCTTACATGGAGTTTAAAGAGAAAAAAGGAGCCCATTTTGAGAAAATTTTGGAAATATCCCGGGGGTTTCATGGAATGCACCTTCAAAATTTAAAGAAATATTTCCAAATTCGGAGGGCTCTAGCCACTGCCGATTTACCGTAAAATATTAATTTAGATAATTAATTAATTTAGATTAATTTAGACAGAAAGGCACACGGACGGAATTTTTTAAAGAGAAAAATCAACACTTTTTCGGTATCATGGGACCTTAAAATGTATTTTCGTTGAAATATCGAAATCTATTTGCCGCACCATTACATATCTTTCTTTATACTACATATATTACATATATACCTACGTAAACGATAAAGTAAAAATGCATCAAATATGTTTTTTTCAACTCTGACATTTTGAAGGTTTAGTTGAATGACACAAGAGCTGCTGATCATTTTGTAGTGTAGCCTCATGTTTTGGGGGTCCATGAGAATGTACAATAAATACAACCTGAGGTTGCTTAATCTTCCCCAATTTTCAATTGCCATTTTTGGTATTGAGTACACGGGACAATCAAACTTCTGTAGATATATTATTTGACACCTATGAACATATTTAAAAGTTATTTGGACTAATTACACTGGTCAACAGCATTTTGTAACAAAGAATGTGAATAGTGTTCTTAGCTAACACTTTCATATTGAATTCAAATATCAAATCAGTTCTTACGTATCACGCTCAGATTTCATGTTACAAGCAACTCTCTATTTACGAAAATGGTTGAAAACACTACATATTGGTTAATTTGGAGTAGCTTCATTTAATAATTCTACAGATGTAATTGTTCAGGAATAATCAAAATTTGTTCAAAAAATCCCTATATATATATATATATATATATATATATATATATAGGAATGTTGCAAACCCTTTTTCATTTCCTAAAGATGAATATATATATATATATATATATATATATATATATATATATATATATAAGATGTAGATATAGATATATATTGTGGCGTCACCAATTAATTAATATAATTTTATTGTGGCATCGCCAATAACAAAGTAATTTCTACATCTGGAAATAGCTCGCGTCGAGAAAGAAGTGGGTCAAAGGGACGCTGCCTTCGCCGCGACGGTTTCTTTCGTCACGCAGGGCCCGCCCCGATCGCACTCAGCCTCCTTTTCAGAGGCGGACCGTTTATTGCCCCCCTCATAAATAGACATAATGGCCCTGGCCGGAGCCCGGGCGGACAATGCACACCCTCGCGCCCACTTTCTTTGCCACCACCCTGGAAGGAAGGCGGAGCCCCCCAAAGGGGTTGGCCGGGTGTCAATTAAGACGACGACGCATTTACAACACGTCGTAAGCGAAACCTTTTCTTGGCCATCAACCAATCCCTTTTCAAACAATGCTCGCCCCCGCATCCGTTCTGGCACGCGACTGGACTAGGCACCCGAATTCCCGCAGGGGCTGTTTACAAACTAAATACAGTAGGCTGTCGATTAGCCCATGCCGACCGTCGAGGATCCGTGAAATGCGCTTCTGCACGCGCACGTGTCCAAACAACTGACAAAGGGAAGCGAGCGAGAGAGAGAAGCCAGTGTCAGACAGAGAACAATCGACGGAAAAATACGGGAAAATTGCCACATGATTGGTTAATCAGGATTCTGCGACGCAGCCACCCTCAGCCAATGGGAAGCTTCGCCATGAGGGAAGGGAGAAATCCGGAGCTAGGAACATTTTGGGAAGGGGAATGGAACTTCTTTTAAAAACGAGATGCAGAGAGAAAACACTATTTTTGTAATCGGAGCAGACGGGGGAGGAACTCTCCCAGGGACACTTCTAAGATTTTTTCGGCCAGACTTCTAAGACTTTTTCGGAACGCTCCTAAGAATTTTTTGAGAGCTAATTTTTTGTTACTTAGAGCTACTTCGGAGATACTTCGAGATACTTCCAAGATACTTCTTGGTTGCCAATTCGCTCGATTACTCAGTTACTTACGATCGGGACGCGAGTTTGGGAAAGACTTTCCCAGAATCGAATTAGCTAGGACGCGACTAGTGGACTTGTCGCGGAGGACACTCGGGCGGGAGACTACCGGATCCCGCGCCGTTTCCGCATCGGCCCACCAGCCTTTGCCGCCTCCCGCTTCGGGCCCAGTGACAGCCCACCGCGTTACGTCAACGCCCGTGGCCATTCGCCCCTCTGAGCCTGCTCGAGCCGGCGACCTGCCGAGAGGGGGACGCGCCGCTGCCTGCCGAGAGAGGACGCGCCGCTGAAGGTCAGCGACCCGGGACTGCCGCCGCCTCTGCTCCGGAGCCGCAGCTCGGCCCGCCCGCGGAGACAACGCAGCCACTGGTGAAAAAATACGAGACGAAGCCGTTTCGCAGAACAATCGTAACGGCGAGAAACTGCAAGTGGCCGCGCTCAGGCCCCGCAGACCTTAAATGATGAATAGCACGTTTCATCAAAGAGTAAGCATAATGTGTTAGCTGTAAGGGGATTAGCAAATAGTAATTAGGACAATCAGTCCACAAAGTAGACTTAGTAGAAAACTTGCGTCGCCCTTTGCGACATGTAACTTCCCTGGCAGCTTTTGGTGCCAGGAATAAATTGTTATTTGTCACAAATGACTCTGTGCTAATTCATGACCTCCCAACTTTTCCATCCAGTCACATTTCAGGAGCTGAACCTGGCGCCCTCCCCCGCTCACATCATTAGGTTAGTTTACATTTGGCTGGTCCCAACGTGGGGCTAGTTTAGTGTATCATTAGGTTAGTTTACAATATATATATATATATATATATATATATATATATATATATATATATAAGATGAATTTTCTGAATTTAGTGTCATACATCATCTTTAGGAAATGAAAAAGGGTTTGCAACATTCCTGATAAGTCGTGCTCGAAAAGATAGAATCGCGTTGTGTTTCTTGCCTATTTTGTCCCAGTACTGAAAGAACTGACAGTGTGGAAAGGGGCTCGAATATGAATGCTTGTTGTAAGTTCGGGAAGATTTGTGCTTTATATTAATTCAGAACGATAAATGCCTCGTAGCTGTGTAAAATGTTCAAAAATGTGATGTTATATCTATGAAGAATTAACTGAAATCGCATAACTTGAATCTTAATCCTCTGCTAAAGAAGTTTTATGAAGTTTATTTCAGATGTAAGGTAGGGGTCCAGAATAAGAAATTAATCTCCCATATATGCTGAGTATCATGTTACACTTCTGACAGCTGATTAAAAGGTTCAAGCTAAATGCCCTTTGCTGTTCCCATGATTTGGAGGGAACCAACGGATCACATAACAGACAGTTATTTCTGCCTGTCACAAATAGCCGAAATCACCGCAAAAACGAGGAAAACTGTTGCAATATTATAATTTACCATCTGCTATAAGGCCTGTCATTGTGAAGAATTCCTGGTATCACTACCCACTACCTTCTGAGAACGTGATAGTTAATTAAGAAGAATGCTACAGTCACGAACATTCAGAAGACAGAGGATGTGATATAAATGCTGACCCATCATTTTAAGACTCCTGGGAAATATTCTAAGCATCCTCTTCACTCTTCTTAACACTTATTTTGTCGTATTTCGTACTATTTACGTGTGGATCTGTTGTTAATAGTGTGTCTTTTGACAGATACATATAACACGAGTATATAGGGAGACACATGCAATTGTAAAAACTATCATCACATGATAACTGAGTCCGATACAGAAATTCTGAAATTAGATCTGGATTAAGAGGCAAATTATCTTCTAGAAACTGTGTTTGGTTCTTCTTACATTAATTTTTTTGTAAACCAGTGTTATTAAAATACCTTCCGGGTTGGAGTTGTAAACGAAGAAGAAAAGTTAACCGGTCACCAGTCAGCTGTCTGAAAGGACACTACGTGTAACCAGTAGCCACACAGAAACGTTTGGGCTCAGAAAGTCCAATAGATCACGGCTATCCAGCCCGAAAGGTATTATTAATAATATATCCAGCTGTGAAAGCGTACATTGTTTCATTTGGACTAATAATTACTGTGAATATGTAATAGTTTTACCTTAAAGTTAGGTGCCATGCAGTTGTTTTTAACTTATCACACAATTTTTTACATTTTTCTTCTTCAACAGTCGTTTTATTGAACATACAGTAACTGTAGTACGATGTGGCCAAAATCAAGTAAGTACAGAATTAGTGCAAATTGCCTTTTATGTTTCTTTTTGCTCTATTCATTTTATGCTTCTTTTTACTCAAGTCAAAGAGGCTAAGAGATCAGTAAGTATTATTTTGTTAATAATATAAGTACACATAATGATATCAACATATAAATCAGTTTAAACACATTGGTAACCATAAAGAATTGATGATTTTTTTTCATTTTACATTTTTGTAACTTTTAATGGTTTTAGGGTTTTACAAGCAAAGTTTCTTATTAAAGGAAGTCTGAAACTTCTTGTGCTCTCCGATACGAGTAAAAGGAATAAACAAATCCCTGGGTAGCGATGCTTTTAACAAAAAATAATTTTTTAACACACCCTACTACAGCTTTCTTGCAGTATACATATGGCGAAGTCTATTTTGCCAAAGTAACAGTTTGGCACACCAAGTAAGCCAGTGCGTTAAAGCAACACTTTCGAACCAATAGTTAACAATAGTAAATGCTTGTTTCTTTGCATCGGGGCTGAAAAAAATATTATTCCTCAATTGACTAATTCATATGTCTTACGTTTCACTTCTAAAGCGCGTGGTACAAAATTTTCCCCTTCATATTCAATGTACCGAAGCTCCTGTAATTTACTATTATCTTTTTAAATAATATAATCAGAGGTGCAACAATGATATTCGACAATGATATCGGGGGGTGGAAGAAAGGGCTAGAACTATTGGGCCAGCCAACTTGTTTCCTCAAAAAGAATTTTTCATTGATGTTGAGTTTAAGTGTGACTTATTATAGTTAATGTTTATGAAATAAACAATGCATATATTGGATGACTTTTGGACATAAAATAAGTAAATAAATATTGTTTAATGTGTATAATTGGTTCCTAAGGGGCTGAAAGCCCATGAGCCCCCTTTGGGCGCGCCAATCTTTCATATTATTTTAAAAAGTGTAATGCGCTTTCTCGGTTATAAAAAGATTTCGGAAGTAATTAATGTGCGAATGTTTGATGACTAGATACGTAGTTGCAGGGAAACGTGTGAAAGGTTTTATCATAGCATAATTTTTAAATCCGGCGATCCCAAACAGATCATTATTTTAGATATTCATGTTGTGTAAAATAAATATTTATTTATTTATAACAAAACATATTTACGAGTACTTAATTTATGTTTTCTTGTCGATTTCAGAGACAGCAATAGGCTACAAAATCAATGCACAAACAGACAGAAACTCTGAGTATGTGAAGGCATTGACCGAGTGAGTATTAACAAACTATGCACGATTTGTATGCAAGCTTGTATTGTTGATAGTAAGGAAGTAACAATGTAAAACGTTACTAACGAATTTATTTTTCATGTGAATCCTAGCAAATTTCGTTGGTTGTGACACCCAGGTAGTCGATTTCATAAGAGCCGCAAAACCATGGAGAGAGGCTGATCATTCAATAGAAAAGAAAATCGTTGCAATAATAAAAACATTAGTAATAAGTACAATAATAATAAATATAATTATTAAGTTAACCATTAGAATTATTTATTTCAAAATAAATACAGTACTTTTACAAAAATAAAGTGATAATGGTTACTTTATGTAGATTGCTGCGTCTCACAGCTGTAAGGATGTTTACACCATGGTTGTTCTTTGACTGCATCTATTGGCTCACACCTTCCGGGCGAAGGTACAAGAAATGTCTGTCCGTTCTGCACGGTACAACTGACCGGGTGAGCACTTCCGTAGAATTAAAAAAAATTCTATTTTCAAAATAATGACTAGTTATTATACATCAGCACATACTACTTTATCGTTTTTCGTTCCTTTACGTCCTTTTCATATATAATAGCACATTCCCTTCTATTCTACATCACTTCAGGCATTATTTGAAAAACTCGAACGATATAACTCAAAATTACACCTAAGTAATAATATTTACAAAAAATGTATATTAAATTATTTTTAAGTTAAATATTGAAGAATATACTTCATTCTAAAGAAAATATCTGGATTCAATAAGAGGTGTAACTCTAGTGTATTCTGAAATAATTCTAAAACCACACGTGTTCATGATGGTTTCAATGCATCTATGAGTACATTGGCGAACAGCTGTGAATTAATATATCTTTCCGGTATTTACATGAATCGTTAGGACTTGGTCCATGATTGATTTATAATTAAGACTTATTTTATCATATATTATCGAAAAAATATGATGGGGAGGCTTAAGCTCCTGAAGTGCACTTTGGGGAAGTTTTCTGCCCCCTTAAAGAGGACCAGCAAATTCGATTTTTCGACAAGATGAATTGATTGGCTATATTTTAGCTCAATTTTTCTAATAACATTCTGGTAAAATTTTAAAAGAGAATATGATTTACGCACCGAAAGAGCAGAAATGCTGCGGATTATTACAGAGCCTTTCCGTCTCAACGTGAATTCATTGAACAAGATACATTATATTCCCGATAGACAAACCTACTAATTAAATGAAACGCGAATTTAAAAAAAAAGTTCTACGGCTCTTTCTATAGCCTCGGTTTTTGAGGATAGATGCGCCACGCAAATATATATTGTTTTAAAAAATTCTTTTTAATGTGAGCTTGCATAGCACACAATTGTTAATACGAAAGAATCCCTCCCCCCGACGACAGCGCCCGGCTAATCTAGAATACTAATATCTGTATTAAACTTCCATTATAAGAATGTAGAGTTCGCTCAGGTGCAGGTCCAATCGGTTTCTGCTCGCGTTTCGTCGTTCTTCAGTAATAATAGGTGCCTTCAAAGCCTGGTTCCAGATTCCTTGGAAACGGTTCTAGGAACTGTGTGCTGTTGTAATCTGTGAAATAGAGCCCAGTCACAGGTGAAGAACCTGTATTTTTATTTAGAATTGAATAGACTATTTGTAAGGTGACCAATGGTCCTCCTTTCGGGAGGACAGTCCTCCTTTTATAGCTCTTTTCCTTCCTCGAAAAGTGACCTCCTCCCTGTTCTCCCTTTCGATATTTTAAAACTAATCTGTTAACCTCTGTATTCAGAGATGACGCGCCGAACAGTTACGTGTCCGTGTGACGGTACAGTTCGGAAAGACACGATTAGGTTGTCAGATCGGCGGGATTCCTGCCCTTTTCAGTAGATTTTCAACTCGTACCGCGGAAAAAACGGTGGAAAACAATTGAGATGGAAGAAAATAAGTGGAAATATACTCTTTTATTTAAACGATTAAAAGGGATGTAAGCATAATTAGGGTATTTGTTTGAATTAACAAAATGTTACATTTATGTTGTATTTTTTCTCAAATTTTTTCGACCGTCTTATAATTAAAAAAAGGTCACCCACTGTTTGGTACTTGAATAAAATGTTCTTCGGTGTTTTTGTGGTTTAATCGATGGATTATTACCTCTGTAAACAGGATGTCTGCAAGCTCCCATAACACAAAAATACCTCATATTGTGTGCTAATTTCAAGAAGAATGGCGAATCCGATTTTTCATACGAAACTATATTTTCGAGAAAAATGAGTTTCATTATCACTTCCGGACACAAAATTCAAACCAGTTGCCGCTTCACGGCAGACACTGGAACTGCGTGTGCCAAGGGGACTGAGCGTTGCGTCGTTTCTCCGCGTTTTCAGTCAAACTGCCGAGTGAAAAATATCGCCTATCGCACACTAGAGTTTTTTAATATTATCAATGATATGTTTTTATTGTTTAAATTTCGCGTTAACAAGTAAAATTAAAATTCAATTTTTTGGAGAAATTTTTTTTTTCGAAAAAACTGAAACTGCAATTCTTTGTGAAATTCAACACTAAATCTGTGGTATTTTTTCTTGTGAAACTTGTATGCATTACTTCTTTTGCTCTGCAGGACCACTCCATCAGGTAACAACTGTTTTAAGAGTTAAATACGATAATTAGGTTAGATATAAATAACCGTAATTATCTATAATAACCACAGGTCGAACCGATAATCATCGGAGCGCTGGGATTTGTTCCTCAAAATTTGTGTAAGAACTTTTCCAAACTCCCAAAAGGCAGCGAAGTGCAAGACATAGCTTTATTTGGAATAGACCACAATTTGCGCAAAGTGTTGTAGAGACACAGAGAGATCTGCTCCTTAAGAAGCTAGTAGCAACTCGAAATACATATATTCAACCGACTCATAACATCTTTAGTTGCGCATTCGATTAATAATAATAATAATAATAATAATTTCAATAATATCTAAGGCAATGACATGCGCAATTTATGTTCAAGCTCGTTTATCTTCATGCTTTATTCGCCTTGTTAATTGCAGATGATTCGAGAGCGGAGGAAGGATCTACTAATGTTGGAGAAAGAAGGAGGAACGCTGGACGCTGATGAACTAGGTATGACGTAGCCGCAAAGACGCACACGGTTCTCAAACTGACAGTTAAACAACTATATCGTGTCCGTGGGGACACGTACTTGTAACAAATGGGACGATAGTCGCATGTATCATTGACTTACGTTCCGACAGCAGTGGAGACACCAATGCCAGAAACAGTGAGCGTTCATATTGTAGATTAAGTGTTCGTAATACTGAGATTTACTTTACATAATTGCAGTTTTTTCCTCGTATCGCATCAGAGTTGTGTGGCTTTCTTCTCTTTTACGGAATGCTCTGCGAATGTTAAAATATGAAGTAAACATGTAGGAAAAAATAATATTCAATTCAATTGTTCTGTTTACAGTATTAAATTCCACATTTCATTGAATCGTATATTCAACCAGCTTTAGGTAAAAATTAAACAACAAAAAGGTAATGCATTGCCCTATTAGAGATAATTAAATCTGACTTGCGGCAGGGAAAACATTTCAATTATTCAATCATATTATCCCTTATTTTATTCATCTACGTGATTTTCTTCATTTATATAACATTTCTTTAATATCGACAATTGTAATAGTGTTTCGTACATTACATTATCGTGTAGTAAGAGCTGCAAAATTGGCTGGTATTCGTACGTTGGTCGTATTTTTTTTAATCCTTCCACAGTACGGCAGATGTAAACATTGCTCGTGACAGAACCCGGCGGTTAAATTGTTTTCTTCGTTCACTAATAAACAAAACCCCTTTTGTTGGCAGGGCGGCGGCGGCGCTTGGTGTTTCTGGACCTTCTGATCTTGATGGCGCGCGACGGAAGTCTCTCAGACATGGACATCCGCGAGGAGGTGGACACCTTCCTCTTCGAGGTACGTCCCTCCACCGCACATCAATCGTACATTCTACACAATTTTATATAAAAATGAAGATAAGGTTTTCTCAAATAATATTGATGTAGTCGAGTAGTAACAGAACACACACTTTCTCGAGTAATTTATAATTGTTGGATAAAATTATAATACAGACTATTCATTGAAACTTGGAATCCCTTCTATACTCTTATAAAAACCATGGACACAAATCACCGCAAGAGTATTTCTGTTGGGTAGTTAATTAACTCTCAGGGGCGCATCAATAAGATTTAACACGATAAACATCGCAGAGTATCAGGCGCACATGCAACAAGCAAAACACATTAAGCTGTAACATAGATTACCAAGGAGCAAAACTCGAAAACGATGTGTCATAGATCTTAAAAAGTTTTTTTGTGTTCCTGTAGTTATGTTTTAACAACACGGGTATATGTGTCACAGATATTAACTCAAGAGTAATTATGGTAAAAAAAGCAACTAAAGCTTTACACGACATATTATGAAATAACTATATTAGTCAAAATGTCAAAACAGGATATTCCACTGTGTGGGACAAGTATAGTACTATTCGGAGCGGAAATGTGGCCACGAACAAAAAATAAGAGATACGATTAGGACAGTAGCCAGAAAATGCCAGCGAAATGAAATAGGGAGAAGGATGAATATAATTTGTTCTAGTACGAGGACCTTAGAAAATAGAGCTCTACAATGATAGGGACATGTTCAAGGAATGTTGAAGAACATATAGTCACACAACATCTTAAAGTGGCAACTACCTCAGAGGAGAAGAGGAAGACCAAACTTCGAATGGGAAATATATATTCCAGAAGCTATGGATTAAAGAGTCCTCAAAGCAGGAGATTGGGAAGTCGGAGAGTTGTGGAAGTTCAATGGCAAGCTCAGAAGGGGAAAATGAAATGCCGAAGAAGAAGAAGGAATGAATCGCCCTGTAAATTTTCCAGCTCAAGTTGTAGGTGCCTTCGTTTATTATTTATGCCGTTCTAATATAAATATCTACAAGTTGAGACATATATGTGAGCGTTCAAAGAAAATCTACTAAAACAACTACAGAAATACAATTAAATAATTTCTATTGTCAAAATCCTAAAATAATACCAACAAAAAGAGCATTTTGCCAAACTTCTGGAATCTAGTCATTAGATATATAATTTTTTCAATAACACCATAAAAATAGGTATACATTGTACTTGCGGGAAGTTCTGGAAGTTCAGAGTAAATTTTATTGTAGATATATTAGTAACCTTACATCAAATATTTTGAATATATTTCAGGGGCATGATACGTCTTCAGCTGGAATTTCTTTCACCATCTTCCTGCTCTCACGGCACTCGGATGTCCAAGTAAGTAATTAAAATATTTCCTTTTGCACAATGAAATAGATCATTCGATCGTGTCATTAATATACAATCACAAACTTATTGAATCATGGGAATCTGGTCGAAGGATGACCAAGAATCGACGGAACTGGAAATATTAGATAAAATTTTCATTGAACAATTTGGACCTGCTCTTTTGAAAAAAAAATGTACGAGCATATCTCAAAAGGCGCAATTTTGAGCTCATTTTCATAAAAACGTTTGTGCTTTCGAGAAACTTCTTATGAAAGAATTTGAAGCACTTCTGCACACAAATGCAATTGTGAGTATTAACTCCGCAAGAGATGTATCACATTACATGTTTAAAATTTTTGAAAAAATAAACGAATACAGCGAAATGGTGTTTATGTTATGTTATTCAGTGAATATTTGGATCCACTACTCGCTCAAAACGTTTAAAATATGAAAATAAATTCATTTAAAGCTTTTTTCATGAATATAAATTCGACAATCCAAAACTGCGTTCCTTACAACGAAAATCATGATCGCTCTACAATGAGAAATAATTACAAAAATTCCAATCTACCATATTGGGAGCCATGATATGAACCAAACCGCACTTACAATTAGAATAAAACTACTATAAGGTCATTTTTTTCAAAAACAGGCACAACATCACTTTATCGTTTTATCTGTACTGGATGCGCAATACTTGAAGGTTATAGTCCATTACGAGTATTACATACCTTTCTATTAACTTCAAGCTCTATATGATAAAACTTCAGGAAAAGAAGAGCGGGGAAATCTGACTTACAATTAAAAATACTCAAACTTCGCGAAACTACTCATATCTTTTAAAAAGTGTCCATGATCTCATTTAAAGATCTAAATTTAAAATTTAAATTTCTGTAGCACCACTAGTTTTTTTTAAACTAGTGGTGCTCCAGAACGGCACAGATTTTTTCACATTCGTTTTGTATTTCCTATGGTCACTGCTTGCTATATGAACTTGCCACATATTCTTGCCACTTGCCATCTATCGCCGCACGTAGTAGTTTTTTTAAATTTTCTTAATTTTTTGGTTTTCTTATAGTAGAACAGAAATATTTTTTAACAATATTAAAGAATAGTAAAACATTGCCCTAAATGGCAATTTCCTTTGAAAAATTTGGAACCGTTATTAAGAAAAAAGCGTGCATATTCGAAAGTTGAAGCTCTTTTTCACAACAATTTTTTTAATTTTCAAAAAACTTAATAAAAATTTATTTTGAGCATATTAATTCACAAATTAAATAGTGTTTAAAAATTGCAGGAAATGTGCATATTAACGCCGTGAGAGACAAGTCAAATAAATTACATTTTTATAATTTCTGAAAAAAACAAAAGAATACAGCAATGTAGCATTTATGTCATCTTATAGAATGCTTAGGCATCTTCTACAGTATTTAACACTATCCCTACCAAAAGTTAAAAGAAAAAAATTGAGCCTTTTCGAGAAAATATTGTTTTTGTATTTTTTTAAACTGCTCATATTTCACGCAATATTGCGCGAAAACTACTAAAATTTTTAAAAAAATGTACAGGACCTTAATGAAAGAACTCACTATGTAGAATGAATTTTATTTGAAGGAAAAATTTCTAACTTTAATTTTGTAGTTGTAGGAAGAAACCGAAAAAAAACTCATACTTTTGAAATTTTCGAAAATTCAGAGTTAACGTATTTTCTCTATTCTTACAAGAAATTTTTAAAAAAAGGAGTTGGTGCCGTTTTTTAGAAAATTTCTCAAAAATCTTTCAATCAAATATTTGAGAAATGTTCTCGCATTCGAATTTCGAAAAGGAAACCGGCGCCATTCTTTCAACCTTATCTTCTTCTATCTTAAGAAAAATTTGGAAAAAATTAGAGCGATTTTTGAGACAATCTTTATTTTATTAATTGCAATAATTTTAAGCCCAATTACGCAGAAAATACTAGTTTTACCAAAAGTTGTACATGACCTTGTTTTAAGAGCTGATCATTTGGAACATTCATTGTCTGAAACAAAAGTCTATCTTCAATTTTGCAGTTCGCCGAAAAGTTGGCCAAAAATGGGATTAGAATCATATTTTTAACCATTTCTTGATATATATGAAGAGAAAATTTTAAAAAAATGTATTCTGTTTTAGAGAAAAAAATAATTTAAAAAATTAAAAACTCGTTAAATCGCGCATAATTACGCAAAATACTCTTATTTTTGAAAAATGGTACACGACTTTATTTCAAGATCTTATTTAACGATAAGATTTTATCCAGGAAAAATAATATTTACCTCCAATTCGGAGCGGAATAATATTTACCTACAAAATCTGGGATTTCAACTAACATTTCGAAAATGTTTTTGAGGCATCATATAAAATAGCCTCAAAAGTCAGAATATCCGATTGAAGCTCCCAAAGCCACCCGTTCATTCAGATCGGTTGAGGAATATCCATTTTAGAGAAAATCCAAACCAGACCACAATTACATAACTTTCTCTTCTTATGAAGTAAGAACAAATAAGAAGTAACTATTGGCGCCACAGAATGACACATACTTTCTCGTACTACTGGTTATTTTCCTTGGCTCTTGAAACTATCTTTCCGGTTTTGGCTCACCCTTTTCTGTGCCTTGGATCCCTAATAGTTAAATTGAAATATGACTTTAGGAACTGTTAATATTCACGATGTGAAAGATAAAAAAATTGCATTTTTATAATATTTAAAAAAACAAGAGGTTGTAGTTAAATGGCGTTTATGTAATTTGATACAGTGAATTTAGCATTATTGTTTGATAAACAGAAAAGACAATAATTTGGAGCCGTTTTCGAGAAAACTTGGTACAATAATTAAAGAACTAATTATGGAACAAAATGTCATTTGAAGAAAAAATCGCTATCTTCAATATTGTTGTAGAAAGAGGCCGAAAAAATTCAGTTAGCTATGAAAATCGAACCTATGCCATCATTTTAAGTGAGTTCACCTCTATTCTTACATGAAATTAAAAGGAAAGAAATGTATTCATTTTAGAAAAGGGTTGAGAATGTTCCAGGGGCTTTATATAAAGTATCCCTAAAATTTAAAGTGTGTTTCAAATCGCAGAGTTTCTGATGATGCCAGATAGCCCGAGGGCAGTATTCATTTTGGGAAAATTATACGAATAGTTTAGGCGCTAGGGTTGTTTACAGACGGTACCAGGGGGACCCAAAACGTGCATTTCCGTTGTATTTTCGCTTCGATCCCAGGGCCTTTCAAATTTACGTCTAGAATATTTAAATCACCTGCGATAACTATAGGATGTCTATCGGCGTTTTCTACTTTCTCAGAAATGGTGTCTAAAATCGCGTAATTTTCATTCTGTGGACTATAGCAAACAATAATTTCTAACACATTCCATAATTTCTATCATGATCATCTCAAATTCTTTACTGACCCAATTTCTCCTTATGTCTACTGTATCCTTAACTCAAATGAATATCCCCCCACCTCTAGTATTTCTATCTCTCCGAAACGACCTGTAATTCGGACGATAAACTTCAGAGTTAGGTATCTCTTCCGATAGCCAGTTCCTATTATTACATCAGGATCACAAGCATCGACTAAATTCCAAAATTCTATTTATTTATTTATTTATTTATTTATTTATTTATTTATTTATTTATTTATTTATTTATTTATTTTGTATACTGCGACAATTCATCTGCAATAGCCTTGTAAAGCCACCGTCACCGCCGTCGCCACCGTCCCCACCGCCTCTTTTGCCGTTACCTCCTCCGCCGCCGCCCCCACCATCACCGTAGGTGCCGCCGCCTCCCGACTCATCTTTTATTGTGAGCGTAGATGCAAACATGATTGAATTATATCGTCATGTAGGGACCTAACTTCCCCGCTCCCTTCTGATTTAGAAGCAGTCCGTCACGCGCCAATCCTCGCGATGAAGCCCAAAGTTAGGGTCTACAAATATCCCGTCAAATCTTGTGCATGCTCATGAAATGTCTGATTTTATTCCCATATTTTGCGGTTATGGACATCCCTCCAACACAAAATTCTGCTAAAAATTTTTCAACATTTTTTTCTTTACGGTTTGTCCGAGTCAAACGCACTGTCGCACTGTCAAAACTGGTTGCATCTTCGTTGAGTTTGTTCCAACTTGAACGAAGACAACTTCTACACTATCATTTTTAACTTTTTCGATTACTTTCGTCATATTGTTTACATCAGCGCAGGGGAAAATGCCACATCACACTTAGAACACACACTCCGCTGTGATGATGCATAGTCACCAAACATCTTCACTTTTCCTTCAAATGCGCGTTCTGAGGGATATCGTGGTGACGTTTCCACTTCAGCAGGGCTTGCAACAACCAGGGCTTGCTTTGCAGTTTCCTGCCCTTCCCGGCTACCGTGTTTCCGCTCCAGAATTTGGAGCTTTAAGGTTAACTCACCGATTGATTTGTGAGCCTTCTCCAGTTGCACCTATAGTCTCCGAAACCTCCGGTCGCTCCTTTCGCACTTACGACAGGCATTCATCGCAGTGTCCACCGTAGTTTCCGCTCTAGGACCGAGATTCTGCTGTATTCCGGCAATCGCCAGCGGAATAGCCAGTATGATCGCGCATAAGACCTGCGAATGCTTGCTGATGCCTACGCCGCCTGTGCTGGCCTGCATCGTTGCGTTGCGAAACGTCCGAAGGCGCACAGATACCAACGCGCGCACGGTGAGAGGTCATTGTAATCCTCTCGAAGCTCCTTGTCCTCTCGCCTCGACTGGTAACGATGTGATGACGCACTCGAACCCTACGGCGATGTCTGATGTGGGGACTCGCGTAGGTACGGTAGCGAATTTTACGCCCTTACTGAGTACTGATAGGGTGTGTTAATTTAGGTCTTCGTCGCTGAAATTAACAACTACGTTGTTGGCCTGTTGAGGGACACCTGTCTTTTCGTGTTGATTCGTCTTGTGTGTAGTGCATTGTGCTTTGATAAGGCGCAGTGACCGGCGTGTGCGAAGGTGATGTCATTAGTACTCGAATTGCGAAGATAATATTAGGTGGAAAATGAATTACTTGAGTCGCCTTATTGAACGCCAATTTCTTCTTTGGTGTACAAGAAAACGTACGTGTAAAAAGATAGGACCCTTCCGGAATTAAAAGACGAAGTTTTAGGCAGCGGCTAAGGCAAAACGTATACATGGCGTTTCGGTAAAGACATATGAAAGAAACAAGTGGATATACGGAAGTAATAAATTAGATATTCTTTTCTATTACCTAAGCGTTCCTTTTCGTGAGGAATGTGTGTACTTAAAGACAGGGGTAAAATATCTTGTGCACTTTCCCGCGAAAATTAAAAAAAAATGTGGTGCTACAGAATGGCACAAACATTCCCATATTCGTTTCCTATTTCCTTTAAAAAACATTTCTTTCTTATAAAGTAATTTCAAACACTTTAACTCACAAATACAATAATGTTTACAAATTGCTGAAAATGTGCACATTAAGGGCGTGAGAAATATGTCAAAAAATACATTTGTGTGATTTAAAAAACAACAACAAATATATCCCAAATAATCTTTGTCATATTAACAGTAAAATTAACACTATTTGTTTGAAAAGATTGAAGAAAAACCGGAACCGGTTTTGAGAAAATGGCGTTTAAGGATTTCTAAAAATGCGGAATTTTGACCTAGTTTTAACAAAAAATGGTTGAGTTCTCGCTAAACTTTATATGACATTATTTAAAGCACAAGTACTCATAAATATAATAATGTGAACAAATCGACGCTAATGTAAATATTAACGACATGAGAAACATGCCAAAAAATTATATTTTGTAATTTTTGAAAAACCAAAGAATACAACAATATGGCGATTATGTCATATCCTAGAGTACATTTAGTACTATCCCTACCAAAAGTTTAAAGACAACGTTTGGACACGCTTTTGAGAAAATCTTGTTTTTGATATTTTTTAAAATTGCAAACATTGCACACATTATTGCTTGAAAACTACTAAAATTTTCAAAAAAATATACACGACCTTAATGAAAGAACTAATTATGGACAATAAATTTCATTTGCAGGAGAAACCTCACCTTCATACATATATTACTCTCTCTATCACTGTATATTATATATATATATATATATATATATATATATATATATATATATATATATATATATTGTGGCGTCACCAATCACACTAGAATAATTTTATTGTGGCGTCGCCAATAACAGCATAATTATTATATCTAGAGATAGCTCCCACCGAGGCAAAAGTAGGTCACGAAGGCCCTTTGTCACGCAGCAGAGCTTGTCCCGACCCCACTCAGGCCCGCCAGAGGCGGACGCGTTTATTACCGCTCGTAAAAATCAGCCGACCCCCTCTTCGAACAATGCACGCCCTCGCGCTCCTTTTTCTGCCGCGACCCGGGGAAGGAACGCGGAGTCCCGAGGGGTTGACGCGGGTGTCGATTAGAAAAAAGACACGTTTATGACGCTTCGTGAACGAGACCCTTTTCAAACAATACCCGCCCCCGCACCCGCTGCCACGCGCCTCGCCTAAGACGCCCGGATTCCCACAGGGGCTATTTAGAAATTAACCATAGCAGGCTGCCGATTAGCCTCCGCCGA
Organism: Gryllus longicercus; assembly: GCA_038098605.1. Classification (NCBI taxonomy): domain Eukaryota; kingdom Metazoa; phylum Arthropoda; class Insecta; order Orthoptera; family Gryllidae; genus Gryllus; species Gryllus longicercus. Next base: position 842,700 of record JAZDUA010000364.1, on the reverse strand, counting down.
CCATTTATGACCTTTGAAAATGCGCTACTGCATGAACACGTGTCCAGACAGCTGCAAGAAGCTTCTGGAACCGTTGACAAAGGAAGTGAGAGAGAGGAGGGAAGCCGGAGTTAGAAAGAGAGCGATCTTTGGAAAATTACAAGAAAACTGCGACCTGGTTGGTAAATTAGAATGCTGAAACGCAGTTACCCTCAGCCAATGGGAAGCTTCGCTATGAGGGAAGGGGTAAATTTACAGATTCAGAAACGTTTTGGGAGGGGGGAAGAGAGTTTTCTTTAACACTAGATGCGGAGAGAAAAGATACTTACGATCGGAGCGCGACGGGGGGAGGAACACTCCCAGAGAGGAGAAGTACTTACGATCAGAACGCGACTAGGAGAAAGACGTTCCCAGAGTGGATTTTACTTATGATCAGAACGCGACTAGGGAAAGATGTTCGCAGAGTAGAACTTACGTTCGGAACTTAATGACGATCGGAACGCGACTGGGGAAGGACGTTCCCAGAGTAGAAGTTTATTTGGATTAGGCCGGCATTAGTGCAAAGACATTCGTAAAACGGCACCGTGGATTTGCCGCGGAGGAAACTCGGGCGGGAGATCGCAGGATTCCGCACTACTTCCGGGTAGGCCCGTCTGCCTTCGCCACCATTTACGTCGGGCTCATTCATTGCCCATACTACGCTACGGCCAGCGCCCGTGGCTCCTCGACCGGCTGAGTCCGCACAGTCTAGCGACTCCGCCGCCGCCCCCGCCGCCAGCTGAGGAACGACGCGTCGCGGAAGGTCGGTGACCTGGGACCGCTCGCCGCCCCTGCCTCCGAGGGCTGCCACTCGGCCCGCTCGTGGAGACAGCACAGCCAGCGGTGAAAGCTACGAGGCGAAGCTGCCTCACAGGACAATTTTACGGCGAGAAATTGATAGTGGCCGCGCTCAGGCCCTGCAGATCGTAGATGGTGGATTGCATGTGTCATTAGAGATTAAGCCTGATATGTTAGCCTTAAGGGAAGTAGCCTATTAGTAATTAGGGAAATGAGCTCACAGAATAGAGATAATAAGAAACTTGCGACGCCCTTTGCGACCTGTAACTTCCCTGGCAGCTCATGGTGCCAGGAATAAACCACAATTTGTTATAAAATGACTCAATGTGATAATTCATGACCTCCCAACACTTCCATCCAGCCACATTTCAGGAGCTGAACCTGGCGCCCTCCCCCGCGTATATTACAATATATATATATATATATATATATATATATATATATATATATATATATATATATATATATATATATATATATATATATATAATATACAGTACAAGAAAACATTTGAAGCCGATTTTGAGAAAATTTTGAAAATGTCCCTCGGGTTTCCTGTATAGTACCCGAAATTTAAAAGTATGTTTTTCAAAATCTCAAAGTTTCGGCTCGAGCGAGATCGACGGAGTTTCCTCAATTGCAAAAAAAAATCCTTCGCATGATTTAAGCGCTAGTAGTGCTCATGGACGGACGGATGGGAGTGTTATCGTCAATTAATTTGTTCTGTATTTGAACCTTTTTTGAGAAAGTTTTGAAAATGATCAGTGTGTTTCATGTAAAGTTTCCCCAAATTTTGAAAAAAGTTTTTCAAAATCTCGAATCTTCGAGTGGAGCCAGACTGACAGGGGAAAATCAACTTTGGAAAAAATGTTTGTATTATGGTTTATGCGCTAGTGATGTTCACAGACGGACGGACGTTTTGCCGTCAATTGGTTTTTCGGTATCAAGAACCCACAAAACTAGGATTATTTTTTCTTAATTTAGCAACTGAATTTATCCACTTTTGGGGCTCTCATACAACCCATTTTTATAAATGAGTTCTCTAAAAAGGAGAATTTCACGTAGTGGTCACGAATTCACGCAGTCGTGGTGAACTGCACTTCGACTTTAAAAATATGAAGCATTTGTTTAAAATGTCTCCTCTATATATTCATGTGAAATGCAACCTGCCTCAGCTATATCGGTAAATAACTCCTAAACGAAGCGTTGTAGGGTCTTAAAAACTAAAATTGCGAGGCCAAAAGCCTCAAAGAAACGTTACTTACATTGTAATCTCTGAGATATTCTTGGTTATTCTATTAAATTGTTGCAGGTTCGGGGTTATTATCGATACTACCAATATCACCTACATTTCAACCCTTGAGGATGGGAGCCATCTTTGTGATCAATCGCTAAGAAGGCTTAGATTCCTTTATATTACACTATTTACGCTCTTTGTGTACACCGTAGTTTGCGCAGACTGACGAGGTTCATTTGCATATTTATTAATTCAAGATTCGCTCTCGCAGCAAAACTAGAAGTACTATAAATAGTTGCTTGATACCGATGAAGTTTGTTTCTAATGCATGTAGTGAAATCATTCATTTAACGTTTTGCCGTGATCTACAAGTGCTGTGTACCTCATTGGAGAGGTGACTACGATGGAAATAGGTGACATGTTCCCATGTTATCAGTTTCACGATACCGTTAGGAAACGTTAGGGTAGGGTTTAACATGCGAGAGTTCTCGCATGGGTACGCTAGTACTACATATATTACTCCGTATATACGGGAAAGTAAAAACACGAGAAATCGAAGTCGATTTGAATAGTGAAGTTAATTTATCAATTACTGGGACAGTATTTGTCACAACAGTCTCAACACGATTATGCTTATTGGTCGAATGTTCTGAAACACAATGAAAATGTCATCTAGAATAGGTATGTTCTTTCGAAAATAATAAATTGTGTAAAGTTTTATGGAACATATGAACACGCAAAACAAAATTTAAATTAACTAGTATGAAGAAGTCAACTTCTAATTTCGCTTGGTGCAAAACCTCCATGTTCTCACGAGATAAGAACACTGAAACCTACATTGAGAATTGTATTTTATTTTTAATTGATGGATATAACTAGATATTAACTGAAATTTGGAGCTCTGCTTTTGAAAATTGACATGACAAACTTATTGCTTATCCCATATTCCTTCTTTTCTCATGCTTTTCCAGGAAAAAATATATGAAGAACTGAAGAGCATCTTTGACACTTCTAAGCCGATAAGACCGAACATTTCGGAGATCTCAGAGCTGAAATATTTGGATATGGTCATTAAGGAATCTCTACGATTATACCCACCAGTGACTCTGTTTTCTCGAGATATTCACCAAGAAATCGTACTTCCTGACTGTGAGTATTTTTTGCAGATATAGCTGTGATTCGTAACAATCTAGTTATAGAGGATTAAGATACACAAAGTTGGACTATTAGTTTAAAATATTTTTAATAAGAATACGAACTGCGAGAAAATGTTGATGATTTTATATTTTTTAGAATATGGGCAAGTCAATCAAAGACGTTTTAATGTGATCGAAGGGCGGAAAAATAGTTGAATAGATACGCATATAACAATATACCACTAATTTATGTTAGTAATGTGCAATAAAGTGACATCAGTTACGGCAGTACATTCGTGTCAGTCTAGTAAAATAATCAATTATTTCATCTAAACTAGTACAGCTCGGTTGGTCGATTTGAAACGAAAGTAATATTACTACGGAAAAGATAACTTACCCTGGGCATTAATAAATAATAATAATAATAATAATAATTATTATTATTATTATTATTATTGAATAAATAACGAATACTAATGGTACTTAATATCCAGTTTTCTTTGGGGATATCTAACATTTGCTTTCCTTCTACAAGGGAACATGATAATCGTGGAAACGCGTACGTTAAAGCAAATTAATTGCCAATCGCATGACCCGGTGTCTGAAGTTTCCACGAGTTTGTGAGTTCATTTGAGGTTAATCTGTTGTGTACAGTTAAGAAGAACGTTTGGTTTGTCTTAGTGAAAAACTATTAAGGTGGCAAAAAATGTGAACTTGATCAAAAAATGAACTGCGAGATGCTAACAAAGCTTGTGGCGCAGAAATACGGAATGCCAGCAACAGCAATGTAGACTATGATGTTATAGTGACTATAATGTAGTCGAAACAGTTACTATTCATAGTGTTATTAAAACAGCACGCACTTTCTCGCCTTTAGTAATGGTTTTGTAATACGATGCGTTTGATGAACTGTGTGTCTGTCTTGATTAATTTATAATTACCGAATGGTGTTGCTCATTGATTTTCAGGTAGCGCTTCAGTGATGATGTAGCATCTACTCCTATATTATTTCAGTAGTATACATACCTTTATCGGCTCTCCCATGCAACTAATCTTTATAAACAGGGTCTCAAAAGCAAGAGAATTACGAGAACGAGCACGAAGTAGTGCCGCAACAGGACGTGGCATGGACTCGACTAATGTCTGAAGTAGCGCTGGAAGTAATAGACACCATGAATCCTGCAGGGCTGTCCATAAACTCGTAAGAGTACGAGGGGGTGGACATTTCTTCTGAACAGCACGTTGCAAGGGATCCCAGACATGCTCAATAATGTGTTCCTGGAGCTACTCTGTAGCAATTCTGAACGTGTGGGCTGTCGTATTGTTCTGCTGGAGTTGGCCAAGGTGCACAATTGACATGAACGGATGCAGGTGATTAAACAGGAAACTTACGTACGTGTCCATTTTCAGAGTCGTATCTAGGTGTATCCATATTACCCATATTACTCCAACCGCACGCCCTATACCATCACAGAGCCTCCACCAGCTTGAACAGTCCCCTGTTGACATGCAGGATCCATGGATTCATGAGGTTGTCGCCATACTCATACAAGTCCATCCGATCGATACAATGTGAAACAAGACTTTGGTTCCAAAACCCATCGATAATGTCTCGTTGAATGTTTCGCACATTGACACTTGATGACCCAGCATTGAAATCTGCAGCAGTTTTCGCTACGGTTGCACTTCTGTCACGTGTAATCATTCTCCTCAGTCGTCGTCGGTTCCGGTCTTGCACCATCTTTTTGCGGTTCAGCGATGTGATGAGTTTTGATGTCTTACCGGATTCCCCGTATTCATGGTACACTCGTGGAATGGTCGTACGGAAAAATCCAAATTTCATCGCGGTCTCGGAGATACTACGCCCCATCTCTCTTCCGCCGACTACAAAACACACTTAAAACGTAAAAACCAGCCATTGTAGCAGCAGTAACCGATCTTACAATTGTGCCAGACTCTGATTCTTCTCATTGTGCCGACCGGAGCGCAATAGTTTGATTGCTTCCAGAAGTCATTATTTCAATATGGCTGTGCCAGTTTTTTGGCTCTTCAGCGTATTATACATACGCGATTTATTGTACACAACGGTTGATAAATAGCGCTTCCTAAGATACATGAATTGGAGCTTATCATTGGCCAGTAGGTATGAGAGGCAAGAAAAATCTGATAGAAAAAGCGATAAAGTGTTTGAGATACACCGCCCTAATGGTATATATATATATATATATATATATATATATATATGCTATATATATATGAATATATATATATATATATTTATGTATATATATATATACATATATATATGTATATATATACATATATATATATGAATATATATATATATTTATGTATATATATATATATGCTATATATATATATGAATATATATATATATATATATGCTATATATATATATGAATATATATATATATATATATATATATATATATATATATATATATATATATATATATATATATTCTAGCTAACCCACCTACACCCAAACTTGCCACCTTCACAAGGCACGCATGAACCGTAAGCGGGTTATCAAGATTTTGCTCGTGAAGCGAGCTTAAAAATCTAGGGAGCAGGATCTTCAGGGTGCGAGAAAGGTTTGAACCCTTGGCACAATAAAATCACACAGATTGCACACAAACGGGCGTATAATTTACCCATAAACTTTTAGTGGCATAAGTTCATGACAAACCAAGAATATAGAATCACACTTTTACAAAGAATGATCAAAACACAAATAGAAACCTTTACAACACACACTCATATGAATGAACACATATAATTTACACCAAAATTGATACTCTGAAATAATTACCCTAATCTACACTGGGAATTCTCTTGGAAAATTAATTATATCTAAATTTATGCTATTCTAATTACATTGCACATGAAACCAAAATTTCAATTTAATATCTCCTGCTTCAAAATATTACATGCGAAGAACAAAATGTGTGCAAGTGCACTACTCTCATTTACAATTTAACTGTGTCTGAAAATAGCAGAATAATAAATGTCCTAAGTAGAATATTTTATGCAGGCAATAGCGCATCAAAATGTCTCCTACTATAATACTGCAATTTGTTGCCACCCGTGTCCTCAATTTCTTAACACTTTCCTATACTAGTTTTTCCCTGCCGACGTGAACTTGACCTATTTTCCGCGCCCTAACCATTACCTTGTGGACTTCCCACTTTTGGCCTTGATGGTCGTGCGCTGGTCTCTGCGTCGACGTCGCTCGGTCCCAGCTTCTGCGTCGTAAGAGACGGGATTCGCCTCTGCCGTCTACGCTGTCTTCTTGCGTCCTCTTCCGTTCTTCTTCCTAGTCGATCCGTCTTCTTCCTCGTGCGTCTGGGTCCTCGGCCACTTCTTCCTCCTCGTCTGCTACCGGCGCCTCTGACTACGCCCACGTTGCGAAAATGTCCCTTGCACTTCGCCGAATACTCGTGCAAGTTCCTCGCTCGTTGCTACTTCTACTTTGCTAAACCAGAACTTTTAATGCTTCTCTCACAACGGGTAACTTACTTCCCGTGTCGTTAATTGAAGGAATACTTTTCTTAATCTGCACTATCTCGCGGACGATTGACTAGAACGTCTGTTCGACGCCGAATACTCCTACCTAGTAGTCGTTGCAGCGGCAAACAATATCTAAACTAATGTTAACGAAAGTGTTGACTCGGCGAACGGTGATCAAAATGATACTGGTTCGGCGATCGGTGATCAAAATGCTGCTTACTCGATGAGTGGTGGCAAGAAAAGAGAGCTTCCGCTTGCGGGTTCGCGTATTTATCGTCCGACGCCTGGGGAAATTGTCCGTGGTGGGGCTGCTTCCCCTCTCTCCACCCTTCACAAGGAAAACGTTGCTCGCTAGTTCGCCTTCGTTTAGTACGGGCAACGGATACCAGGCCGCGCGTTTAAGAACCTCTGCTTTCCGCGTCTGCTATCCTCGCTGCCTGTGGGTGTTCACACATACGAGACGGTGGTGTTATGGGGTTGCACAATCCCATAACGCCACATTATATATATATATATATATATATATATATATATATATATATATATATATATATTATATATATATATATATATATATATATATATATATATATATATATATATATATTGTAATCGCACGGGGGAGGGCGCCAGGTTCAGCTCCTGAAATGTGGCTGGATGGAAGTGTTGGGAGGTCATGAATTAATACACCGAGTCATCTTATAATAAATTGAGGTTTATTCCTGGCACTATGAGCTGCCAGGGAAGTTACAGGTCGCTAAGGGCGACACAGGTTTCCTCTTATGTCTATCCTGTGAGCTCATTACTTTGATCACTAATGACTAATTCTCTTAAAGCTAACAAAATAAGGCTTAAATCTAATAATGCATGCAAGCTTCTATCTACCATCTACAATCTGCGGGGCCTGAGCGCGGCCACTATTAATCTCTCGCCCTAAATGTCCTGCGAGGTGTCTCGCGTCATAGCTTTCACCGCTGGTTGTGTTGGATCCACGGACTGGTCGTGCGGCGCCCTCGGATGCAGGGGCGGCGGACGGTCCCAGGTCGCCGACCTCTCGTGGTGCGTCCCTTCTCAGCTGGCGGCGAGCGGTCCCAGGTCGCCGAATCGAGCAGGCTCAGTCGGTCGAGGGCCACGGGCGCTGGCCGTAATGCAATGTGGGCTATGAATGGGCTATGAAAGGCAGCGGAGGCAGACAGGCCTACGCGGAAGTAGCGCGGGATACTGTGATCTCCCGCCCGAGTTTCCTCCGCGGCAAATCCACTAGTCGCGTTCAAATAAAATAAACTTCTACTCTGCGAACATCTTTCCCTAGTCGCGTTCTGATCATAAGTAAGTTTCCTCTGTGCATCTCGTGTTAAAGAAAACTCCCTTCCCCCCTCCCAAAAACGTTTCTAAATCTGTGAATTTACCCCTTCCCTCATAGTGAAGCTTCCCATTGGCTGAGGGTAACTGCATTTCAGCATTCTAATTTACCAACCAGGTTGCAATTTTCTTGTAATTTTCCAGAGATCGCTCTCTTTCTAACTCCGGCTTCCCTCCTCTCTCTCACTTCCTTTGTAAGCGGTCCCAGAAGCTTCTTGCAGCTGTCTGGACACGTGTTCACGCGGTAGCGTGTTTTCAAGGGCCATAAATGGTCGGCGGAGGCTAATCGGCGGCCTGCTACGGTTAATTTCTAAATAGCCCCTGTGGGGATCCTGGCGCCTTACCCGAGGCGCGTGGCAGGGGGGTCGGCTGACGGCTAAAAGGGTCTCTTTCACGAAGCGTCATAAACGTGTCTTTTTCCTAATCGACACCCGTGTCAACCCTTTGAGACTTCTTGTTCCTTCCCCGGGCGCGTGGCAAAAAAGGGGCGCGTGGGCGGGTATTGTTCGAAGGGGGGTCGGCTGATGGCTCAGCCGGGTTTTACGAGGGGTACTAAACGTGTCCGCCTCTGAAGGGGCCTGAGTGCGGTCGAGGGGGGAGTCTTCGTGATAAAGGCAGCGTCCCTTGACCCACTTCTGCCGCGACGAGAGCTATCTCTAGATGAAATAATTATGCTGTTATTGGCGACGCCACAATAAAATTATTCTAATGTGATTGGTACGCCAGAATATATATATATATATATATATATATATATATATATATATATATATATATATAATATGTATGGTAAAGCCGTTCTGGTTTTATTTTCACAAGTGGAATAGCCATTATAATTTATTATATTTTTTTAGGTTTTTTCTTGTTTTGTCCGCAATTTATTTCGCATAACTTTTATGATGGTCTCATCTGGTTTACAGCTCTAGTACGACAGAATAATACTCTTGTGGTGGAAGCCATATCATTGACAGATATATTTTTTCATCCTCAGCCCAAGCCGTGCTACCGGCAGGTTCGAGCACGATCTTGTCACCGTTGCTCTGGCATCGCAACCCGGAAGTGTACCCAGATCCGGAGAAGTTCGACCCGGATCGCTTCTCTGCTGACGAGTGTGCCCGCCGCCACCCCTACGCCTACCTGCCCTTCAGCGCCGGCCCTCGGAACTGTATCGGTGCGTACGCGACCCCAACTACGGCCTTGGTGGCATGGTCGTGGCCTTAGCCCCACGGCAGGAGAATACAGGGGGTTTCAGAATAAATGTGAGAAACTTCTAAGGCGATTAGTGCGATCGATGGCCATTTTCGCAAATGAATACGTGAAGGAAAATTCCAAATAGCGAAGTCATATGAGTAACATTTGCTTCAACCGGGAGGCTATCTATCGTGTACGGATCTTCGTCAGGTCAAGTTCAGATGCCGTTAAAATGATAACTTGTGCCTAGTGAACACGAACACATGATGGGTTGCCTATCAATGAACACAACTGCCATATGTTTAACTTTGTTATATTAAATTTGTTTATTGTCAAAAAGTTATTATCCTATTCTCCCATAGACCCCCTAGAGGTTTGTAGCATTTGTAGTACCTGTAGAATGGCAGAGCTCGATCGTTCACGAATGCTCAAGTTACCAAAACGTTGCCGCGAAACATTCTTCAGCTATAATTGTAAGAGAGACTCTGCAATGTTGCCACTTAAGTACATATCTGCTCGCAGTTGAAGGGGCGCGTTCGAAATAGTATTGAATATCAAACAGAAGAAGCTTTCGAGGAAAGTTGTTTTTCATTTGTTACAAAAAATAATATATTTCCCTCCTGCGAAAGCAAGATGTTACTGAGTAATGAATGCTACATTATTGTTAAAGAAGGGCATGCGAGTAAATCGACGAGCTAGAATATACTACATAGAGTGGCTGAAGCGCCTTCATCTTTGCAGGACATTGAAGCCATGTTTTTTGCAGTCGCCATTCAAACCTCTATTCCTTTTTTTAATTATTCACCTATTCGACATTGCTATCTTTCATAGGTACATTTGATTCACGCTTAGGCTTGACCATTCCTAACTATTACAGCCGTGTGGCTGCTTTTGCATTTTCATAATTGAAGATACGTAATTGCTAGTCGATTCTTTTCTGTCTTTTTTATTTTATTAGTGCTAAATATACGCTATAAATTGATATAGACGCCATAGTGCTTGTTCTTTTGTTTTTTGAAAAATTACAAAAATGTATTTTTTTGATTTCTTTCTCGCGTAGTTAATATTCATACTAGCGGCAATTTGTTCACATTATTATATCTATGAGTGTATAAGGTCAAATAACGTTTGACGAAAACTCAACCGTTTCCTGTGAAAACTAGCTCAAATTTCCGCATTTTCAGAAATGCTCAAAACTAGCTCCAAATGTTTTCTTCAAACTTTTCGAAAGGATAGTGCTAATTTTTCTCTTTAGTATAATGTGAAGTTCATTTGGAGGTATTTTTTAAAAAAGTTACAGAAATGTAATTTATTTGAAAGACCTCTCCCGCCGTCAACATGCACATTTCTAGCGATTAGTAAACACTATTCATTTTTGAGTTAATGTGTTTAAAATGGAATGAAGGTTTTAGAAAACTCAAATTTGTTTGCGAAAAAGAGCTTCAAATTTCGAATTCACAGTAGCGCTTAAACGCCATTTTCATAAAAACGGCTCCAAATTTTAAAAGAAAATTGCCATTTATGACGAGGTTTTATTATTTTGTAATATTCTTAAAATAATATTACCATTCTACTCTAAACAAACCGACAATTTAAAAAAAATTAATAAAATGTACTTTGCGCGGCTGTAGATGGTAGCTGGCAAGAGTATGAGGCAAGTTCGAGAAGTTAACCGAGACTAAATGAAATAGAAAACTAATACGGGGAAGTCTGCCAATCTGTAGCACCACTAGTTTATTATGAAAAACGGTGAATGATTTCCCAGAAAACTGTTTTCAATTCTGAATTTTTGTATTTTTAAGTCTATACGGACCACGACGTTCTTACTACTGTTACTACGCGAAGGTACGTCAGAAATATTGATAATTTATTAAAAGTCCATCTCGGCGTCTTTTGTTCGAAAAATATTGAATATTCACACTTGGAAGCCACTTAGGAAACAGCTGGTACAAATGAGACAACCTATTATTTAAGAAAGGAACTAATTCCGCTATCACGAGAAACGTTTGAGAACTTCAGAGTACTAAGAGTGCCCGCATAATGAAAGCAATCACTTTGTACTGAAGATTTTCCTTTGTCGTAAGTGTCGACTATGCATTTGCATCTACAGCTTTCTGTATGCATGACTAAAATGGCGGCTAGATACAGACGCAACAGTTTTGGGAAGTAGCAATTCAATAAGAAACAGTTTCGTGATCTAGAGCGATGAACTACACAATAAACAATTCACACTGAAAGCATACATAAATCGCGAACGTGGGTGTACCGTGAAACACGGTACACGTCTCACGGTTAGACTTCTTCCGGTCCACCTTTCCGAACAAGTGAACGTCATTTGTTATCTCTCGGCCTTCTGGTAGAAAACTGGCTTTCTTTGGAATCCTTCTAAGAGAATTCCCCATAAAAGTATTTTTTGGAATGTTTAAGCACCTAAAACTTTTTCGATAGTTTTGAGACACTTACAGACGCCAAAACTAGCTTATTTGATTCTTTTCGGCAAGACTTGTTACTGTTTTGACGCGTCACTTGTCACTGTTTTAACAGGTTGCTGTTGGAATATTCAGAAAAAATTCTGAAAAATGTGTTTTTGGAGTGTATGAAGACACCATAAGTGTTGAATCACTGCGAATTTTGCCATAACCTGGGGTACCTACTTCAAAAAACATTCTATACTGGCTTTCCGGTTTAGTATGTTTGATACATCATATTGACGAAAAGTAGGCCTATACTTAATTTTGTGCAGAAGCATACAATGTTTTGAAAGAAAAAGGATTCATATCTGTTCTTTGTCATGTAATTTTCTAAATTCGAGGACGGACAAGCCAACAAACTGTATAATGATATTTTTTTTTAAATTGAACTTGCTGTGCGCAAAGAAAAGTGAAAATGGTCATTCTTCGCTCGCAGGTCAGCGCTTCGCCATGCTGGAGATGAAGAACGTGATCGCGAAGCTCGTGTGGAACTTCCGAGTGCTGCCGGAGCCCGGGTTCGAGCCCTCGCTGGTGTGGGAGATCATCCTCAAGTCGCAGAACGGGCTGTTCGTGCGCCTAGAGGAGCGACAGCGGGAGTCCAACTGAAGACTCCTAGCTCCGGGTATTTTCACACTCCATCATGCGCGGTATTCAGACGCCACGGATGCCACGACGTAAACACAATTGCAATTTGGGCTAAACACAATGCTAAACACAATTGCAATTTGGGCTAAACACAATGCTAAACACAAAGGTCGTTTCTGAAATCGAGCTCAAAATGAGAAATCCAGGATTACAGTTTGAAAACCTCTCTAGTTGATTCCCAACTTATTGAAGTGTTCAGTTGATTGCTATTTGCTGTAGATAATTGGTACATGCATGTGGTAGACTCCATTTAAAATTATTATTGTTTATGTCTACCAAATGCCCTGAATAATCGATATGAAAACGAACTCTTCATTGGGAAGACGAACTGAATACTCCGGGTTCGGGGCACCATCGCACCCCATCACGCGCGATTTTAAGGCGAGGAGATGACATCAAGACGCAAAGAAGAGTTCAATTGCTCCTCGATAGAGTAGTGAGCAACCCAACTGATAATAGTTGGACCCATACCTTGAGATTCCGCTCAGTTGTGAGTACAAAAGAACAGGGAAGGAATTTATAAAATCAATAACAATAATGAAAAAAGGGATTTTTAGTAACATACTTGATAATATGGAATAAAAATGATTACAACGATAAAAATATAAGCAATAAAAATAACTATACTAGTATTAATTTTACATTTTATGGCTATCCTAAACTTATATTTTAAACTAATAAGTACATGATTATATAACTATGGTGTACTCCTCTTCACATTTGCACTTTACTTCTCATACCTCTTCTGCATTGCACCGCTTATCACAACACGTCACAACTTTGAATATATCGTATTTAATAAAGCAATGAATTTAATAGTAATTAATACTAATAATATAATTTCAATAAATAAATAGGTACTGTTGGGTATGACTCATTATTTATTGCGGTATTATCCTCAAACATTATTCGTTTTTGTTTGCTTCTATTTACGTAGTAAGTTGAGTTAGATTTTGTCTGTTCTTGGGCATTATTCATTTGTTTTTGTTTGCTTGTATTTACATTAAGTTGAGCTGTAAGGATGTATTTTTTTTCTGTTCCTGTACATAATTCATTTGTTCTTGTTTGATTGAATTTTACATTGTAAATTGTTTTAGTCGTTGTTTTGTCTGTCTTCTTATTTTTATCATGCATTTTTTATCATACGATTTGACCTCGTTTTTTTGTCCGCTATATTAAGAAGGTAAATATAGCTTAACAGATTTCAGGTTGGCAAACAGGTTTTAACTCGGCGAAGTACAATGTTCTTAACGGAACACATATCTAACATTGTACATTTTAAGTTTATATTTATAATATAATACACTTGAATAACATTATTATTATATATAGCAATATATAATAATAACAATAATAATAACTGCTTATTAAGTCTCATTCAATAAATAGAGTTTACAAATATCACTAGTTAATTTACTTCTAAATCCTTGAACACCTAGAGGAAAGGGTTTCAAGGCTGTCACAGGCAACTTTTTCCACTCCGTTTTTGTTCTACTTGCACAGCAATACTTTCAAACGGCTCTTCTTTATGATCTAAACTGAATTTGTGCTTGTGATCCTCCCTACCAAAGTACGTGGATCTACCGAGTCGGATGTAAATATCTTTACAAACTTGATAAACCGGTGTTGTATCGGAAAGCCGGGGAGAGAATACGAACACTTTTTTGTTAACATATTTATTACAATCAGCTGGAAATTCAAAAGTCGATATCCAAAATACAAGCCAAGACACAGAAATACCAGTAGATGTCCCAATCGTCGCACAGTTGTTACCGTCCACCAGCAATCACCCAAATACATTGTTCCGTCGCCAACACGTCGTAGAAGCGCACACATTACTTCTCGCTCAGTTTAACTGCCTAATAACCACACTGCCACTTTCCCATCTCGGGGCCCTTAAATATGTCCCGAGCCCTCTGCGCCCGTCTACGCGCTTCCCGCCTTTAGGAAAGTAGTGGTGGGCTGTCCGTGGATGCTCTTCGCTGCCTCGGTGCGGAGCGACGCCGTTCGCCTCGCTCCCGGTGGCGCCTTGCGGAACTGCTCATCCTGGCCGCAGCGCTGGACCGGGCCTGTTTCCAGGGCCGCACCTCTCATGTCGGGCACAGTGCGCCCCCTTCCCCTTCTCCGCGGGCACAACTACTGTGTATATAGCAACCAGCATACGCTTTTTGTACAGGTCACAGATCCTTCCATTAACCCTCCTGAATAACAGATACTCTCATTCTACTTTCTTCCTACTATCTCGGAAAGAACATTTTTACAAGCAATCTCTATATTCTCTCCAAATTTTCCTTTGTAAATTTCTATGAGTTCCAACACCGCCCCGTATTCCGTTAATGTACGAACAAGTCACCTAATTCTCTCACTTTCACAGTTCTGTTTGTGAATATCCGCAGAGTACAAGAAAAATGCAAAGACCTCCCGGGTTAGCTCCCGACTGTCCGTTTAGAAGAGCCAAAAGCCAAAAAAAGGTGCAGAGACTTCCCCTCAGTCACCTGGACTCACCGGTGACACGTTCATACACACAACGAACATGATGAAGAAGATTAAAAAATGGAGAAAGGAACCCTTGAGAGCCTTCTCTGCATCCCACCGTCAGGATTTGAACCAACACATCTCCACGGGGGGATGTTCCCTTCATTTTTATAGGAATTGACTACGCTGTACTCCTAAATAATACTCCTAATAGTACTCCTAAGGTTTTCCTCAATCACGTCTAGTTTTCGTGCTAAGGATCCTACTAAGCACACTTACATTAGAATATTTACTGTTTAAAGAGATCAATAACTTGATAAGACATAACAATAATAACAGATATGAAGATGACTAAATGAATTATAACACTAGATAGTTTCAGCGCAACCTTTGTTAATAGTAAATTATATTAAAAAATGTATACCCTAGTACTTCCTTTCTGTATGCGTCCTTCGTGAGTAATAAATGAGAATGATTGAAATAAATGAAGCTATTTTACATTTCCTTTAGTATATTTTAAAGTAATGTGGATTACCACAACATTATGGATTAATACAATATAACATTATGGATTAACCACTAGCATTAAAAATTACCACAAGATATGTGCTACCACCACGGAATAGATTTTAAAGTTTGTTTTTTTACCTAAGACAATTTATTTTATAGATTGTTAGTGCTTCTACTAGCAAGGTATTACTCCCGTAAGTGTAGGGCATTTTTCCTCGACAGATGTCTGTGATCTTCCCCGCTGGATAGCGAGATCTGGTGCCGACCTACCGTCGACTAGAGGGGTTTCCCTCATCCAGGTATCTCCCAACAGCAAGGCACCACCCCAGCTGGAACAAGCTCTAAGCTTCTGATCAGCCTCCCGGCAAATGTGGTAGTGTAGTGCACGTGAATGTGTGTGTAAGGGTTGAAGATAGGACAAGGAAGAGTAAGGACAGATCGCGCGCAGCCTGTGACCCGTTTGTTAAGGTACTGGACCAACATTTACCTAGTGTTGATCGGAGAAACCACGTAAAACTACCGATCAGAGCAGCCGGCCTCTAGAATTGTCCTCCAGACAGCGACTGAATTCGTCCTAACTGAATGTATTTTATTGATATATATGTATTTTATATGTATTTATTTAATACTTACTTAAGCGTCTTTCGTTTGTGTTTGGCTCCAGGTTCATTTCTTTTCAAAGACCAACAAAAGTCAGCAAACATATTGATAACCCAGAGATTTGCTACCCCTCTACCTCTGAAATATAAAATAAAGTCTCTCGACATTAATTACCTTTTTCTTTCGTCATGCAAAAGTAGCAATATGTTAAATGATCCTTTCTTCCACGCCATTGGTATTCCAAAGGATAATTGCCTTTATGATTCCCTTATTCTATTGTCTAAGCCTTCTTAACATATGTTCGACTTAGCTGTGGAACAAAGGTCTTGTCCTGATCTCTCAATTTCAATTCAAAATAAGAGTAATTTATGTCCTTCACAAATGCTGTAAGCGTACTCGTAATATTTGATATTTGCCTTGGCAACGTCACGTTATGACATTACACAGTTTTCTTTGTTTTTGCGGTGAGTCCAGCTGTTTGTGGCAGGCAGAATTAAGAGTCTGTTTTGTGATCCGTTGGTTCCCTCCAAATCAAGGGAACAGTATAGAGCCTGTATCATGAACCATTTAAGCATCGTGTCAGGAGTGCAACCCACGACACAGCATGGGAGGCCTTGTCCTGGTCGCCTATCTTACACCCGAAGTAAAGTTTATAACAGGATACTTCCTTACCACAGGATTAAAGTTCAGGATTTGCGATTTAATGCTCCACGGATATACAATCACGTATTGAGCTTTTTATACAACTGCAATGCACGAGGCATTTCTTCTTCTAAATTAATACAAAGCACAAATCTTCACGAACCTATATCAATCAGTCGATCCAAGCCGCTTTCCACGCTGTCAGATCTCTCAATGGTGGAACGCATTTGTCAAGAAACACGAGATTCTATCTTTTTGAGCATGACTTAACCGCAATGTTGCCACCCTTTTTTAATTTTCTAAATGTAAATTTTCAGAATTTAGTGTCGTGTATAAGAAGTCCTTGTACAAATTTCGATTATTCCTGAATAATTACATCTAAATCAAGCTACACCAAATTAACCAGTATGCAGTGTTTTCAAACGTTACCGTAAACAGAGAGTAGCGTGTAACAAGAAAACTGAGCCTGATACACAAAACCTGATTTCATATTCGAATTCAGTATCGAATGCTTAGCTAAGAACACCATTAACGTTCTTTGTTACAAAATGCTGTTGACCAGCGTTATGTTTAAATTAAATGTGATTAAAAAGCTGCACAATTGTACAATACTGCACAACATTACAGTAATTGCTTGCATTTAATGAAAAGCAAAATGGTAGTTACTGCGATTCATCCTTTTTTGTCTGAATCACCCAACAATGATAGAAAGAATATCTACGAGAATTTGTCAGGACAATGATGAAAGCAAACAACCCATGAATGTAAATATATTATATTTACTTTAAAAACTTTCTACTCGAGAACGTAAATAAGGATATGAAAATATATAGTGACTTTTTAAATTACTATTTTAGACTTTGAAGTGCCTATTTGACAACTTAAACGCATGTTTTACAATTTTAAACGCATATTTTACATTTTTAATTGCCCAATTAACCTGCATATTTCTACAGTTTTTCCTGCCTTTAAATCTACAGCTTAATTACTAGACCATTCAATGTGCTCACATTAAGATCTGCGTTCAAACATGAACTGACAGAATGCTTCATTAGTTAGTTTTGATTCTTTATTTAACTGAACATACTGCGATTCAAGTAATGAAGTTTCAAAATACGATGAAGAGAATCTAATGGCAAATAAGATCAATAACGAGCTTTGATACAAACTTCTTGTACATATGCGTTAACCCCTGACAATAGGGAAGAGAAAAAACAAGTCTTATTGCCGAAAAGACAGCATGTGGCAACGATATACATTTTGTCTTTCATTATTAATTATATTATTAATTTTTTGACACAAAAACTCTTATTGCCGAGTCCTGGTAAGGAAAGAGGGGATCTAATTGCTAAATATAGAAAAAAAATCCTCTAACACGAGGTGTAGCCAGAATCCATGTTTTGTGTGTCTTTGATACTGAAAAACGCCAAAATGTCTGTCCAACCGTCTGTCTGTCCTCCGTCTGCCCGTCCGTCCATCTGCCTGTTCGTTCGTTCGTCTGTGTGCGTGTCCGTGCGTTAGTCCCTCCGTCCTTCCTCCCGTCCTCCACCCGTCCGCCCGTCCGTACACAACGCTAGCGCATAAACCGAGCAGCAATTTTTCTCCAAAATTGATATTCCCCAATCTTTCTAATTGATGTAGCGGACCCTGGAATTTGGAACTGAAATTTTTGTTTTGGGGGTACTTCACGCAATGCCTCCACTATTTTTTAAATTAAATTTTGATGTTGAATAGTGCAAAGGGCGTTTAAGAGAATGGTGCAGGCTTCTTTTTTGTTGTCATCTCTGATTTTTTGAAAATGAAAAAAAATATAACTCCAAAATTGGAGATTTTCGTCTCAGATAGTCTGCTGTTCACAATTAGCTCTTCAAAAAATGGTAATGTGCAATGTTTTGAAAAAACGAGTGGGTTTTGCGTATTTTGCGATTAAAATTTACAAAAATAATTTTCTTAAATCCGCTCCAAATTTTTTCTTTAAAATTTCTTCGCTCATGTAATAAGAGACGATAACAATATGAAGCTAGTCTCATTTTCGGGTCCTGCTCGGTTTTGTAAAATTAAAACTAGAAAATTGAAGATAGAGGTTTTTGTCTCAGACACAATTTATTGTACAAAAGTAGTTCTTAAAAAAAGCCATGTAAATTGTTTACAAAAAACAGTAGTTTACAACAAAAAACACACTTAAAAACGCTCCAATTTTTTTCTTCAAATTTTCTTCACTCATGTAATAAGGAAGGTAAGAAATATGGTGTTAGTATAATTTTCGGGCATTGTTTTTTTTTTCGAAAATTGCCAAAAACATTTCAAAACTAAAAATAAAAAAATGAGATATTTGCCTCAGACAAAATCTGTTCTACAAAATAAGCTGTTTAAAAAGACCACGTACAATTTTTGGAAAAAAAGAGTAGTTATGGCGTAATTTCTGCTTGAAATTAATGTTATATTTACAGATTTCACACCAACTACGGGTCACGAAGAAAAATTAATGAATGGTTTGCCTGTCGAAAATGCCAATATTAATTCTAGTTTTCCTTTCTTGCTTTTTTCTTTTTACTCAATATGTATTCTCATTGTATTGATGTATTTCTTTCTAAGCAATCCGCAAAGCTTAATAGAAATTTCGCAACAATGCCGCAGCGATTGAGAAGCTCTTGAGTAGCACTTGTTTTGTTTATATCACTTTATCTCTTCTGAGAAATGAACGCCTCTTTGGTAAAAAGCAATAGTGTTTATCGTTAACTGAAGTGTGGATGATAGAAGACGGCAATGAAATGAAACGCTACAGGAACTGTTATCTTACGACGAAAGGCATCTCATGAATGTTCGTAATTAATTTTATGTCAATTGCATATATTCTAATTACTGTGTTGATATTATTAGCCATTACATAGTTTTGATAACACTGCGCTGGCTGCAGTACGATGCTCACTTCTTAGTTGAATTAGACTTCAAAATAATGACGAATTAATTCGAAATAATGACTGAGGATTTAGTAGCAGAAAATGCAATATTCCAATATTACGTAGCTGTTTCCAATAACGCGAGAAAGTTTGATGTTGTAGTACCGCTAGTTCCTTGGCGGGTCCCGGCAATAAGAGTTTTTGTGTCGAAAATTTCCCGTTTTCCGGCGCATGATTATCATACTATTACTTCTTGCGTTCGTAAGTGCGAGAAAGTAAAATGGATTGCTTTTGACATATCTAAGAAAACTGAAAAAAGGCGTGACTTTTACAATTTGTACTTAAAAAACGTGTTTCCGGGAAACATTTTTGTTGGTAAACCTCATATTAGTGTTAAGCAACCTAAAAAAGTATAGGAATCAAATTTCAAAACTACACCAAAACATTCTTTAATTTTCTACCATTTGACGACTGAAAGTATACTTTTTTGAAAATGTGAGCAATTTTGGCATAATTTTCCGTTAAATGTACACAAACACCTATAATTTTCTCAAAATCGACTCAAACTTTTCCTTAGCATTAGAGACGTTCTATCTCGAGTATTTGCAGCCCTAACTGACCCAAGCCAAGATAGCTCTTAATTATGCGTAGAGCACTGTGCGTATGTTCTGGCCTGGTAACAGCAAAAAAAAAGTCCTTGAAAGATATGATAATCCATCTTTCGGGTGCACATATTGCGAATCTATTTCAACATATATAAATGCTGGTGATTCACATTTTCTTCAGTTACAAAATACGGAGCTCGCTAACAAGATGGCAGAAGTTACCACTGTACACACGTGAGTTAGATTTACAAATACTGTGCATCCAAGGGAAAACTAACAGGGGAGAATATGTATATTATTCTTTTTTACAAGTTTGAGTTTTATGGACCACCGTAAACAAAAATTGGTCATTTGGATAGCCATTCCTTTCATTTTATTTTCCCGTCGTACTGTTTACCTATTACTTTTTCGACAGAAAAACTTATTTTTCTTACTCCAAACCTACAGCCATAGTTACGTTCGGGGTCGAATAGGGGACAATACCGGAATATGAACCGGTTATTGATCGATTTATTCAAGTTCAAGATTCCGTTGATTTACAAAGTTGTATATGAATGAACTTGATAAATGTTCTCTGGTATAAACCAACAATACACATAATAATTAAAAATTTTCTCCTAATCTTTTGTATCCATTGTTCATTCTTACGGGAGATATTTAGAAAACTCATGAAATTTTAACTATGAATTCACAATGTTGCTCCCTCTCTCTTTCTCTGTCTCACTCTTTCTCTCTGTCTGTCTCTGTCTCTGTCTGTCTGTCTGTCTGTCTGTCTCTCTCTCTCTCTCTCTCTCTCAATCATCTTCGATTATTCGAGAAATTTATGAAAATATTGGTGTTCGTAATTAAGGAACTTGTGTGCAATTCCTTCTATTATAATTATGCATGCTGTGTTTTATGTTGAAAATGTTAGGGCGTAGGTAAAATTTCTAATTTATCGAAAATTGCAAAATTTCAAAATTTTTTTCTACAACTACATATTTAAGGTAAAGATGTTTTCCTTAATGATATCCGATCTTTCAAAACATCTTAAAATAAAACGATGTACAATTTTTCAAAAATATGAGTAGTTTTCGCGTAATTCTGATTGAAATAAAAGAAATTATTAAATATTCTTCTCTCAACCTGCTACAAATTGTTTCTTCAGTTTTTCGAATAAGTTATACTCGTAAAAATGGCACATTGCCCATATTGCGTTGTTAGTATTACGTATGGACACCTGATGTACACACTGTGAGTAAGAGGGGCAAACTATTCAAGAAAAATCTTACTGAAGCAGCCTGCTGTTCGAAAGTAGGTTGAGTACAGATCGAAGAATGTTTCGCAGTATTATTACCTCTAGTTTGTGTGACCTGAACTAAAATTTCGAAGAAATTCTGAGTTTTGATAGTCTGACGTGTTTTAAATTTCGAAAGGCTACAAATTCTTAAAGTTAAAATTTGAACTAGTTATTAAGTATTCTCAAGAATTGGATGTTCGCCAGCAGCTTCATCTATAGTGAGTAAAAATGTTAGCTGATAAGGATTTATCAGGAAATGAAAGTCTTTCATGGTCACTTAAAAGCAAAGGTCGTCATATAAAGTATGTATTGTCGGCCATGTCAAGGGGGTATTTTTAGGTGGCAGATATATGGGATAAAGATACAAAGAATCCGAATGGATATATACATAATTTGTTGTGAACTTCACTACCAAAAGATACATATGCTAGAAGATATATAATGTTATTTGAAATATTGAAATTGTGTCGAGAAAACAGGACCAAGAGGTTGCGAGGAAATTGTTTATCAAGTGATGAACGTAGCAGTTGTGTTTGATAAACGATCTTTGAAAGATGCTGATCAGATGTCAACTGTTAGATAAAAATATTAGTGAAAAATAAGAACATTTGCGGGACAATATCCGCAGATTACCAGCTGATAAGTGCAATAGCTCAGTCAAATTTGATAAAAAAGAACCGGAGGTTTGATATTTGGCGTGATTGTTCTCTGGTACCTAATGAACATCATACAAAGTTATAGGGTTGAAAAGGTCTTTTTTATTGTCGACATGGTCCTATTTTAGTTGTCCCACTTATAAGTATGATGTTATGACATGTTCAATGCACGAAAATAAATTAATTTTTTAGACATGTATCTACATTCTATACTTGGATTTTTATACAAAAAGCACAACCATTTTACATCTTATCAAATCTTATTTTGTACAGTAGATTTGCTTGCATCCGAAATCATTGCTCCGAGATAACCTCGGGTACGTGTACAAATCTTTTGCACACTATCCTTATCCAATCAATGTTTGACGAGAGGTTCCAATGATTAAAGAGTGTAGATTAAGGAGGTAACATTACTGAAACCGCTAACGGCGTTGACCGTTTTAACGTGAATTATTTTGCACGGTTTTTTATGATATTTTTGGGAAAATGGAACAAAAAACTGCATTAAATTTTGCTTTATGAACGGTTAATACAATGGTTTTGGTGAGTCTTCAATGAAAATGCGCTTTTATAAGTAATACAAACGTTTTCAATATGTTCGTAAAGACGTTGAAGATGACGAGTGTCCTAAACGCCCGAGCAAATTGGGCTAACAACTGATAACATAAAAATAGTGAAGGAAATTATTATGGATAAGCACTGAATCACAAGTAGAGACGTTTCTAATGACATTGACATATTATTTCGTTCGTGGCAAGCTATTTTTTCGGATGGGGAGGTATGAAACAAGTAGCAGCAAAATTTGTCCGAAATTGTTGACTTTCGACCAAAGCAGTGCCAAATGAACGGTTCTGGAAATACTGAATGAAGTCATCGACTATCCAGACCTGTTCCCACCAGACACAACTAGATACGAAAGATGGATGAACGGATAATGTGGGTATGGTGTATGGATAATGTGGGTATGATGGGTAGCTACACCCATTGAAAAATTCCGAATGAGTAAAATACCCATTTGGAATTGGGAGAGAGAGAGAGAGAAATATTCCATAAACGTTAAAATTCAGAAATGAACGATGTTTCTCGGCATTGCGTCGACTCAAAACGTAGTATATGTAACCAACTGCATTGCAAGATCGGCTCGAAAGTATTGAGATTTTACAAGTTTATAGACACATGACCGTCAAAATCGACTTTCAAAAATTGTTAAATGAGGTTGTATAAAAATGCTAAGAGCAGCGTTGTTCTTTTATTGCAAAAATGAAGTGGTTAAGTAAAATAAATGTAATAATAACTTAATAATAAACATGACAATTTGAAAAAAATATGTTTTGTATTTTTCCCTTTCTATTTTTCGATGGGAGATGGACGAGGAAGGGGGCCCCAAGCGGGGTGAACTACCCACGGGGACTTAACACCAATCGTCAGCTCTGGGTACATATGACTTACACACATACATGATCTTACACAGCTTAACTTGCAACCCGTGTCTGAGAGCACTTGTTCTTGTTTTGGCAAGTTGGCAACCGCGTGTTTTTACCGCCTTTCAAGACAGACATGCCTCGCACGTCGAGACAGCAGAGGAGGCGTCAAGTCGTAAGCAACTTTCCTGTTTGTGTGTTTTCCCATTCAAGAGCTTAGGCGGGCAGGTACGCAGCTCACAAACCGAAGCTTTTCGCGCTGCACAGAGTGGGTGGGGTGGGGAGGGGTGAGTAGAGATATAAGCAAGAAGCAAAACGTCTCTTTAAGCGATTCTGTCTACGATGCTTAAGAAAACAAATGTAATACTAAAGATGTGGAGGGAAGTTATGCCTGTTAACCAATTTATTTGTAACACCACCATAATAATAATTATTATTTAATGAAAGTCGGTTCAGAGAGAAATCAGAAAGATAGCTCGTGAAATATTACCGCCAAGCTATTCATTATTTATAACAATAATGTATTATTATTATTATTATTATTATTATTATTATTATTATTATTATTATTATCTGAGGGCACGCGGGTCGTGGGTCGCTAAAAATGAAAGGGATGCCAAAGGTATTTCATACGTTGCCAAATTGCCAAAACAAGAAGTGGTGTTTCCAGACATGGGTTGCGAATAACGCTAAAGACCCTATATGGGCTCAAATTTAGTCACAAAGCTCGATCGTCTTAATGGAAGCTTACTGAAAAAACAATTTCGATCAAATGTGAAGGTTATGCTCCAGAATCACCAATCAAACCATTTTATGGATTGATTGGCGATTATTTTTTTTATTAAAATATAATTTACAATCTGGTTATCGATGAGAACTTCTTCTTTACCTTTGTGTCTTCCAGCGTCTGGATAATCATTTGACATATTCCTTCCTAACTTGTGCCTTAGGTTTTATTTCTCTTGTTGTTAGTCCATTCCTATGACATACATGTGAATAGAATGAAACAGGACCGGAAACTGAAGCAGATGTTGGAGGCGAGATGTCGGAGACGAGACTGCAATATGAATGGGTGAATACCAGAATGATATGTGACATTTTATAAATTCTAGGAAAAATGTTTATTTAAGTCAATATTACTCTAAAATCGTGGTGCTTTGTTTCATCATTAAAACCATATCAATTGTTCATTAAATCCACGAAAATACTAAAATATAGCCTAAAATATACACTTTTTCTCAGAAGTTATAAAATATCACTTACACCGTTCTGCATCGTCGTTTGCATTCATTCATGTAGCCTTTCCAGGTTCCACTGGATCTTCCAAGAAGTATTTTCCCCTCATTTCTAGTCTCCAACATCTGCTTCGGTTTCCTGTCCTCTTTCATTCTATTCACATGTCCGAACCATTTTAACGCATTTTTTGTCAGCAGCTTCCATTAGTGGTGTAACTTTGTGTTCATCCCTGATAGTGGTATTTCTTATTCTGACCCTTCTAGTTTTGCCTACTATCATACATGAAAATAAGTAAATTTGTTGACTACATAATTAGCATTGATTGACGAAATTAATCATTAGTATCTCTCCATTAATACAGCTGATTACACACACAACTACACCTCAAAATCTTTGAGGCAAATCTAAAAGTTTGAAATTTTTATGACGATCTTATTTCCAAACTGTATCTAACAAATGTATAGCTAAAGTGTTTGTAAAGCATTTTAATTTTTGAATATATTTACAATTAAATACATTTTTTAAAAATTTCTTCGTTAACCTGAAATGGAACTTCCATTTAAATGAACTGAACATAAAATTAAGTTCATTATGCTATGGGTTCAGAATTCTTTCAAATTCAGTCAGCCTTATTCTGGAAAAATGCATCTAATAGCTCCAAGACTTTTTAAATAACAAAACATTATTGTACGAATAATAAGCAAATCCTACTCACATGGTTCTTCTAAGTCTCTCTTTATTAATCTCGGAATTTTACCATTAAGTTGTCTCTTTATTTACTAATCAGTGTTTTTTATCAGAAATGACTTACTTAAAGGCGGGAATATATTTTCAGCAAACGTCGATATCTAGTATAATTATAACACTCGACGTAGTAATCACATTCATCAGATGAGTTTCAACAGCTCACTATAAAATATTCATATACAATACATGTACGTTACATTACAACCCTTCGCCACATGACTTTAGACGATTAAATTCGATACAAAAGTTTAAGTCCCAAGAACAATCTTTTCTGCTGCATACCTGTTTCTATACGATTAGAAACTATACCGATCCCCCAAAAGAAAAGTAATATTAATTTTAACAATTTATATTTCATGTATTGCTTAGAATTTGGACTGAATAATTCTTAAGATCCTTTAGCAAGTATTGTACCTCAGCTTCTGGTTCAATGACCCCCATTTCGATCAGGGTTTTCGTCCATTTTCCTGGTCCTTGAGCAAATGCTGAGATGGCCCCTTGTTTTGCTTCTGGACATAAATGTATCATTATTATCTGTGCAGGTCTTCTAGAATTCAATGGGAAATATACTCATAGTTATTAAAATTATTGTTCTCCCTGTCTCGCCAGGAAGTATTATTCCTTAACGAAGGACATGATGAGGGATAAAAGCTCAAATCTATAGATGATTTACCCTAGAAAAGAGATTTTATTACATCGGAGCGAATATTTTGTTCACAGTTCTTGCACAAAACGCTCATTTCTTTCTGTATTCAAAATTAAGCTAATATTTGGCTTAGTGTAGGGATCACAGAATTATGAAAACGTGCACAAAATTCACTTCTTCCCGTTGCGAGTCATAGTTTTAATTTTTTTTACATAAATAAATAAAAAGTTGTAACCAGTAGCGAAGTGAATCGCGGGGCTGAAGAGAAACCTTCTATTTTATTTATTATTTAAGTCAGGGTAATCTGTATATAAGTACATTTATATTAATTTTCCATATAATTTTACCATCACGAAAGGTTCAGTCAAAAATTCAGTCAAACCTTAAATGGAACATCCATTTAAATGAATTGAACACTAAATAAAGTTCTTTATGCTACGCTTTCAGAATTCTTTCAAATTCAAATTAACTTAAAGAACTTTCTTTTTAAAAGCAAGTGCTTACAAAAATGAAAATAATTTTGAATTTTAAAAAGAGACAAAAATTATTTTAAAAATTGCAAAGTTTTCCCTCCACTAGACCTAGATTTAGATTTATTCAGTCGAAAAACAGTAAAAACTGTATGTGACGTAGGGGGGAGAAGATTATCTGCGCACGTTTCCTTGAGTTCCAGAATCCCTTCCCGTCACTTTAATTACAAATAGTTGAAAGATGAATAAAAGTTTTACATAAAAAAATAAAAATAAATTTTAAAAATTGCAAGATTAACAATATTTGAAAAATAGTCATTTCTGTTTTCGAGATATAGAAAACTTATTTGCATCGGTACACAAAAATTATAAGTATGATTTTTCTGCATTGCTAACAAAATTGCAACTCGCCCGTACCTCTACTCTTACTGTTACAAGCAAAAGGAGAGTTTAACAAAACGCGCGCATAGTGAAGGTACATTTACGCCCAGAAGCAAAAACAAAGGGCCATCTCAGCATTTGCTCAATGGATCAGGGAAACTGGACAAAATCCTGATCGAGATGGGAGTCATTGACCCGGAAGCTGAAGTACATTATTTGTTACAAACATATTAAGTCTTTAAAAGAAAATAATACAAATGTAAACTAATTCATTATATATCACTGTTTTGTTAAAATAAACATTAGTTTTCTTTTTGATAATCTGTATAGTCTCTAATTGTATAGAATAAGTTATGCAGCAGAAAATATTTTACTTTTAACTTAAATTATTAACCGACTTCAATTGTTTAATGTTATCTGGCAGTGCTTTGTAAAGTAACGTACATGTATGTGGATTTCTGATAGTAAGCTGTTGATCCTTGATTATTACACTTGATAAACGTGATTTTTACGACGTGTGTTGTAATTATAAATATCAGTATTGTATGAAAATATGTTTTCACTTTTGACAAAAATTACAGATTTGTAAATATATAGGCTAGGTAAGATTCCAAGCTCAATGAAGAGAGGCTTGCAAGGATAATGCGGATGGCATGTTTTTCATTATTTGAATCATTTTCTTTTGCAATCTAAAGGTCTGAGTACTACATGATGAGTTTCTCCAGAATTTTATACCATATCTCAGGCGTGAATGTACATTTGCATAGACATAGACATAGACGAAATAGATTTTGTTCAGAAATTTGAACAAACTACTTCGGTAGACAACTTGCCAATGATAACTGCGCTTATTCTATACAATGACAAATGCCTGTAAACGTTGCTGAATGTTTAATGGGAGAGTGAATGCTGATGGTAAACTTATTATGGTTAAATAATGAACTTGAATAAACTTAAAAATCTGATATCAGTTGAGACAATGTTTTGAACAAAAAAAATAATGGATATCAAAATTGGAGAAATGGCGCATGATCTATTTTCTAATTAATTGGATGGGAGATATTAGTTCCTTCTCTAATAACCGAACAATTAATTTTATACTGCCACAATTAAAGGATCATAAAGAATTAACAATAAAGTTGCAGAACTGAGAAGAAATTAGAATTACTTTTTAAAAATAGAGACCAGTTAATTGTTGATAATATATCTAAAAGAAAATCCTTTAGTACCAATTAAGTAGGAAATTTGAAAAAGATAAAACAAAGTAAATAAAATTTGGATTTACAATGATCAATTGACAAGAAAAACGTATACTATATTTAATCTGACAAAGGGGATCAGGAAAAATTCATCAAATGTATAAATTATGACAAGTTGAGTTATGTCATGAGTGAGTATTAAGATGTTATCATCTCAAGTCGTTGAAAGTTAGTTGCTAATGTGCAAGAAATTAACCAACATTATCCAAATATATCTAAATGTGAAGAGATAAATTGTATGTGAAGTTTAAATGGCGACAAACAAGTATTTAATAAAGAGTATGAAAATTTCCATGGTAAATGGGCACAAGACAGATATCTGGAGAAATACAGGAACAGTAAATGCTATTTCAAAATCAATACGTGAATAAAAGCCAATATATGGGAGAAAATATTGGTTTAATATTTCATTGATCTTCACCGTTTGAGGGGATTTATTCTAACTCGTATGCGCTAAGATTTGTCCAAACGAGGTGTTATAATCCGGAACTAAAGATTTAAAGAATGCGAAATAGAAAAATGCGAATGGATAAATAAGTTAATAAGTTCTTTAAAAAGTTTATGTACATTTTTTGAAAATATTAATAGTTTCGTATAAATGCAAATATTCGGAATTGCAAATTAGAATTTTCCAGCACTACTTTGCTGCAGAGACTTTCACAAGATATTAAATGGGAATAAAACATTGAAAACGCCACAACATTGCAGTTTGAAATTTTCAGAATTCCGGTTTCTTATTGGGGAATGCTTCTAGTTTTATGGAACGCAGTTTTAGATTATCGAATTTGTGTAGATGAATTAGCTTTGAAATTACTAAGTTTGAGTATGTAACGGGATACGATTTACAATGTTTCACAAATAATGACTGATATATGTTAATATGGACAGAAATTGCGGTATTGTTTCACAATCGATTTTTAATGCGAGAAAGTACGTGTTGTTCTAGCATCACTAGTTTTGTTTTGTTTTGGTTGGTCGGGCGGTGCTAACTTGGGATAGGTAAGTCGTGGGTTTTCACACCACAGCTACCAAAATTAAATGATTGATACTTTCGGGTGTGTCAACTTTTATAGTAATTAGTTCCGTTAACACTTCAACTATTTTTTCATTACCTATGTGGACTCTGTTTGGAGTCAGATTTGACGCCATACCTTTTATCCAATAATTCATCTGTATTTCGTACACGGATGGTATTCGGAATTATTAATTAAGAAAATGAAGCTATTTATTTGCTTCATGTACTATATCGTTCTAAAAAACAAAGAATAATATTTCCAGTAAAAAACATTCTAGTATATCCTTAAAACTATACATGGGTGTCTACCTTACCACCATGTCTAACGTCAAATATAAAGCTACTAACTCGTTATATACAAATGTGCCAGATTTTCATTCTGAAACAGCTATTATTAAAAAACGAAAATGGACAAGTTTTTAGAATTTTTCTTATAATTTTGACGCGTAACGTGGTATCTATTTGGGAGCATTTCTGAACCCAGTTGCATAAAAATCAAACTACTTCAAAGCAAGAAAACTTTAAAAACTGAAAAGTTCTAGATATAAATAGCATATCTAAAAGGACAGGTGCATATGGATCATTTTCAGTGTATTACAAACATTATTTGCGCTTGGGGTCAGAAAAGACCCCAGAGACAGTCTAAGGGTTGATGAAGTGATTTTTTTTATTCCACTGTTATGGCCGGTTTCATCAACCGGAATCAAGATGATCCCGAGTTGATCCGGATCAACTTCAGTTTGATCCCGTTGTACGTTTCTCCTCGCACTTGACATGAATCAAGGTGTCTGACTCGGATCAAATTTGACTCGCAATTGACCGTAGCCGAGCTGTGGATCACGGTCAGATCAGGAGTTATTTCTCGTCTTGGTCGTCTAGCTATTCCAGTTTTCCGTATTTTTTAAGTAAATACCTGTAGTTGGACTAAGATTCAATATGGAAGTATTCGCTAAGAAGTAGGATTGCGCGTAATATTTGTGGAGCAAATGTGTTTTTTAAGATAGTATTGTAAATGAAAGTAGGGTTAACACAATTGTAGGTTAGAATTCTCGGTATTGGGAAGTAAAATTTAAATATATTTGGGCTTCAAATTAGTGTAATTATAAGTATCATTAGTAAAATAGCATTTTGTGTTATCTGTATTGCAATTGGTGTGGGATAGTTTTATTGAATACTTTTTTTTAGTGTAGTAATACTTTGAATTTTTGTTCTTGTTAGGTTAATTTGTGTCGTAAAAATGGAGTATGTTTTCGAATGTGACTCAATAAATATTATTATTATTATTATTATTATTATTATTATTATTATTATTAATGAAGTCATTGAAGATTTATTGTGGGGAGAGACACCCCGAGTAATTCCCAAAAGAAGCGATTATTTTGAAATGTCAGAACGAGCATTAAAACTTTCTTTGTATTTGCTCATTAAGCTTTCGAGTAATTCTCTTTCAACTGGAGAGAAATTGGGCGTCGTCTATGCATTCTTTCCAACGTCAGGTGAATCCATCACCGAACAAGAACACTACCGCACGCAACGCAACACCACACAGACGGAACGAAATGAAATCGAAACAACTCGTTTCCTACAGCTGACCGCGAGAATACCCACAATGCATTGCAAAATTGTTGCCAACCGCGCATTTTCACGACTGCTCACGAATCCTGGGATCCGGATTAACTTCGAAGTCTCAAAACGTTGGTGAAACGCATAGGGATCAAGTCAGCCTTGACTCCGCGGATCAGGATCACGAAACTCGGATCAACTACAAATTTGATTCTCGTTGGTGAAACCGGCCCTAATAGACCCCCCCCCCGTATGGTGAGATCTGACACTGAACTACACGTCGGCTTACCGTGAAGTATACCCTCGAGGTATACTTCACGGTATACCTCGGCGTCACGGCGAAGAACCGCCGCACTGACAACCTCAATTCTTCGGATTTGTATTCCGATAGGTGTGGTAATGTAGTGCATGTAGATGTATGTATGAGTTTGTATGTATAAGTATGTATGTATAAGTCTGAGAGCGCGCGAGAGAAAGAGAGAGAGAGAGAGAGAGAGAAAGAGAGAGAGAAAGAGAAAGAGAGAGAGAAAAAGAGAGAGAAGGAGAAAGAGAGAGAAAGAAAGAGAGAGAAAGAGAGAGAGAGAAATAAGTTGATTTTTTGAGAAATTTGTGAATAATGAGAGTGAGAATGGAAATTCTAAATGCCAAAGAAACTTTTCAGAAGAGTAAGACAAGGAGAAAATACGGTATGCTACGTTTCCCTCCAGGAATGTTCTTTGATTTCCAAGTGCTTGCCAGGGCCTGCGTTTTGTGTTTACCCAGACATAGAAATAATTGTCAAATTAGGTTTTGTTTATACTTTTCGTGTCAATTTAGTATTAGAAAGCACATGTGAGTTGGTTTTAAATTTTATTTTTATTAGAAATATGAAAAAATTAATGTTGCGTTTGCGCAACTTGGGGAACACAAGAGAAGTACTTAAATTGAGACTCATTCTCTTTTCATCTTAGTTTAATGGACAAAAATGAAGTAAATATTACAAATTCTTTTTTGAATATTCTTTTGAAAGAAATATAACCCATAAATACCATAAATATATAATAAAACATATAATATATATATATATATATATATATATATATATATATTATAAAGTTATTTTTCATCAAATATACTGAAATAATTTACATTGATTGGAAAATTACATTTAGAATAATAATAAATTGTTTGTGTCTTGCTGAGGCCACATCTACTGATATTTTTATTATTAAATTTTTTAATGTTATGGTTTATATCACTAAATTTGACTGTCGTTGTAATTTTAGGTCGTTGTCGGGTGCTTCAAAGGATGTTTACCTGAATGTGAGAACTACTTCAGATATTAAATCCACCTGTCGTTCTTTCTAATTGTTCACAATTCTGTAAAATTTTCAGGCATTCACAAAATAAGGTAATTGCCATCTGCACATCGATCGCTTATTTATGCGCAAAAATTCCAAATTGTTAAAATTTTTTATTGAAGTGTTCAATAAATTGTTTGGCAAATTGCCCTGTTTGTCTAATCTACCATTATCTGAGTCATACAGAAACTTTATTTCTTAAAACCCATTTCTAGACTTGTTTTTTCTTAAAATTGCAAATGTTTTATCTTCATCTAAATTCCGATACATTTTAGTGTGGTAGCCTATGTGGTAGTATTTGTGGTAGTGTAGCTAGTGTGGTAGTATTTGGTAGCCTATGATATCCTATCAAAATTAGAATACCGAGAAACTGCCGCAATTCTGTATACTTTATATTGAATAGAGGTCAGTTATCACGCGTGTACTTTACAGCACAATTTATAATCTAAGTAAGTAAATCTTTAGTAATAAAAGGTTCGACGATTCCTGTTCTGCTCATGTTACTATATTCGTTTCGCAAATGCTCTACTTTCCTGCTCTACATCAGATGGTACCTGATGGAAACGAAGTGTTTCTTTTGTCCATTCGGGATGCACCTCATTTTTGCTTCGAGGTTTATGCATCTTTTACAGGTTCAAGAAACAGTAGCAGCATCTACTTCAGTATTTTTTACTTTGTTAGCAGGATTATGAACTTCAAATGCTCCAACTATATCAAGAGGTTCCAACGCAGCATCGTTATTTTTTATCTACAAAACATAATAGGGTATAATACTTTTATCAATAAGACTATCTGCATCCGGAGAAATTATTACATGCAAATCCTTATTTTCTTATTCTTTGGTATCCAATTCTTCTAAACGAGATTAATTACCGCAGTTGTTGAATAGCAAAATTCAACATCATTCCCTTCCCAAAACATTTTTGACACGATCTTTATTTCCGAAACTTCTTCTAACTACAGCCTGAGAATAGTCAGTAAACAGTATTTATTTATCTTTAACTTTTACTCATCTTTCAACTATTTATAGTTAAAATGATGGGAAGAGATTCTGGAACTCAAGAAAACGTGCGCAGATTATCTTCAAAATAAATCTAAAACGATTCTGATCTATTTATAAAAGTGTGCACGTACAATGTACATTGACTAAGCTTCTAGTTTAAAGAAGAACTGTGGACGATAATGATGAATTCGAGCCGAGAAAGTGAAGACTTGCACCAACCGCTGGTCGCCCGGAGAACGATGAGCCTCGAGCAAGGTGCTGCAGTGCAGTGTATTCCCAAAGATGCTTTCGCACATTATGTGTAACATTATAAAATAGGCACCAAGGGAAAATTTTAATACAACATTGTCATCTCACGTCGTTTTAGATACGGCAATATGTCATAAAGGTGAAGAATTTTTAAAAAAGTTTAATTTAAATTTTTTTATGAAATAATAAATATTACATCTAAAAAGTAGTAACGCGCCAAATATTAAAAAATATGTAATTCTTTTTAAATAATAGCATTATAACAAAATATTTTTGCCATAAGCGAAACTACATTCATTTTGAAAATGTTTACAACAATATATTTAATTTAACAACTGAAAAAAGCAAGATATAAAAAAAATGTTGCGTTCACGCATCAGTGGGACTTAATGGGTTAAGTCCGAGTGAGTAGTTGATCTGGGTGGAGCCCCCTCCCCCTCTATTTTTCACCGAAAATGTATATGAAGGGGAAAAATACATATTTTTTTAAATTGTTATATTTATCATTTAAGTGTCAAGAAATTGTTATCACATTTGTTTGTCGTCACCTTTATTTTATGTAACTTCAGTAGAGTTCATTTTTGCAATGCAAAAACAGCGCTGCCCTTAGCAATTTTAAATATAAACTCATTCACCAATTTTTGCAAATCAGTTTTGTCCATCATGTTGCTACAAACATGTGAAATCGCAATATTGTCGAGCCGATTTTGCAACGTAGTTGATCGCATATACGTTTTGAGTAGACACGATATCGAAAAACTTCGATCACTTCTGGATTTTGAAATTTATGGAATTTGAATTTTTTCCCTCACCCCAAAGTCCGAGTGGGTAAAATACCGGACTTTTTCGTGCGGGTATAGCTACAAACCTCACCCATATTATCCGCCGGGTCTCGTACTTGCTGTCGGTTTCTTTACTGGTACAGACACTATTTCGTTTCTGGCCACACTCATCAGAGTTACCGAAAATATCCATTTGTGATTCGGCGTCATCTCAAATATTACTCTCTCTCGGTACCTCTGAAACGTGAATTACTTTTACAATGTCATTGATTCTTATAGGCATACCATGAATACGTGAGTGTCAATTATGCTGCTTAGGACGTCGCCTTATTAAATGTGAAGTGTCTAAACGAAAATCTGTTCTTTGTACAGCATCATCAGCCTGTTGCGTGACCTAGTGACACTGATTCTAAGTCCCGTACTAGCATTGTGGAAGTTCATTACATGGCGGATACG
Organism: Gryllus longicercus; assembly: GCA_038098605.1. Taxonomy (NCBI): domain Eukaryota; kingdom Metazoa; phylum Arthropoda; class Insecta; order Orthoptera; family Gryllidae; genus Gryllus; species Gryllus longicercus. Next base: position 808,076 of record JAZDUA010000364.1, on the reverse strand, counting down.
CTACGTGTATCTGGGTGAGAAATTACCCGGCCCCAAATGCTGGCCGTTTATAGGGGGAGTTCTCAACATTCCTTCATTTACTACCAGAGGTACTGAAGTCACAAATGTATTATTCTAACTAAAATACCGAATTTATTTAGTTAAAGATACTATTTGTATTTCCTTTAATTACAGGTGTAACAGAATTCTTCTTGGGAATTACCCAGGAATTTGCCTTTAAAAAATATCCTGCTCGAATGTTCATTGGGCCTTTATTATTTGTTTACACAAGCAGTCCAAAAGATAACGAGGTAAGTAATAAGATTTTTAATTAGTGAAAATGTTCATGATTTGAAACAAAAGTCTTTAAGGTGAAACGGTAATGTGCCGGTTTTCAAGTATGAGTGTTTCATGAATAAAAACAGCATGAGTATTGCTATAAATCTAAATAATTAGCAACAACTATTGCATTGGCCAAACTTTAGTGCATTTTGAGAGGCACAGATCGATTATTACCACTCGATAAATGAAGGGGCAAGAATAGTATCCGGTAGTTTTCACGTAATCCTACTATATACTTCACAGTTTCGATGAACTAAATGTGTAGATTAAGCTTTTTCAATCAATTAGATCTAGATGTACATCGATTACAGCACAAAATTAATAAAAATTGTGATACATTATTCCATAAAATAATAAATCGTCCTCTTGTGAATTTTATCACTGAGCAGCTTAAATTTATATTGAGATAGTTTACGAATAATATACCCAGCAGATGAAGGCACATTGAAAAATCCCGGATAATGAAAAATAAAACTTCCTGAGGTTCGTTTCAACCAATTGGAGGCCTAGAAAATACACCACTAGAAAAGTGAAAGTGAAGTCAATCAAAATTGAGGCTAGAGCCACTGAATTATCATAGTTCTTACCTTATAATAATTGTCAATTTCACTTTTACAGATGATTTTATCCGGATACAAATTTATCCACAAAGGACTTCTGTACAAATTTTTTCATCCGTGGTTGGCAACAGGCTTACTCACTTCAACCGGTAAGTACATACAAAAAATCGAGATGAACATGATGCAGGTTAATACATCAAAGTTATCAGTATATAAATAATTATTTGGTGCTCATAGTTCACTTGATGAAAGTAAAAAATATTCCATGAAATTCAGTAATTGCTACTTTGTACGTAAAACGTTTTCGGATACATTTCGAATCATAACAAAAAATTGTGGTAATCCATAATGATTAAGGATTCAGGAGAAATCAGTTTTAAAAATATATTTGTTATTAAAAATTCATTAATCAGACGTGTTTAATCCATGATACATAGTGCCACTGCAGATGAGATATTCTCGAAGCATGCTCTAGTTATTTATAGTATTATTTTTTTTAAACTTCATGGTTGATATTTCCTGAACCCTTAATCAGTAACGAGTATTGTATACATCCACATTAGTGGTATTTATGAAAACTAGGGTCGTCAATTGCAAGGGCGATCTTTTCCATGCGTCAAATTTGTTCATATATGCTCAAATACGCCATATTACATCCACACACACACACACACACACTGCCGCGCACTGTCAATCTCCCTCTCACTTACTTCCTCCCTCTCTCACACACACTCTCTCTCATTTATTCTAATTTCTCATTCGTTTTTTCACTCCCTCATTGTCTCTCACCCTATCTCTTACCCTCTTGTCTCTTACACATCCTCTCACATCCCCACTCTCACAACCGCCACACACACTCACACATATAAACACAACCACGCTCTCATGCCCAAGAGCTGGCTGCCGGATCTGTCAAGATTGTTTCATCGGACTATTCATGAGTATATCGCCGCATCGCCGCATGATCCTTGCTCCATAGTGACTTATGCCCCCAGTGGCCTTTAGTCCCCGTGATCTTTTCACATTCATCTTATCCCCCAGTAACTCTCTTTGCCACCGAGTGACCTCGTAGTCCCAGAGATCTGCGCTTTAGGTGCTGCTCCTGTTTTCTTTGCCTATGCGCGGTACCATGAATAGTCTTGAAGAAATTCAGTCTACAGGGGCAGGGACAGCAGGGGCCTGGTACCCCAGTAGACGTGGCGGTAGCTGTAGCAAGTTTGGAATCTGCACTTCAGACTTCGTCATGTAGCGACCGAAGGGATATTACAGAGGGAGAAAACTGGTAGCGGTAGCAGCTAATTAAAGAGGTAAAATAAACATTAGTTACATACTCTTTGCAATCTTGAGAAAAATATTACTGAACTTCTTTAGTGTGTCAAACCTTACCACAATGTACATGGTGTGATCACGAAATTAGCGTAGGCGATTCTCACGTGTTTTAATGACGTGGTTACGATTGAAGAAAGAGGGCCGTTCTCTCCAGAGCCTCAATCTACTAAGAATACTATAAAAAAGAAGAGCACTCAGACATCTCCAAAACAGACAAGTCGTGAGTACAGGAGTGAAGACAAACAGGAAGTCACAGTGCATTCGTGAACACCAAGAAAAAGCAGGAACGAATTTGAATAAAATCCTGAAGAGCAATGACGTCGAAACTCTAGTGAAAACACCTTCCTGAGAATCATTAGGAAGCGAGTTCGAGTTGCAAGACGTCGACCGCAGACGGAAATGCGTCCGAAAACTCGAAAAAGGCCACCAAAGCCAAGTGCTTACTTTCGTTTAATGCCAGCCACTGATTAAGCTAGTCACCAGAAGCCCTTAGCGCCGTCTTGTGAGACCTATCCTGAGCACATATGCTTTGGTAATGAGAAAAAGAGATGATATCTTATCCTACGCGGACATATTGGGGAAAGTAATGGCGATGCTGAGCTTAAAAATCTGGGTTCAAATGTGCCTCAGATTAGCAAGACAGCATGTAGCAATCTCCTCCTACAACTTCGCAGATCTGCACACTGCTAAAATTGGAGTTTCAGTCTTCAGTAAAGAAAGTGTTTAGGTGGCAAGCCGGTGTGAGAACATTTGACCATGATGTGAACATTCAGGATGGATGAGTTTAATACTAAAGACGAAGTCCACAGTGATTTAGTTGATCGATTCTCAGAAGCAAAGGATTTACAAGCATCAGAAGTTAAATTCAGGAGACCAGCATATGGAGAACTCAGGTAGCAGTAGTCACCCGGTCACTGTAGCCAACGCTCTGTTGCCTGCTGGTATTGCGAGAATAGGATGGGTAAACTGCAGATTGAATGAGAGGAAAACCCCTCTGAGATATTTGAGACGCTTAGATTTTGACACACGTCGAACGTGCAAGAGCCCGTGAGACAACAAACATGATACCCGGTGTAACAGGTGTCCTTACCAAAGAGCGCTAAATGCAATATTGGACAGTCCATGTAAATCTTTCAACTAAATCTGAACCAGTGTGAAGTTGCTCAAGACATCCTAGCACTGTTTGTGAAGAATGGGATACATATTGCAATGAGCAATGGCAATGCTCATCGCACAGCGTGACCCCCGAGTCATGCTGAATTATAATACTTGTACTTCTAGGCAAAGAGTGCCTCTTTCGCGCATTCGACACACACAGCTGCACGCGTGCCGATATCCCTGCTTGTAACCATCCCCGAAAGGCACCCTTCCACCCCTTTGTGCAACAGTGGGTGATGGACGGGTAGAACTGTTGCATTAAGAGGCGACAGCAGCCCACTGTAAATCAAGACCGGCCTATGGAAAACTTCGCTTGTAACTTTCCGTTAAGTTTTGCGACGAGATAGGTCGGGCATCTTGCGAGAGGGGTGGGGGTGGAAATCGCAGAGGAAAAAGGGCGCTGGAAGGACTGGACAGATGGAAATAGACTGTCGAAGTGAGCGGTCGGCTCAGAGATTTGCTAGTAATTTTAACGGCGACTACCGCCGCACGAGAAACAGTTAAAAATATCGAGCCAGTAATTACGATAATTCCAGCATCGGAATTTATTCCGAATGCCGGACTAGAACGATTTAAATAACACCCTTCACGTATACGAGGGTGTGTGCAGCATTGTTTCTCGGCTGCTAAACACTACGCGGTCCAGGCGACGTTTGACGACCTGTGACCCGCGCACCGAACGTTGCTGCCTCAACTCCACTGGACCCTGGGCGGTCTCCGACACAACCAGGCGCAGGTTCCTGCCGGCTACCGGAGAAGTCCATGGCTATTCGGCGGGCCATCTGCTGCCACTGACTGCCAGTTGAGTGTGTAATCCTTTCGGAGTGAAGTATCTAAATTCCAGCCATCACATCACTGTAAGTTTATGTATATTCAATTAACCGTCAATGTAAAAGATCAACACGAGCAATAAACGTGTCCCCTTCGTTTTTGTCGGGTGATTTTACTAGGAAAATGTGTATTATTTAAGTTTTTAGGTAGTTAATGCAACCTCCGACCCAGGGCACCCACCCCTGTTGATGTCTCGACGCCGGCGCCCAGATACAGATAGGCATACGCTTGTCGCCCACATAAATAAATTTAGCGCATGCCCCGGGTATCTGGAAATTACCGTCGCACATTAAGTGTGACGGCACCCCTATGATAGTGCGACTCACTGCGACACGAATATTCACGTCAGCGTGGTCCATTACAATATGCGGCCATGTATAAACATTACAGAAAACGCGACGATTCATCCTTCGGCTGCAAGTTGGGCTGCAGTGCAACAAAGCAAAACTTTGGGCAGAAATTTGGGCATGAGGGAAACGTCCATTCCAAGAAGTAATGAATCAAGATAAGGTTGAATTTGTTTGGGTCAAAGTAGATGGAATCTATATGTACAGCTGCTACGTGTTACCAAACGCTACGTTTGATGTGTTTGAGCAATTCCTTGATCGTCCAGTTCTTGATACCAGAGGACGCAGCCCCCTCGTGGTAGTTAGGGACTTCAACGCGTGGGCTGTACAATGGGATAGCTAGACAACGAACAAGAGAGGCCAAGCTATGCAAGAGTCATTCTCTCTTGAAAGCAGTCCTTGAAACACCGTAAATACACTCTCCTTACAGGTGGTGATAGCTTTAAGGCTTATGAGAGGTAGCTTGTTCAGAATGGAAGTACCTTGGAAAATCAGCGACCATTACACACACAGCGACCACCAGGTTATTCTATGAGAGGTACAATCGATGTCGCATCGTCGATTTTGCAGAATTCTGAACTTGTATAATCTATCTACGGCAGAATCGTCATATCACATAAACAATATATCGCATAATTGACATAATGCATAATCGAATATGCATAAATCGACATATCGCACAATCGTTAAGAACTTGAAGCACACCGATGCGTACACGGTGTGCAATCTCTCGATAATCTCGACCAGTTTTGAGAGTCTGCGCATGCGTAACGCGAACTGCGCATGTACAGAATTTTGACCTTGCTGTCGGCTGCTGTACGCTAGGGTATGTTTAAAGTCCCTCACATTTACTTTCCTGTTGCGTGTAGGAGAAAAATGGCGCACCCGTCGGAAGGCGCTGACGCCCGCCTTCCACTTCAAGATCATCGACCAGTTCGTGCCGGTCTTCAACAGCTGCAGCGACGTCTTCGTGCAGCAGATGCGCGCGCGCGTCGGGGCCAAGGGCTTCGACGTCTGGGAGGACGTCAAGCTGCTCACGCTGGACGTCATCTGCGGTAGGCGCGACCCACTAACACTGCTACAACCGACGATTTTAATATTAGCAATCGATTTAGGTGGCTCAGGGCATTAACTGATCACACTGCAGGGCCTCTGGCCGGGAGATCCTAGGCTTCCAGTCCAAGGGCTTCGACGTCAAGCTGCTCACGCTGGACGTCATCTGCGGTAGGCGCGACCCACTAACACTGATTTACCCGGCGAATTTAACAGACCTCAAATTTACAGATGTGGAAATCCCACATATACATTACGTTATGTATTCCTTAGAGATGTACGGAGAGAAAAAACGACTTTAAGATATTCCAAAGCTGTAACAAAACAAATTGGTCAATGTGTGTTTGTTGAATCTTGAACACTCAGCTCCCATATTTTATTTGCAATTTTTTGACGTCTCGAATTTTGTTAATATCACTTCACTTTCCATATGGTGTCTCTCAAATTCCGTTCCATCGAAATACTGAATATTACATAGTTTTGAAGCCAGATCTTTGTAGCAGTGGAATGTGTTTACTCGCTGCGTCCATAGAAACGTAACGAAAAGTATAACATTTTCTGGCTTGTATATAAGTAGCAGTCGGAAACTGTTCATATCGTTATGAATTTCTTTAAATACTAATAGAAATGTGTAACCAGAAACTTCATAATTCACACCGCGCTTTAGTCGAATTGAACAAATTAGACGAAACGCGTAAACGATGCCGAATTTTCGAGAGAAAAACATGCTTTGCGGAACCTTGTTACCAAAAAATAGATATTTATGCACAATCGGCGTAAATGCGTAAATATCTATTAAAAGAGTGAACTGATCGAGAGGCGACAAAAGTTCGTGGGCTTTGTGTCGTCCGAGAGCATTAGAATTAGTTAACACCCGTGGCCGATATAAGATATTATTTTTTACCTTATTTTATTGATTTTGAAATTAAGAGTATAAATAGTTGGAGGGAGTAATTTGTGTATCAACTTTTGACGTTGGCCACATAAGTGACTGAGGTTTCATGTCATGTTTCATTTTTGACCATTCATAAACCCGAACAGAACATTGTTTTACATTCATGTTGTGTAAAATGTACCGAAAACTTACAATATATTTTCTTGTGGATTTCAGAGACTGCCATGGGCTTCAAAATTAATGCACAGATTGATAGTAATTCTGAGTATGTGACCGCATTGAACGAGTGAGTATTAACAAACTATACATGCGATATTGATGCTTGGGTTATTGGTAGTAATAAAATAGCGATGTAAATTTATTATTGGTTGTATGATGTACTGATGTATTTATTTTCATTTACATCCCAGTAGTTTTTCAAGTTTCGGTGGCAAACTTCTGATTTCCAAATAGTCGATATCGTAAGGGTCTCTGAGACAAAGTTTTTCCCTATTCAAAGTAAATGTTGGAATAATAATAATAATAATAATAATAATAATAATAATAATAATGATTAATTTGTCACCTTGCAAAATAATACATACAAAATACCACAGAAAAATTACCAAAAAGAAAGTGCAAACTGTTAATTTTTCAGGCTGCTGGCTCTGACAGTTCTAAGGATGATGAAACCATGGTTGTTCTTTGACTGGATCTATTGGCTCACACCTTCTGGGCGACAATACAAAAAATGTCTACCCATTCTGCACAATACAACTGATCGGGTGAGCACTTCAGTAGATTAAAAAAATCAAAATGCTATTTTCGCAATACTGACTAGTTATTCTACAAGAGCCCGTACTTTCTCGAATTAATGGTTCTTTTAGGAAATATTCATACATAATAATGCGATGCCTTCTACCCTACTATCACTTAAGCCATAATTTAGAAAACCCAAACGATATAACTGTAATCTATGTCTAAAGTACACCTACTTAGAGATCAAGTAGATGATATGATTTTAAAATCTAATAAAGAGGAATAAAGTGCATTAAGAAATAAATTTCTAGCATAAATATTGAAGGGAAGTACAGGTACAAAAAATAAGCTTTTGCAATTTTCAAGCATTTAGATGTATAAATGAAATCTGAGTACTGACCTTTTATTAAAGGAGTTTGCTCAAATCCAGAAAAAAATTGAGAAAAAAATTCAAAAAGTTTTCAAAACATAGTAGATAAAGCAGATTAAAGTAATATGATTCCCCAAAAACTAAATATTCCTTTAAAGTCACTGAACCTCTATCTGTGTCTGTTAGATCAGAGGATTTTCAAGTTCAATAAAATTCTTGTCTAGCAGTCACTGGTTTATGGCTTTAACATTTTTCAATAAACTTCAATTATTAATGTGTGCATGCGGTAACTATATTTAGTAAATTTTGATAACTGTGTATGAAATTTTACCTTTCGTCTGTATACTATATTACAAGAAGGAAAAGTATTGGAATTACCTTAACAATATGCTTTGAATATCGGTCGTAAAATCGGTGTTTAAGAATCTTATCACCTGTATTTTCGCACACGCATAAGGATTATGGTATATTGTTGCTCCAAAAATGGCTAAGATTGGGTGCAAGCAAAGGGGAAATACATGATTGTTAAACCCGAAAATCGATTTGTATAGATGGACGAATGGGTTGCGCACAATTGTCTTATTGGAAGCTCGAGTAGAAACTTGGTAAATACGGTACGAATAAAATCTAGTTGACCCGTTCCGGGGATTATTAATATATTTTTTTCGTTTAGTAAACTAAATTAACTCCATGGAAAATTGTTGATTATCACCATGTTAAATGCAAGTGTGCAATTAAAACTCTACCTAGAAATTAAAACTTCACAATTACCAATCAGAATTCAGAAAACAGATCAATTTCTTAATTAAGTAACAAGAACACTGACGTGACCAAGGTATTTCCAGTAACCCTTGAAACATAAACAAAACTGTACATCATAGATTACGTACATCTACATCTACAACATAAACAACAAATGAATTAACCGAAATTGATTAAGTAAACGTTGGTTTGACGCTACTGGAGTAATTAAATAATAATAACATAATAAATTAAATGTTTTACACGCAAACATTTTCGTGGGAAGTAATGTTTTATTGTCTTTGTCAGCTTCTTCTAATATTTTATCCGGAAAATGTCCAGTATCTTCCATTTGCAAAATTTTATTTATCCTCTATGTCAGTATGGTGATCGTAAGGTACAATTAAAGGTCCACTAAAATACGTCTTTTTCAGAAGCAATATGTCATCAAATGTATGCCTTGAATGGCGAAGGTGGACAAGGATTTTTACTTTCCTCCAATTGTAGGGAGTAATATACGTATAATAGGGAAGTAGGTTGAGTTATGTATTGCTGCGGAAAATAGGTTTCAAAATTTCAACGAAAATAAGTGGAGTGATACTGAAAAAGTGGTTCTTTTCAAAACGTCCGTCTGTCCGTCCGTCCGTCTGTGAACACTACTAGCGCCTAAACCATGCGTAGGCCTTTTTCCGAATTGAAGAAACCACTGTCCATCTGACTCGAATCGAAGCTTTGATATTTTGACAAACATTCTTCAAAATTTGGGTGTACTTTACATAAAGCTCTCCGGACATTTTCGAAATTTTCTCAAAAATGGCTGTATTTTTTTCTTTAAATATATTGTAAGAATGTAGTAACATACACATAAAAGTGTCGTAGGTCCGATTTTCAGGTTAACTCTGAATTTTCGAAAAATTTCAAAGTGCAATATTTTTCGGTGGGGCTTTACAACTTCAATACTAAAGATAGACATTTTTCTTTCAAATGATATTTGCTGTCCATAATTAGTTCTTTTATTAAAGTCATGTAGATGTTTTTGAAAACTTTAGTAGTTTTTGCGCAGTATTGCGTCCAATACTTGCAATTTTAAAAATAACTAAAACAATTTCGAATTTACACTTAGAAGCACTACAGAAGGACTTAATGGCCAGTTTTTGACAATCGTCTCCAAATTTTTCAAAGAAAATTGTCATTTAGGTCGCAGTTTTACTGTTCTTTAATATTTGTAAAATAACATTTCTGTTGAACTATTTGGAAACCGAAAAATTAAGCAAATTTCAGAAAATGTACTTTGGATGCAATAGCTTACAGTTGGCAAGAATATGTGGCAAGTCAAAAATAACTAGCCGAGACTAAAGGATACAAAAAACTTAGATGGGAAAGTCTGCGCCATTGTGTAGCACCAATAGTTCAAAATTATAATTTAAATGATTCTTAAATAAAAAGGAAAAAATATTGAACGTAACATTTGGATGAAGGGGTATACTTACATTCGTGTTAAAAAATACAATCCTACTATTTTTAGGGCACTCTACATGAACCCCCATGACATTTTCAACATTTTCTTGAAAATAGATGAAATATTTTTCTTGGTCTTTTCCAATAGACGAAAGTGCATTTATAGTTATGGTGTATATTCAATTTTCATTAAAAATCTCTGACATTTCGAACATTGCGAAATAATTCAGAGAGAAGTTTGAGCTTTCCAAATTTAAGAAAATATATATGTAAGAAAATATGATTCAATATGAGTGAATAAAATAAATATGAGTGAATAAAATAAAATGTATGTGAAAGAAGAACCCATCTGTTTTATTTCTTGCTATTATTGCGGTTTATAATAATATAAAAATAAAATTTTAATAACATCATAACAGGAATCAAATTTGTTTATTACTTCATTACCAGCATGTTGTAATCCATCTATTGAAATGGATATTGCAATAACGGATATTAAATAGCAATTAAGCATATTAATAGAGAAACTAATACAGCGAGTTTTCTTAACCCATTAACGATCAACGGTAGATAAAAAATTAAAAAAGTCATTACTCTTACTCATGAGTATTTACTTACTCTTAAGAACACAAAAATTAAGTTAAATTTTTTTTATTCTAAGTTAGAAAAATTTTCTGTTGTGAAAACGCAACGTTTGCCGCTTGTCGGTACAAATTACATCGATTGTTTAAAATGGTATTCTACCAAACATTTTAAACGGAAATAATAATTGCACTTTTCACAATGACAGAATGTAGTACTGTGGCATAATTTCTACCTTCTTCTTGTTTTGTTGTCTATTTTTACAACAATGTGACCTGCTCCATATCTTATTCTGTCCAAAACAGTTGAGCTACGTGAGCTTCCTCCTGTATGTTCAACATCCTCCGTTCTTTCACATTTTATGAGGTATCAACAACTACTGCCATATTATTTCAGTGGTATACATTCCTTTCGGCTCTCACAAGCAACTGACATTTATAATGTGTCTAAAAAACGCATCTAAATATTCATGACAGATGCAATACGAAGCACTCAGTCAGTTATGTCGTTAAATAACTCCGAAACAAAGCGTTCTAGGGTCTTAAAAATGTAAATTTTGAGACCAAAGGTCTCAAAGAAACATTCCTCACACTGTAATCTACAGGATGAATATTGAATTCTTGTACATTCTATTAAATTTTTCCTGGTTCGATAACTTATTGATACTACCAATGCCACCTATATCTCAAGCCTTGGTAAGGGTGGTCATCTTTGTGACGTCACGCTTAGATTCCTCTATCTTATACTATTTACGCTGGTTTGTGCTGACTGACGAGGTTTATTTACATAATTATTAATTCAAAATTCGCTCTTGCAGCAACAACTAGAACTAGAGATTGCTTTATACCAATATGTAGTTCCTTATGCGTGTAGTGAAAGACATTCATTTAACCTTTTGCCGAGGTCTACAAGAGCTGTTTACCTAATTATGGAGGGACGTGGGTGCACAGTGAAGAGTAAAGACGTGTCTTGTTAGGTTTGGTTTGTCTTTTACCTGTACCAGTATTTTCGTTGTCAGCAGTGATTCGGTGAAGCTTTTAAGTCAACGTGTTCAGTCACGTAGCTTTCTCAAAAGTAATTTTTTTTTTTTGTGGCTATCAAAAAAAGCGAAAAGCTAACTATAGAAGAAAATTGAATAATTACTTCAAATAATTTTGTAGGACGTTTTGTGAATTGTTTCAAGAAATCTCTAGATGATACTGAATAAATTTTTAGTGAAAATTTCTTTGATAAATTTCCTTCTTAGATTGGAAATAGAAGGATGGAGAAGAGAGTGGGGTTTAACATGCGAGAGTTCTCGCACAGGTACGCGGATATAGTAGGGGAAACGTAATGCTATGGCACAACACAAAGAACCAACTTCATAAATTAACAATGTAAAATAACATGAAATAATTGAACAAAAAATCAAAACGCGCTAGCCTGCAGTACTCTGTGAATTAATTTAAAAAATCAAACGAATTTATAATTGAAAGAATAGCACAAGTCACCCGACAATTGCCAACAATCACAATCGAGATGTAAGATTTAAATGTTGGTGGTATATGGAAGTCTGTACATGAATTCCAGCTGTAAACTCATATTGTAAATAATACACCGTTTGGTATTAAACTTAAGATGTCGGTCCGCTAAGATATTCAATACGTAAATATCGTTTGAGCAATATTCCCATGTACCGAAGTTATGTTTAAGCCTACTGAATTATTTCCAAAGGTAACAAATGGTATTTATTATTCAGAGGTGAAAATATTGGTTTTATTATTTTTGTGATCGGAATTGATTTTCTTGGTGTATGTAAGAACGCAGAAAATAATCCAATACATTTTAGTATACAAAATAATTTTTTCAATTTTTAGCCCAGTTAGCTGGCGCCCTGCCCCTCCAAAACTCCTTCTGCTTTTCATAACAGATCCAGAAAAGTTAAATAATATTGAAAAGAATAGGTTTGTACTTGCCCGATCCTGCAATTTTGCGTGGAAAACTACTTGGCTTTCTCAAGAGTACATGTACAGATCTTGGGAAATACAAAACTTTTCCTTTACATTTTCAGCCACGTTATGAATTTTGTTGACAGTGAATAGTTGACAATTGAATTTCTTTTAGAAGGTGTAAACCTCTCTCTCATTTCATTAATCTCCGATCGATTGATACTGGACGACGTGAAACAATGATTTGGTGGTTTTCTAGTTTTATTTTCCCTTAAAAATGCGTAAAAACGGAGTGATATATGTAATATGGGGAAAGTTAGGTAATGCTGCGCGAAAAGACGACGAATTTTCGGCAGAAAAATAATTGCTGGGCCCTGATAACGAAAACATGGATAAATCTATTGCTAAGTTCAGAAAAAAATTCTCTAACACGTGGTGTAGCCAGAATCCCTGTTTTGGGGGTCCTTGATACCGAAAAACAACTAACGGCAAAACGTCCGTCTGTGAACACTATTAGCGCCTAAAACATGCAAAGGATTTTTTCAACTTGAAAAAATCCCTGTCCATCTGGATCGAGTCGAAATTTTGAAAAAATGTACATTAAAATTTGGGGGTACTTTACATGAAGCCCCTGGGTTATTTTCCAATATTTTTCTTTAAATATCTTTTACGGATGCAATAAAACGTACATTTTTTCTGTCTGTCAACAAATACAAAATTAAAGACAGAGATTGTTCCTTCATATGAAATTTGTTGACCATTATTAGCTCTTTCATTAAGATCAAGGACATTTTTTGAAAATTTTAGAATTTTCGCGTTATATTGAAAAATGAACAATTTTATAAAATTAAACAATATTTTCTCATAAACGACTTAACATTTTTTCTTTAAACTTTTGGTAGGGATACAGCTAAATGTACTCTATGAGATGGGTTCGTAGGCGTACTTTATGGTATGCGTACTCTATGAGATGCTGCTGTGGGTGCTGTGGGTTCTATGGGTTCTTACTCTATGAGATGATATAAATGTGATGTTGCTCTATTCTGTTTTCCCCAAAAATTACAAAAATGTAATATTCTGACTTGCCTCTGTCGTTGTTAATATTTACATTAGCTGCAATTTGTTCACATTAATATATTTACGAGTACATGAGCTTTAATAATGTCATATAAAGTTTCTTAAAAACTCAACCGTGTTTTTGGGAACTAGCTGAAATTCCATTTTCATTTTCAGAAATGCTCAAACGTCATTTTCTCAAAAACCGCTTCGCATTTTTTCTTCGAACTATTTGAACGGATAGTGATAATTGCACTGTTTAATATAAGCAAAGTTCATTCCGAGGTATTTATTTGTTTTTAAAAAATTACATTAATGCATTTTTTAAAGATCTTTTACGACGTTAATATGTACATTCTCAGTAATTTGTAATCACTATTGTATTTGTGAGTTAATGTGCTACAAATTACTTCTACTGATGTATTTTGAAAACTAATAAATTATCTGTGAAAAAGAGCTTCAAATTTCGAATTTACAGTAGTGGTTGAAAGAGAGAGTAGAGCCATTTTCTTAAAAAGTCTCCAATTTTTTTAAAACGGAATTGCCATTAGGACAAGGTTTTACTGTTTTTTATTATTCTTGAAATAATATTTCCGTTTAACTATTAGGAAAACGAAAATTAAGAATTAAAAAAAAAGTACTTCGGACGGCGGTAATGGCAGCTGGCAAGAATGCGTGGCAAGTTCGAGTAGCATGCCAGGACTAAAGGAGATAGAAAACTAATACGGGGAAGTCTGTGCCATTCTGTTACAACACTAGTTTGGTGTGCATCCTAGCTGCTCGAAATTTTAATGTTCCAACTATCCAAGCTATTTTCAACCGCATTGATTCCTGCGACTTAAATATTAACATTAATAATATTAGGAGAAGAAAAAATTTCGGAATGCTGATCATTTCCTCTAGTTTGTTTTCTAGAATCCGTGCGACTGTAGTCCAAATCATTTTCGCGTTATGATATACATGGTTCTGCAGTCCGTTTTATATAGTATTAAACATTTCGCATGACCCAATTTTATTTCCAGCAGTAATTCATTACCTTAAGGTCCACATACACTTTTAGTCTCCACTGATTCTTGAAGTATGTGCATTGCAGTATCTTATTGACTTATGCTCACGTAACATTGTGACTAATTAAACCGAAGAGCAAAGAGATCGAAAGGTAAGCCTCTTCCCTCATGACGAGCTGCTTTAAATATAATCTTAGCTCTTACACCTCAGCGACTTCTTTTCGGTTGAAGGCAACATTAAACTATAAAGTCTTCTTGAGCTACAGAATCCCTAACCACAACATTCAGTATACCTACAAAGTCAAATGAAAGTACCAAGAAGCAAGGTAGGCACACTTGAAAACTAGAAACTTTCGTTCCCGTGTAAAATAAACTTTTAATCGATACACAAAGTATACCGTTGATTTGACAGAACTGATTACAAAATTGCAACCCTCTTATGGCTCTACACCTACTACATACTCCTACTACACCACCTCTCCCCGGCTGTACCTCTACCCCAAAAAACAACTAGTATTGGTGTAGGGTGGCACATACTTTCTCTTACTAGTTTGTTTCCTTGTCTCTTCAGTCTGGGCTACTTTTTCGGTTTCGCTCCGCTCACTTTTCTGCTGGTATCTATTTGCGCATAATTATTTTTCACGTTTTGTTTACTTTTTGAAAAACAAATATTACAATAAAGTGGCACTGTTGCCATGCTATTCATTGCATTTAACACTATACGTACAAAAAGTCTGAAGAAAAAAATTGAGGCCGTTTTGAGAGAATGTCATTTGAACGTTTCTCGCGAGATTTTTTATTTTTGTTTTGATTTTACCAGAAACTGCATAAGACATCATTTGAAGCTCTTGGACTTACAAATACAATGAATTATTCAAATTGCGCGACGTATAAAAATTCTTGATTTGAAAGAGATGTCAAAAATATTACATGCGTTAATTCTTTTAAAACAAAACAATACCGCAAAATGAAATTTATAGCATCTGATACAGTGCATTTATCACTATCCCTATAAAAATATTAATTAAAAAATTGAAGAAGAATTGTTTTTTGAGAAAATGCTTTTTTTAAATATTGCCCATAATTAACAAAATTTCGTGAAAACTAAAATTTAAAAGAATCATATGACAATAATTAACGAAATGATTATGGAGAACAAATTTCTATTGAAGAAAAAATCTTTTCCTTCAATATATAAAGCAAAGATATCTGCTCTTCAACTTTGCTTGCGCTAACTCTTCCTGTTGATTGCAGATGATCCGCGAGCGGAGGAAAGAACTACTACTGTTGGAGAAAGAAGGCGGAACTCTGGACGCCGACGAACTTGGTATGTCAGCCGCAAAAGATGTACACGGTTCTCAACAGTTAAACACCTATGTCCTGGTCACGAATAGGACGATAGTTAATTGTGGAGGCACAATCTCTCATTGTGGTCAATCTCTGAGCAGTGTAGAAACCAAGCACTGTGTGCGTTCATATCGCAGATTCAGTGTTCGGAATACTGGAAATTTACTTTACTTAATTCCCGTATTTACTTTCTCGTATACGTACATATATACGGAGTAATATACGCAATATAGAGAAATTTATGTAATGCTGTGCGAGAAAAGGGCAGCTCTTCGGGAGAAAACATTCATTGCCGGTCCCTGATTACAAAAACGTGGATAAATCCAGTTGCTAAATTAAGGGGGAAATCATCTAACATGTGGTGTAGCCAGTTTCCCTGTTTTGTGGATTCTTGATACGGAATAATCAATTGACGGCAAAGCACCTGTCCGTCCGTCCGTCTGCCCGTTGTCCACCTGTATGTCCTTCCGTCTATCCGTCCGACCGAATGTCTGCCCATCCGTATATGAAAACCACTACCCCTAAACCATGCGTAGGATTTTCTCCAAATTGAAGAAACTCCTGTCGATCCCGCTCGAGTCGACGCTTCGAGATTACGAAAAACATTCTTTAAAATTTGGGGTTAAAATCCCCGGGATATTTTCAAAATTTTCTCAAAAACGTATTAAATTTTTTTCTTAAAATTTGTTGTAAGAATTTTCTTATGAATAAGATTAAGTGTTAATTTTGTTGTCACATATCATTCTATTTATATTGAGAGGAACCCGCCCGTTGGAATACGCCGGCGACTTGTGAGTACCGAATCCAGCGGAGTCTCTCCTAGAGACACGTGAGTGTTCGATATAGTGGAGGATGACAGGTTGCTCGTGCTAAATTTATTTAAATGTGGGCGCCAAGCGTTATCCCAATCTGCCTCTTACGCAATCTCTAGGAGAGAGTTGCTCTGGGTCGCATTATTCTAACTTAGTTTTAAAAAAACACTTCCAATTGATTGTTGAAGTGTTGTCCATTACAATGGTGGGCAAACATTTATTCAAAATGGCATTATTTTATTACATGGACATTTAATGACTTTGTAACTAGGCAACACCCTTCTCTGTCCACTAGCGTTCCAGTCTTTTAATTTTGGACAGGGGCCTACGGTGATTAATTTTTGGTTACCTCGCTGTAGAGAATTGTTCGTCATCGTCCTGGACTCGCGCTCAAATCGCGCACGCCTTGTGAAACCGCTAGAGGAGGGACGGCGTCGCAAGTTGAAGGGCTGACGCGGGCTCGCATTGCACTGGATCAGTCCTGGACCCGCAGCACGCGCCGATGACTGGATTGAAGGCCCTCGCTTTCGTACCAATGATAAAGCTGTGTGTTTTTCTCGCTGGGTAGAGGTCATAGATCAGTCTACCCGCGTCGGAATGCACGTCGCGGCAGGTTTCTCACCATGACAAGTGCCTTTCGGACGTTCTGTTTTTCGTCCGCGGAACGAAATAAATTCCGATGACGTGGCTATTTCGGTTGATAATAATTCTAAATAATGCATCACTTCCAGAGAGAATGGCGTCTGGTGGAACGAAAACTTTGTAGATTCCTTTTTGAGGTATCAAAATAGTTTCAGATCTCGAAGTTTTTCAAAGAAATGCGTCTTTGCTCGATGAAAGTAAAGACAGCCTCTCGATGGATTTCATTCCGCATCTCTCTGGATTTCCGACAGCATCTCCCTATTCTCATCTCTACCCTGTGTTACCATCCCTTGTGTGTAAGTGCCATTTGGTCATGTGTGTGTCGTCCTATATCACTATTGGTTTCTTAGATACTTCTATAAAATTTAAGGGGTTGTAAATACCTATTGGTCGACCCAGTTTCCACTTTGTTGACCTACATAATCTGATCGATGAACAATGATAACCAATAGATGGTCATTGTTTAGCTTCTGGTGACAATGGGTGGCAGGGGGGTATCTACTGGGAGCCGACGCTCTGGGTGAAGAAATATAGCTAGTCCCAAAGGATTAGCGCGGGGGCATTTGCGAAGCAAAGATAATCCGAGTTTTCACGGCATCGCGAGTGTCAAGTGCGCGGAGCACGGTTTGACGAAGGTTCTTTGCGTTTAGAAGCGGGAGTCACAGAGGGGTGGTGTTTTATGAATCTCCGGGTCAGCTGGCAGCTGACATTAGCTGATGTCAGCAGGTACATTAGCTATAATGTGACGGGGAGAAGGGGTGGGTAGAGCTTCGGGGCGTATGGACTTATGACAATTAGCACACGTGAGATGTCAAACATCTCAATATGTTGTTCAGTCCTTTTTACTTTCCCGTATACATAAGTATAGACCGAATAATATACGTAGTGTAGGGAAAGTTGTGTAACGCTGCGCGAAAAAAGAGAAATGTTTGAAAAACATTCAATGCCGGGCCCTGATAACGAAAAAGGGGATAAATCCCGTAGCTAAATGATTAAAAAATCATCTACCACGTGGTGTAGTCAGAATCCCTGTTTCGTGTGTCTCTGATACCAAAAAACCAATTGACTACGAAACGTCCGTAGTTCTCTCCATCTGGAAGTCTCTGAACACCACTAGGCCTAAACCATACGTACATTTTATTTCCAAAATGGATATTCCGCGGTTGCTCTGGTTCCTCTCAATCCGCTGGGAGTTTGAAAAACTTTCTTCATAATTTACTTTACATGAAGCCATCCGGGCATTTTTTCAAAAACGGCTCCAAATTTTTCTTTAAATTTCTTGTAAGAATAGAGTAAAAGCAGCTATAAAGGTGCCATATCTGTATTTCACTTTCACAAGCTTAACTTTTTCAACAACTACAAAATTGAAGAGAGATTTTTCCTTCAAATGAAATCTGTCGCTCATAATTACTTCTTTCATTATGGTCATGTACATTTCATTGAAAATTTTAGTAGTTTTCGCGTAATATGGCGTGCAAGATTTTTTCAATTATCTCTCATGTTATTTTTATTTTTACTAATGGCAACTTGTTCACAATACTGTATTTATGAGTTCATGTGCTTTAGATAATGTCATATAAAGTTTAGCGAAAACTCATCCGTCTTTTGTGAAAACTAGCTCAAAATTCAGCATTTTCAAAAACGCTCAAGTACAATTTTCTCAAAAACAGCTCCAAATTGTTCCTTCAAACTTTTCGAGGGGTTAGTGCTAATTGCACTCTAAATATCTGAAGTACATATTGGTGTATCCTTTTGTTTTCTCAAAAATGTAATTTTTTTTAAATATCTCTCGCGCCGTTAATATACACATGTACAGAAATTTGTAAACTCTGTTGTGGTTGTCAGTTAATGTGCTTCAAATGACTTTGAATAAAGTTTTTCGAAAACTCAAATTTTTTTTGTGAAAAAGAGCTTCAAATTTCGAATTTACAATAGCGGTTAAGCGATGTTTTCTTCGATGATTTCGTCGATGACAATGATTCAATATTTTTCTAAATAAATTGCCATTTACGACGAGGTTTTACTGTTCTTTAATATTCGTAAAATAATATTTCCATTCTACTATTAGAAAAGCGAAAAATTTAGAAAATTTAAAAAAGGGTACTTTGGGCGGCGATAGATGGCATCTGGCAAGAGTATGTGGCAATTCAGAATAGCTAGCCCAGACCAATGAAAATAGAAAACAAATACGGAAATTCTGTGCCATTCTTTAGCACAACGAGTTTAAAATTGCGCATATTGCCCGCAATAGAGCACGAAAACTACTAAAATGTTACAAAAATGTACATGACCATAATGAAAGAAGTAATTTTAGAGAACGAATTGCATTTAAAGGAAAAAATCTCTATCTTTAAGTTTGTAGATGCTGGAATACCCCGAAAACAATTCAATTTTTTTTAATTTCGAAAATTCAAAGTTAACAGTGAAAATCGTCATTTAATGGTGATTCTAGTCTATTCTTAAAATAAATTTAAAGAAAAAAATTGGTGCCGTTTCTGAGAAAATTTGACCCAGGAGCTACATGTCAAAATCTCAGAGCTTCGACAAAAGCCAAATTGACAGAGGTTTCTTCAATTTGGAAACAATCCTACGCATGGTTTAGGCACTAGTGCTGGACGGACGGACGAACGGAAGGACTGACAAATGTTTAGTAACTATAGTGCTAATTGCACTCGTTAATATGAGGTAAAGTTCATTTCGGGGTATTTTTTTGTTTTTTCAAAAATTACTCTAATGTAATTTGTTTGAAAGATCTGTCACGTCGGTAATATGCACATTTGCAACAATTTGTAAACACTGTTGTATTTGTGAGTAACTGTGCTTCAAATGACTTCAAAGAAGTTTTTCAAAAACTTAAAAAATTTCTGTGAAGAAGTGTTTCAAATTTCAAGATAAATAAACTGGATGTGTCTTTGTCATTTTGTAATTTTCAATTTTTAAATAATTTTTCACATCTCTTATCGGATTTGTAAAACATACGAACCAGAAAATCAATTATTATGTTTCGGCGTTTATGACTGTTATGTGTGTCAATTCTTTGTATAACCTAGGTGGCCGAAGTGGTTAAACGTGGGGTCCGGACTCAGCGTTTCGGAGGGAAGGGCCGTTGGTTTGAGGCAGGTTCGGGAATAGTTATTTATCACAACTCTCTGTTGCCGCATGAATATCATGAACTTTATTGAAAATCATTTGAAGCAGTGTTTTGGCAGCACTACTAGTTTCCTGTAAACTTTTTGTAGGGATTGTGCTAAATTCACTCCATAATATCTCCAAATTGCTCTATTTTTATTTCTTTCAAAAATAACAAAAATGTAATTTTTGACTTGTCTCTCACGTCGTTAATTTGTACATCATCTTCTTCTGCACTTCAAGGGTTAGGATCAAGAACCTGTTCCGGTGTTCACTTCCTTCTGGGCCTTCCTACATCTCTTCTCCCTCTGCATTTGTAGTCCACTGCGAGTGCTGGTAGTCTGCTATCGGGCATTCGTATGAGATGTTCATACCATCTTTTCTGATTTCTTTCCAGTTTCTCCAGCAGTGGTCCGACCCACAGTTTATTTCTTATCTCTGTGATTTTCTTTTTATCTAGGATATTATAACCTAGAGTGATTCTTAGAAATTTCATTGCAGCTGCCTGGATTTTAGAGTTATCTTTTTCTGATATTACTCTTGCTTCATCTCCATACATTTACACTGGCACAGCTACTGAGTTGAAGAATTGTATTCTTGTTTTTATCCTAGTTTTATTTTTTAGATGTCTGTGTATTGTGCCGCATATATTTCTAAGTTTATGTAATTTTTTATCTAAATCTATATCTCTTTCAAACGAGATGTGGCAACCTAGATATTTGAAGTATTTTACCTGTTCTATACTCTTTCCTTCTATCACAATCTTTGTTATCACTGGGTATTTTCCTTTATATGCCATAGTTTTAGTTTTTTCTTTGGATATTTTAAAACCGTATTCTATTGCAGTTTGATTTAATTTAAATACTGCCATTTGCATTTAGTCTTCAGTGTTCTGTATTATCACTTTGTCATCTGCATATAAAATAGAATTTAAAAATATCTTCCTAAAATAGATCCCTCGATATATATTCAATTTCCATGTTTTAAACATGTCGTCAATGTATATATTGAAAAGTGTCGGTGATATGAAACAGCCCTGTCTTACACCTTTGTTGGTGGGAATCTCTTCTGTCAATTTTCCTTTTATAATCAACTTAATACTCGTTGTTTCATATAGTTCTTTTATCACCTCTATCAAGTGTTTTGGGTACCCCCTTCTTTCCATTATGTTCCACAAAAGGCTTCTATTGACATTATCAAAAGCTTACTAATCCCATAATAAAATACTATATCCACGAATGTTAGATGTGTTTCACAGTTGTGTTCACGTCTTTCTTCTATTATTCTTTTTAATGTGAAAATGGCATCAGCAGTCGACCTGGCTTTTCGAAATCTCATTTGTTCTTTTGATTTAAGGTGGTCTGCTATTATTTTTAATCTTTCATTTATTATACATAAATGCTAATTATACAAATTATATATTAATTTTTACATTAGCGGCAATATGTTTACATTAATGTAGTTGTGAGTACATGTGCTTTAAATAATCTTAGATAAAATTGCTCGAACATTCAAGAGTTTTCTGTGAAAATGAACTCAAAATTCCTCATTTACAGAAACGCTCAAATGAAATTTTCTCAAAAATGGCTCCAAATGTTTCTTCAAACTTTTCCAACGGATAGTGCAGCTTGGACTGTTTAATACGATTTACTAAAGTTCATGTACTCTTTTGTTCTTGTTGTTTTTTCAAAAAATATACAAATGTACTTTTTTAAACCTCTAACGCCTTTAATATGCACACTTCCAGCGATTTATAAACACTATCGTATTTGTGAGAAAGTTCTTAAAATGACTTCAAATGTAGTTTTTCAAAAACTCAATAGCTTTCTGGGGAAAGAAAAAAATCTCGCATTTCTCGCATTTACAGTAACGCTTAAGAGTCATTTTCTTAAAATTGGCTCCAAACTCAATTAAAATTATCACTTGGTATGAGGTTTTACTATTCTTTAATACTCTTAAAGTAATAAGTCGGTTCTATTATTAAGAAACCGAAAAATTGAGAGTGATAAAAAATGTACTTTGGACGGCAAGATGGCAGCTGGCTAGAGTATGCAGCAGGTCTGAATAGACCAAACCCAAAGAAAAGAAAATAGAAAACTAATAGCAGAAAGTTTGTGCCATTCTGCAGCACCACTAGTTACACGTTTTGGTGTCCCCTGTTATTGAAAAGGTGTTATTTTTCAAAACGTCTCTCCGTCCGTCTGTCAATTCGTCTGTCCGTCCTCGCTACCCTCGGACAAGAAACTCGACTCGTTCGTGAATCACCTGTTGCGCGCCCTTTTTACGTAAACTATTATTTTTGGCAGGACGGCGGCGGCGCTTGGTGTTTCTGGACCTTCTGATCTTGATGGCGCGCGACGGAAGTCTCTCAGACATGGACATCCGTGAGGAGGTGGACACCTTCCTCTTCGAGGTACGTCCCTCCACCGCACATCAATCGTACATTCTACACACAACGTTAGCTCACGGAAACATATAACTAGGGTTAACCAATGATTTTTTTCGTGTTTCCTGTCGCGACAACAGCTATCGTCATTAGTCCCGTAAGTATTGTGGATGTTTTATCAAGGGAGATGGAGGTGTTTTCCCGTAGTTAGATGGTGAGATAGCTATCAGGCTAGTGTCGAAACACCTGCCTCAATCGGAACTCGAGCCATAGGGCCTTCCGGACAGATATATTGTAGTGACAACAATTGATGCCCTAGGCCGCTTTAGTTTTAGTCGGTTTAGTAGTGCTAAGATTTTCAGAGGCAGTTTTGTATACAGGAAGATAAAATACGCTGAAATGATATTAAAATAGTGGTGTTACAACAGAGCACAGACCTTCTGGAATAGTTTCTATTGTTGGAAAAAAATTCAATATTAATTGAAATTAAAGTAACCCCTCTATACATACTACGCTAAGAAAATGTGACATATAGTTGCCGTTTATGAATTTACCTACAAAAGTAAAAACAAGTGTGTTACGGCTGGATACTGAATGATCTTCAGGGGTGTATCAGTTATATTTAAGGCAAAAAACATAGAAGTTCGCAAATAGTAAAATATATCCATCTGTCCGTAGATCCGCTCGCCTGATATTTTCTCAAAAATAGCTCCCATTTTTTATTATAATTTTCTTCAAATGGCGTGATAAACGCTGTGAGAAAATGGAACAGGTTACATTTTTGTTAAAATCTCTAAAGTTTGAAAATTGCAATTTTTTAGGCGCCTTCCTACAACTAGAATACTGAAAAAAAAATTCTCAATTAAATCTGTTCTTCTATGACATCATTAAATAGGTTTATGTAAATGTTTTCGAAAATATGAGAGGTTTTGGGGTTATTTTGTATAAATTGTAGGCAATTTTTAAACATTTATTTTTACAAAATCAGGTCCAACACTTGACTATTTTTGCTCGGATAGCGTCTATACGCATAAAAAATGGCGCAAGTTCCATTTTCGGCACTTTCTCTCTATTTCCGATAATTGCAAAGAAATTAACATTTTATACGCACAATATAATGATAGAAATGTTTTAAAATGATTTCTGGTTTTTCAAACATCACTAAATGTACATAAAAATCTCTGGAGTTTTTAAAATTGCAAATGCAATTTTTCAACTTTTTAAAGTATATTTTAACTGTGAGGTTGGAGATGTAGGGAACTCGCTTTTTGATCCTGAAAAAATGTTGGCTGATTGGAAACACTTCTGCAGTTCCGTGTAGCATTATGTTAATTATTCCATAGCCGTTAAAATTTATGCTAGTATGTGCTGTTGTAATACCACTAGTTAAAACAATGATTTAATAGGTATTCTTTTTTGGAGATTGTAATTCTTTGAGAAACCTCTTCAGGACTATTCAGTTTTGTAGGGCTTTTCTTCTTAAAATATTATATATAAGTACGAAGTACAAGGCTTAATTGAAACAAAAAAGAAAAAAAAACATTAAAAAGTTGAGAGTGGCTATCTTCACTTAGTTCTGTAGATAGTCCTAAAGCAGTAACTGCTTCCAAAAGATGAATTTTCTCTCCTCTAGACGCCTCGCTCTCACTTTCAATCTTCATTTGGCTTTCTGATTTCGCCGCTGGTGGTCGATTTAAAAATGGATGTTTATTCCCTTTCATTCATTTTTATTCAATTGTGTCTTTATTAGATTATGGTTTCCACTTCTGATTTTATAAAGTTTTTCTTTTTTTGTCACAGTGAAGACTTGTACTTCATACTTATATATTTATATTTTATACCATTTGAGGTTTTGTTGTAATCATGCAGTTCTTGTTTCTTATTGTTCTAAAAGTTTAACTGTAATTTTTCATCTTAACTGTAACTTCAAATTTTAAATCTCCTTTAGTATTGTTATTCTATATTGAAGTTTTTACGCTGTAAGAAACATTTTAATTGTTAATACTGATTTTATTACAGTGTCGTGAAACGTTTGACTTTAGTGCATAGATGTCACAAAAGTTGTTTTTAAAATAATTTAATTTGATTATCTTTAATGTAAGAGGATACCACTGCATATAAAAATACACAATATATAGGCAATCATTTTTGATTTCTCTTTTTTCTATGGTGGCAATATTACTTTAGACCTTACTTCAGATAATTGTGAATATCTTTCAGGGACATGACACTACATCATCCGGAATCGCATTCGCCATTTTTCTGCTGTCCAAACATCCTGATGTCCAAGTGAGTAATTAATATTTTCTTTAGAGCAATGCAAGATTCGATCAAGTCACTTAATAATAAGAAAAAAACTATTCAAACTTGAAAACCTTGCTGCGGGATCATTGATGGACTATAGAAGTACAAAGATTACATAAAAAAATAAAATCTTCCAATTTTGAAGCAGAAAAACGTTTTCTTTTACAAACAGTCGTATATTTACAAATGATTTTCACATTTGAACACCACACTTTTTTTTAGAATGTTTCATCTTTATTGTTCCCTATTACAAATTAAAGGAAAGTGAATAAATAATGAAAATAATAAAAAAAAAGATAAAAACATAACTTCATAATACAATACAATACTTACCCTTTCAAGGCAGTAAACATGATTTGCTTGGGTGAATCTATTGTGTATTGCTTTTCCTCATTTTTCAGACCAGGCAGATGTCAGAAAGAACCGAAAGTGTTTCGTTTGCTATCTCCGTCTGCATTCCAAAATCTCTCAAGTAGATAGATCAACTCATTTTTACTTCACGAGTATGCCTCCACAGGAGCTTAGGAGTTTTCCCATTGCTGGCAATTGCAAATGTATGAAATTGTTAAATTGTAAACCTGTTATGAAATGTCTATGAATCTTCGGAGTTGCGCATGTGCCAATTGCCACGACAAATCTTGTTCTTTTCCCATATCTTTCCACGGCTTGTTTCAGGAAAAAATATATGAAGAACTGGAGAGCATCTTTGATACTTCTAAGCCGATAAGTCCGACCATTTCCGAACTATCAGAACTGAAATACGTGGAAATGGTAATTAAGGAATCTCTACGATTATATCCACCAGTGATTATGATACTTCGAAGTATTCAGCAAGAGGTCGTACTTCCTGAAAGTGAGTTTTTTTAATATATTGTCCATTGCATTATTGAATATTGTAGGAAATACTTGGTAGAAAAGCGAATGCTCCCAGTGTATTTGTGAGATTAAATTTATATATTTCAAGTTAGGGATATATTAAAATTAATCATAAATATATCAAATTGAACACTTCGAGATTTTGCTCAAATTTGGAGAAATTATATTTTGTGACTCAGCAATTGAGGTACGGAAGAGGATTGGGAAGAGCTTTTTGAAGTCAGCGAAATGTTAATAAGAACTACTAAGTATTTCAAAGAGGTTTTGAAGGAGCTAAGATTGCGTACGTATTTTTGAATTACTCCTAAAAAACTAAAAATGTAGAGAATATCGTCTGCATTCAAGCGAAAACACATCGAGTCAAGATAAGGTGTCCCACCAACTATGGGCCACCCCCTTAACTTCTAAGCCGTTCACGATATCGAAGTTCAGTTTTCGCTAAACAATGCGGATTGATGGGGCAAGTAATATGCTGTAAAGATACAAGTATTGTTCGCAATAATTTTCTATTTCGAGAAATTTAAGAGTTCTCTGAGATATTAAAAAGAAGTATATAGTCTTATCAATGAATGCATCATAAAAAAAGAGGATTACAATGGTCTATGTCAGTGTTTTGATAGTAATTTGAGTACAAAATTAAACTTTCTCACATTATTTTAAATTAAACGTAAGTCTCCCCGCGACAGGTTCGGCGCCACGAAGGCCACCTTCCCCGAAAGCGACTGTTGTGACGGCTGCTTCAGTTCTTTTTTGTTCGTTCAATTTAAAATCTGCCGGAAATTCTAATTTTATACCAACTCAAAAATAATTTGATATCTATCCATGTACATAGCGAGTCATTTCAGGAGGGTATAACATAAGTTGTTCCTCGCAGTATTAGCAATAGACCATTCCTTCACCGCTTTGGCTTCAGAAGCATACATTCCACGAAGAAGCGTCTTTTGGAATTTATCGATCTCCTTGCAGCCTGGATGTCACAGCAATTTTATGCTCATTCCAAGTCACTAAGAGCTGATTTGGAATCGGGAGGGTATTTGCATCATTCGTGAACAGCGAGTTCACTGCAATTCTAACACCAATCTGGCTGACCCATTCTGATGGTCTAAAATTGTAATTCCATCAATTCCCAAAGTTGCGTTTACCTTTGTCATCGAGGAAGTAGTATACATTTGTTCTTCGGTAGCAATTTAAAAATATTCTCTGTCCTTGAATTCATTTTAGAGTAATATTAGACAACAGCAAACAAATTAAGGAATTATTAATCGTGAAAGGGTAAAATTGAAAAATGAATTTGATAAATCACTGTTATTAACACTTGGTATATGAAGATCAGTGCAAAATACGAGAGAATTCTGAATCGAGGATCAAAAGAATTGTTACAAACTTCTTCGCCTGAGTAATAACTTAATCTTCGCAAAATGGCAGTGTGTAGTATCCATCAAGAAATCTGTTACTCTCGCCACATGGTGTGCGAAATCGAAGAATTATTTCCAATGTGACTTAACGCAAAGAAAATATTTTTCAGAAATACAGTACTTGGAAGCGTGATACCAAAGCGTCTTAAGAATGTATTAATATTGAAAACTAAAACAAACAAACAAAAAACAATGTAAAAGTAGATTCATCACTTGGAAATAATTTCTTCAATTACGTACATGACTGACAAGCAAATGGTGAGATCTCATGCCAACTAGGTGTAAGGCACTAGTACCTAAGTAAAAAAGAATAATCTCATGAATGACAGATCAGTGACAGATGTGTGTTATCATCTACAGCCAAAGTCGTGATGCCGGAAGGTGCGAACATGTTAATATCGCCGTACGCCATGCATCACAACCCGAACGTGTACCCGGATCCGGAGAAGTTCGACCCGGATCGCTTCTCTGCGGACGAGTGTGCCCGCCGCCACCCCTACGCCTACCTGCCCTTCAGCGCCGGCCCTCGGAACTGCATTGGTATGTACGCGACCACACGCTCCCGATGAGTGGGCCTCGGAGGCACGGTGGCAGCCTCAGCCCCAGGACGAGGAGTATATAGGTGTCTCAGAATAAATGTGAGAAACTTCTAAGGTGTTTAGAGCGATCAATGGTCAAATTTTGCTAATGAACACGAGGAGGAAAATTCCAAATTTTGTATTGTTTGGTTTTGTCATGTATAGGAAAGCCAGGGATATAATAAGAACAGTTCTTTGTCAACGTATTTATTACTATCCCAACCAAAAGTGTAAAGAAAAAAATTGGAACATTTCGGTCGTTCGGTGCCAACGTTTCAGTCGCCATTCTGCGACCTTCATCAGAGCGTAGTTATTGCCTATAACTACGCCCTGATGAAGGTCGCAGAATGGTGACTGAAACGTTGGCACTTGTGCCCTGGGCGCGGCGTCTCTCGAATAGCCAATAAACACATTCGTATGTTTAGTAGAGACCAAAGTAAATAGAAAACTCTTACGGGAAAGTCTTTGCCATTCTGCAGCATCACTAGATTATTTCTTCACGGCAAGTACAACCATTGTCACTGAATTAACGAGTAGCTATTGGAATACTCATGAATTTTAGAAAATGTGTTTTTGGATGTTTCAAGGCACCTTAGGTGTGGAAACTTGCAAATGCTGTCACTGATCTTCGGTAGATCCAAAAACATCCAACACTGCTTTTTCGGTTTAAAATGAGCTGATACATCATACTGAGGAAAATTATACTTACTTCTGTAATGAAGTATACTTTTTTAAAGTATTTAATAATCGATACTTTCTCATGTAACTTTCTGAATTCGGGCAAGCCAACAAACTGTATAATGATATGTTTTTTTAGATTGAACTTGCTTTGCGCAAAGAAAAGTGAAAATGGTCATTCTTCGCTCGCAGGTCAGCGCTTCGCCATGCTGGAGATGAAGAACGTGATCGCGAAGCTCGTGTGGAACTTCCGAGTGCTGCCGGAGCCCGGGTTCGAGCCCTCGCTGGTGTGGGAGGTCATCCTCAAGTCGCAGAACGGGCTGTTCGTGCGTCTGGAGGAGCGACAGCGGGAGTCGAACTGAAGACTCCAGGCTCCGAGAATCTCCACACCCCATCCCGCGCAGTATTTAGACGAGACAACCGACGGCGCGACGCAAACAATTGAGCAATTGCTCCGCGACGCAATGGTGAACAATCCAACCGATTTAGTTGGAACAATACCTAGAGATTCAACTCAACAGTTATGAGCCCAAAAAATTGAAAAGAATCTTGGAAAAGCTATTAAAACAGAAATATGTGATTTTTAGCAACGTCATTATAGTGTGAAATAAAAATGTTTTAATTCATCACAGTTGTGTTTATTTCAGAACAAATTATCAATCACACTATTCTTCCTTATTCTAGTATGAAACAGCTCAACTCAAAGTAGGAAGTCGTAGATATTTATGGGGGGTTTAGTGATTTATCAATGGCATTCACTGGTGGAGTTCCTCTGTATCTTTGTGCAATATTAAACAAACCGGTGCTTCAATATCTTCGTTTAAAACCAAAATGAAACAAGTGAGCAATTTCCTTATATTCTAAAGTAACTATTATCAAATAAAAAATAAATAAATCATATCTTTCAGCCGTTACTTTTAACATTCACTAGTTAAGACATTAACATTGTTAATCTATTTAAACAAATAAGATTCATTGAACATTACGTGTTTGAAAATGTTTTAATGCTGTCTCCTGGTCACCTAACTTTCAAATTTGTTTTTTCGATTCTTTCTTCTACGTTCGAGTAAAATTCAACAGAACATTTGGAACCAATTACATGTAACAAAGGAATTTTCGTATAGGCAATGCAAATCGCGCAAGGAAGTATGAACAAGCGTTTTTCTATTCCCATTGTATAATTCTGTCAAATGATGGCTGCAAGTCGTTGCATAATGATTCTCACTACGTTACAGATTTCATTATGATACATATTCTTGACCAATCACAGATACGTTAACAATCCAGGTAATGACACTTAATCATTGAGAATCGCTCTAGTAAATGTTTCGTTCGATTGTGTACATCAAAATTGCATTTAATATTACATTATGCTTGTCACTTTTAATTTATTTTATTCGTAGTAATTTTTACGTCGAATATTATTTAAAATAAATTGTATAGTAATTTCGCTTGTATCCTATTTGGCAAGCCCAGTGGTAATTATTCGAGGGAACATTTAACTAAGATCAGAACACAAGTTATTTTGTGTCGTGCGTCGCTGTCGTGTGGTTGTCCTTAATAACCAGCTAATTCTTTAGTTTAAAATGTCTACTGAACCAGAGGTGGAGTTGGCACCACCAGAAATACGAGAAAAAGAGAAAATATGATTAAATAAATATTACCTATAATGTTGAATTTATTTCTTTTCATTATTCATAGCAAACAGTTTTTGACGAGTTGTATTTTGGTTAATGGAAATACATACCGAAAGTTAAAACTTAACTTTTGTTCTTCCTCCCAGGCGGACTGATAAACCAAAGCCATCTGCGGCAGGGTAGGGTAGGGACAGGGGCGATTTAATATTTTTGCCGCCTGTAGGCACATCAAATTTGCCGCCCCCTTTTTAAAATTAATGTTACATTTCAAATTGTAATGCTTCAGTAACAATTCCTCTTTAATTTAAACGTTTTAACTTTAAAAGTAACATTACATTTTGCACATTGTTTTCATAAATTAATTTTTTTTTTTGGATTAGCTAATTTTGGAAATAAACTGTATCTTTATAGCAAGTAACGTTCAACATTAACGTTTCAACACTGAAACGTTAACATTAAAAGGAAACTAAAACATGACAACTAGAATTGCAACGTTTTCTTTCGTCAACGGGCCTTACTTTCAGATTCATATACTTCTGAAATCATAAGGTATACTCTAATGATGTAGACAAATAAATAGCTTGTATTAAATATTAATATGATAGATTTTTATTTACAACAACTGAACGATTAGAATATTACGACGTTGTAACAGTTTTTATAATTTTCGATTTACCATTATAAACAAGGAATATAACACGAAAATCGCAGCATTAAAATTCCTCCATATTGCGAAATCAGTAGGCGCGAGAGCGTAAGCAATTTAACGATGCCACAACAGAACTTACTTTCTCGCATTATTTCTGAACTTGCAATATCACAATTCTGAGAGATCAACGAAAATGTGACATGCACAATTTTCTTAAAATATGCTTGTTTTATATGAGGAAAAATTGAAAAAACAATTGGGACACCTTTTGAGAAAATTATATTTTTATAATTTGCAATAGATTTAAGAAAAACTTCAAGAATACTATTTTTTCGTAAATGTTCAAGTGTGCATGAACTATTCTAAAAATCTCATTTTTAGTACAGATATTAAGACAAACATCTCTATATTCCGTATTGTACTTTTTTCAATTTTCGAGAATATACAGAGTTTGCCAAAAATAGGACTAGCATAATTTGTATGCCGTCTTCTGATAAACACTAGGAGAAAATTTGAAGTCGCTATCCAAAGACAAAGTTTAATACAAAACATTAAGCCATTTTAGAGAAAATTTTGAAAATGTTGAGGCTTCATATAAATTATCTCAAAATACAAATTTATAATTTTCAAACTCAGAGGGCATTGAATTCCTTTAAAGCGATTGAGGAAAATCAATTTTTGGCATATATCTTTTTATTTGTTTCGTCGCAAGCGCTGATCATAACAGACACACGGACGGACATACAGACGGACAAGGGGCCGCAATATTCTTCAGATCGATTTGGGAATAACAGGCATGTTGAATATACCGCTCGTGGGTTAGTCTCTAGCGTTCTTCACACAAACGGACATCGTCAATCGATGTTTCGGTATCAACGACCTACAAAATATGGATTCTGACTACACAACGCGATAGAGGAAGACAATTATTATAAAAGTAGGAACAAGATTTATCTAGGATTTCGTTAGCTGTCAACAATATGAAATTTTCTGTCGGAAATTGGCAGTTTTACGGCACACATTTACAATACCATCTCTTCTTACGAAGAAAGAGCGAGAAACTAAAATACTTACACATTAGGTAACCTGTCACACGTTCTCTTCTCTTGGAGATCGTCTCTCAACACGTTCGGAAATATGTGGCAGAGTATCAGTAAGTTTTCTAAGTAAATTTCTTTAAAACATTATCGTGACGGTTAGCGTACCAGCTAGAATGTTTTTTTCTGTCTATCAAAGTACATACAAGAATCGACTTGATTGCATTTTGCATTATATATACCTCAGCATCACGTAATTATTGTACAAAATCAATATTTTTTCAGTGACATCATTCACCGTCAACGTTAATGACAAAATAATGCATACAAATTCGCTTCAAAGTACAAGTGCAACGCTTCGAGTGTTTTTTAACTCCACGTGCAGAACATTGAACCATTTGAAGTGTTTAACCAACAGCCGATAGCGGCCCGCATGACAACTGATCTGGTTACGCGCGCGCCAAACTACGGGCGCCATTGGTGCACCGTGTGGTGGTAGTGGAGGATGGATAACAGATCGTGAAATCTGGTAGGCTTTTTATTATATTTTTTATCGAACTAATAACTAGATCATATTTGTCACGAGCGGGGACCTCAGATACCCGCTATCTAAGATTGGTTTAAGGACTTAAAATGATAAGTTGAAACGCGTGCACTTAAAAAGCACTCGAAGCGTTGTACTTGTAGTGTGAAACCTGTTAAAAAAATTGCTCAAAGTCCAAGTGTTTTGTCTTAAAAGAATTAAAATAGATACAGCTTAATGAATTTATTCTGCAGTGTTCAAATCTCTTTTCAGAATTTTTCCATTACCCACTTTACTTTCTCACACTTACTAACGTAAGAAGAGAAAGTATTTGTCCATTTTACCTACTTTACTTTTTTTGCACTTATTAATGTAAGAAGATAATATTTTGTAATCGTGCGCCGGAAAACGGCGAGATTTTGACCCCAAAACTCATTGCGGAGCCCTGGTAAAGAAAAGTGGATAAATTCAATTGCTAAATATACAAAAAGAACCCTCTAATACATGGTGTAGCCAAAATCCATGTTTTGTGGGTCCTTGATATCCAGAGGTGGATTTACGCATAGGCACAGTATGCACGTGCCTACGGCGGCAAATTTTCCAAGGGCGGCCAATTTTCAAAGGCGCAAAATTTTCTTCATATTTTCTAAAACAAATGTAGGTTCTCTACAAACTATAACAGCATAAATCATATTTTTATTTTAAAAATGATTTAAACAAGTCTAAAGCCGCCCCCTAAACCTTTGATTTTTAACTTAAGGTTGATATTTGTTTATTATATTACAATACATTATTATAATAATTTATTATTTTCTTTCTTAATTAAATAGGATTTCTACCGAATGTATACAACTGCGAGAATATAAAATTGATGAAACTATAACTTCGACTGATCGTTTTTATTGGAAAAGCGATCCAGCTTTGTGGTCTATTAATGAACATACACGTGATTATGTTGCCAAGCGTACATGGCAACGTTCGTTACTTAACGTTGAATATGTTTGAGTATACGCATATCAGTAAAGAAAAAATGCCTCTGAAGTGGCTTGTTTACTCTGCGAGTAATGGAACTGTTTTCTACGGTGTTTGTCGATTGTTTTCAAGCAATTCAGAAGTAAGAACAAAATTATCATCGGAGGCATTCAATGATTGGAAAAATGCGCATACCAAATTAAAAGAACATGAGAATTCTACATGTCATAATACATGCATTAAAAAATAGACAGCGGACTGAAAACCAAGTGAATAAGCAGCTGCTTTAACAAGTTGAAACCAGGGCAACTTATTGGAGGAATGTTCTTGAGCGTATCATTTTGGTAATAAAAACTCTTGTTTCAAGAGGGCTTCTTTTGAGAGGACATGTCGAAAAATTTGGAAATCATCAAAATGGTAATTACATGATAATTTCGAAATATGAACATTTCTTAGCAGATCACATACAAAAATTTGGTAACCGTGGAAAAGGAAATACATCGTATTTATCCACCACGACGGTTGAAGAACTAATAAGTATATTAGCTAAAGCAGTTAAAGATGAGATTCTCCGAAACATTCGAAGTGCCAAGTATTTTTTCATAATTGTGGACTCTACACCAGACATAGCACACGTGGATCAGCTCGCTATAGTTATTAGACATGTGGGAAAAGATGGTACACCAAAAGAGTAATTTTTGGAATTCCTTCCAAACAGGAGGCCATAAATCAAAGGAGATGTTCGACGCTGTATGGAATTTTATGGAGATTAACGAACCGGACATTAATAATTGTCGTGGTCAGTCCTACGACAGCGCGTCAAATATGTCCGGTCTTTACACAGGTCTTCACGCCCGTATGAAAGATGTAAATGCTCTAATTGAATTCGTCCCCTGTTCTGCTCATTCTTTAAATTTAGTTGCTACAAATGCAGCTGAATCATGTACTTATTTTCTACTTCTACAAAATTTATATAATTTCTTTAGTGCATCTACATCAAGGTGGAACATACTTTCAAATTTAGTAGATGAAGGATGCAGTATATCCCCTTTGAAAAGTCTTTCAATTACGCGCTGGTGAGCTCGAGATGATGCATGTCAGGCTCTAAAACATCGTTGGCAAAATGTTTTAGATGCCCTTCAAATTTTATCTGATGATTCTACGCAAAAACCGTCAACGCGTTCAGAAGCTAAAGATCTTATTGTTGCTTTAAATCGACTTGAAACTGCTATTATGACCATCGAGGTTTGGGGCTTCATTTTAGACCGCTTGAATGTGTCGAAGAAACAACTGCAAAAAGTCGATATCGATTTAAGTTCCGTGGTTGGTATTTACACTTCGCTTGTAGAACTTTTAAAAACGAACAGAGACAATTTTGAATTTTTTGAAGAGAAGGGTAAGAAGCTGTCAAATACTGAAACTTACTAATCGGAAAACAAAAGAAAAAGGAAAAGTAAAATGCAAAGTGATGAAACTAACGAGAATGCAGTAGTACTGACCGCACAAGACAATTTTAAAATCGACACTCATTTGGTTATTGTTGATAAATTACTTGCAGAATTGTATAAGAGACTTGAAACGTATAAAGATGTATATGACAAGTTTAAGACTGTCATTAAAATAGAAAAATTATCTTTGATAGATTTGGAAAAAGCAGCGATATTTTTACGTTCACAATTTCCCCAAGATCTTGAAGAATCGCTTGTTTCTGAGCTTATACATTTAAGTTCGTATTTAAACATTCTTGACGAAGATGTTAAGCCAACGAAACATGCAGCTTTTTTAACGTGGTTACGGAAAGAAGAATTAGAATGTATTTATCCTAACGTTGACATTGCACTTCGAATCTTTTTATGTATTCCGGTGGCCAATTGCACAGCAGAACGTTCATTCTCTTGTTTAAAAAGGATTAAAAATTATTTGCGCTCTACAATGACAGAGTATCGACTGAACTCCTTAGCGTTATTGTGTATCGAAGAAAATTATCTCAGCGTTTTAGATTATACTATAATTATTGATGAATTTGCTCACCAAAAGGCACGTCGCAAAATTTTTTTAATTGTTATTTCAACACTATAAAAACCCCATCCAAAAAGTTAAATGTTATATTCCTTGTTTATAATGGTAAATCGAAAATTATAAAAACTGTTACAACGTCGTAATATTCTAATCGTTCAGTTGTTGTCAATAGAAATCTATCATATTAATATTTAATACAAGCTATTTATTTGTCTACATCATTAGAGTATACCATATGATTTCAGAAGTATATGAATCTGAAAGTAAGGCCCGTTTACGAAAGAAAACGTTGCAATTCTAGTTGTCATGTTTTAGTTTCCTTTGAATGTTAACGTTTCAGTGTTGAAACGTTAATGTTGAACGTTACTTGCTATGAAGATACAGTTTATCTCCAAAATTAGCTAATCCAAAAAAAAAATTAATTTATGAAAACAATGTGCAAAATGTAATGTTACTTTTAAAGTTAAAACGTTCAAATTAAAGAGGAATTGTTACTGAAGCATTACAATTTGAAATGTAATATTAATTTTAAAAAGGGGGCGGCAAATTTGATGTGCCTACAGGCGGCAAAAATATTAAACCGCCCCTGCCTCCATGCAGAAAAGAATGAGTAGAAAAAAGTGTAAGTCATGGTTCCTAAAACTTATGTGATAAGATAAGCCATTTTTTAGGTTACGACACGTGTATGAGGAAATCTCCATCCCATCTCTATAAATACCGGTAATCATTTCGTTTTTCAGTTCCAATTACAGGAGACTGCTCGCAAGATGTCAGAAGATACTCCAGTACGAAAGTGAGTTACATGTACAAAAATATTCTTTGTCAAAGGGTAAAATATCTGAGGGGCAAGAACATGTACGTTCATTTTTTCACAATTTTTACTTTCTCCCTACTGCTAGTGTGGTAGAGAGAAAATTATGTAAAGCTCCGCGAAAAACAGCGAATTTCTGGTAGAAAAAATGTACAGGGCTACAACAACGAAAGTTCAGGTGCTACTGAATGGCATAGACTTTCCCCTATTAGTTTTCTATTTCCATTGGTCTCAGTTAGTTATTCGGAATTGCCAGAGACTTGCTATATGCAGTTATTAGGACTTGCCATCTTTCGCCGCCCAAAGTACATTTTTTGAAATGTTCTTAATTTTTGGATTTCCTAATAGTAGAATGGAAATGTTATTTTAAGAATATTAAAGAACAATCGTCCTATATGACAATTTGTTTTGAAATATTTAGAGACGTTTTTCAGAATATGACATTTAAGCGCTATTGTAAATTCGAAATTTGAACCTCTTTACACAGAAAACTATTGAGTTTTCGAAAAACGTAATATGAAGTCATTTCAAGCACTTCCAGTCAAAAATGCAAGTGTATACAAATTGCTGATAATATGCATATTAAAGGCGTGAGGAATGTTTTAAAAAAATTGTGTAATTTTTGAAAAAATAAATGAATGCAGCAAAATTAATTTTTTGTCATCTTGAACAGTGCAATTAGCACTAACTGCATGAAAAGTTTGAAGAAAAAGTTTTTAGAGGTTTGAGAAACGGCTTGAATTTTTTTGGTAATTTTTTTAAAATGCACAAATTGCACGTAATATTGCACAAAAACTGTTCAATTTTTAAAAAAATGTACATTGCCTTAATAAAACAAATTATGGACAAAAAAATTTATTTGGAGGAAAAATCTCTATTTGTAATTTTAATGTTGAAGGAAAGGAAAATTTCAAACCTTTCACATTTTCGAAAATTCCGAGTTTACAGTGAAAACCCCACCTTTGAAATATTTGTAAGTGCATTTTACTCTATTATTATAAGAAATTTAAACAAAAAATGTTGAGCCATTTTTGAGAAAATGTTGAAAATGTCTCAAGGGTTTTATGTGAAGTACCCCCAAAACCTAATGAATGATTTTCAAAATCGCTTCGATAATTTTTCGCGTAATGTGGCGTGAAATACATGCAATTTAATTTTTGATTAAACAATTTTTTGTCTCAAAAATGGATTAATCGTTTTTCATGAAATTTTGTTGGTATGCAGGAAGATTACGAGAATGGTAAAAGTCTAATGTTGGTTGAAAATCCCAATTTTTCGAAAAGTGAAAAAAATATTCAATTTTTCTCCGCGTCTTCCTACAACTACACTTACAAAAATACATTTTCATACACATGTTCATCAAAAACATCAAATGAAGTCATGTTGAATATTTCGAAAAGGAGTATTTTTTAGTAATTGGGCGTCAAACTTAGTGGCTCGCTCCGAAAATCCTGCGCTTCGTAATCGTAATTTTAGAGGTGTTTTAAGGAAGTTGGTTGCTACGTAAGTTAGAATTTGTACATTATTTCATATTTCTTTGTACGTTTCTTACATTAGAGTTTTTGTTATACGTTTGCAAATTAATATTTTAGAAATTATGTAAAAAGAATTGAAATAAATATGAAATAAAGACAGCTGGTCTTGTGTTGTCCGCACCCAATTTACTCAGTTGGATGCAATACAAGATAAAATTTGTATATTATTCCATATTTCATTTTATTATTATTTATTATATTTATGGTATTTACTTTCAAATTTCGTTTCTTATTTGTGTTAAATGTGAAAAAAAGATGAGCTGCCATTTTTGGTTGTTGTAACACCGCACTGATAACAGAAGGTTATAATGACGGCTGCCTTGCGTTCGCGGTAATATAAAGTAATACTTTTATATATTACAATAACATAGAATATTGGATTACCATAGTGTTTAATAATTACTATTAAATATTTTTCGATCTATTTGCACTTGTTTATCAACGCTATCAATATCGCATTATTTATAAACTTTTAATTATTTTACTTTCCTGTATTGCTTACGAAGAAAGCTTGTAAAGCTAAAAAAACATTCGATATGTTCGTGAATACACAGCATACCTGATACAATGAATTCAATGCCAGAAATTTATTTTCACTTAAAGTTTTGAAACAAATCTATTGCTTGAAACTATTTAATTTTCGTACTAAATGTTTTACGATTTCGACGTTCGACGTTCATAATGTTCTACAAAAACATGATGACTGAGATGTGTTAATTAAAAGAGAAATTGTGATATAAATAATATTACCTAACCAGTAATAAAAGAGAAAAAGTATGTCCAGTTTTACCACTTAGCCTTTTACCTCTTGTGAACCACAGTGAACAAAGTTGGTGCTTGAGTAAGAGTAAGAATAAAGGTAAGGTAACAGGTAGAAAAAACACATATAGGAGCAAGAAAAATCCAAATCTTTCTCGGTGTCAAGAACCCTCAAGCACGTAACGAAAAAAAACTTTTCTTGCAGCTTTACAATACTTTCCCTATATTACAAATAATAGGAGATACAAATCTCCAGAAACCGTATATACACGGGCAGATGTCTGTATTTACACAAACTTTCGTTTTCCTAAGGGTTGAAGAGTTATTAAACAACTAAATTAGTTAGACTTTACAATAGTTTTACTCATTTTACCTTGTAATTAATAAACATTATTTCAACTGACCATTGACACAGTGGATCTGTTCTTTATACCAATTGACATTGGGTCCAATGACCTTGGACTTTGAAGCTTCCTTAAACCCTAATCATAATCATCTGCTCTGTAATCAATCTCTGCATCCGAACATCTTTTCAGACAGTTTTGCCAATAATATTGCACTATGCAATTTTCAAGAGATTGAAAACACTCGAGGATATTACATTTTTCTTTTAGACAATTTAAAAAGACACGAAATCGCATTTTGAGTAAATAATGAAGAATGTAGACTAATTTTCAAACTTTTTGACTTGTGAGTTCATTGAAACTTTGGTGTTTTGCAAGTTGATCTAAAACCAAATGTATTATGAGGTTAGGTGTACATTCATGTGTTGGATTTCGTCTTCTGGCCAGAAAATTCATGGGTATACCTTACAATTGCTAAAATTATTTCACAATTTAACATTAGAAAACAAAGATGTGTTTCCAGTGATTAAAACGGTGTCTTACTTCAGTACTATTAGTCAAGATTCCCGGAGTTTATTTGGATTGCGAGAGAGCTCCTCCAATCGAGCTTAATACTCCAGTTACTGTTTTTGGGTGTCATACTGAAACTTAATTTAAGTTTGGGAGATAACACATTCGAGAACACTGGTTCCGTTTAAAAAAAAAATAAAAATCACACAGACATTGAAATTTCTTGACAAGAAACTCGCAATTTATTTAAAGATTATTCAAAGACGTGTTTATTTCTTTATCTGAAGAGCTCGTTTTAAGGAAACTACAATGATTCATAACATTTCAAGATTTTCATATTTATTCTTCTTTTATCAGCTAATTATATAAAAAACATTTAAGATAATATATGAGTAAAGAATTTAAAAAAATGTTATTCATATTATTTTCATTATTTATTAACAATATCAATTATTACAATTTTTGAATTAATATCACTGCAAAAGGATAGCAGTATTCTTTTCAGTAGCATAATAAAAAATTATCAACTTTTCACAAATGTATGACAAATAATAACAATTATATTTTTTCAATGATTTTTCACGTGATATGTACCCTAGTTCTCTTCCACAGATTATCATAGGTAATACCGCGAGTGCTTTCGAATTTATCTAAGAATTACCAAAGTACGAGTGGTATTTAATAGGACTATTGCACGAATGAAATTACGTTCAACAGAGTTCCAAAATGTGCCAAATATTAAAATTATATTAATGTACTTTATTCAATTACCTTTCATATTCCGCTAGTTCTACTATGGCCACCTGCTAATGCAGATGGGCAAGGTCAAACCGTGCGCTGGATCCGTAATCAAAATCGAGATAAACAAATGAATATATGCATGATGATAGGAAATGCATGTTTATTTTGCTTTAAACAAACAAACTTTTGATATCACAAATATTAACATTTAAAGTAACAAACATATATTCTTTCAGTGGAAAATACATTTATTAAACTCGCACTTTCTAAAATTAAATATTGAAGGAACTTCATGATTTTCATTCACAATCGTGTTGGATTCTGAAATAGATGTGTTTGATGATGAATGGCGGTTTGTTTTAATTTATTTTTGATTATCAATTGGTGTTCCTCATTGATTTTCAGGTAGGGCTTCAGTTTTTCATACAAATTACCTTTATGTAACGTTTTGAAAAAATAAAAAAAAACATATCCCGAAATGAACTTTACGTTATATGAAAGAGTGCAACTAGCACTATCCGTTCGAAAAGTCCGAAGAAAAAATTTATTTATGATTATAAAAATTTATTTCCGAAAAAATGTATTTATGATTATGAAAATTTATTTCCGAAAAAATTGCGTTTGAACGTTTCTGAAAATGCAGATTTCACGGAAAATGCAGAGCTAGTTTTCACAGAAAACGGTTGAATTTTCGAGACTCTTTATACGACATTGTTTAAAGTACAGGTAGTCATAAATACATCAATGTGAACTGCTTCTGTAAATATTAATGACGTGAAAGACATGTGAAAAATGTATTTTTTTAAATTTTGAAAAAACAAAAAAATTAAACAATATGGCGTTTAAGTCATCATATACAAGTGCATTTAGCACTATCCCTACCAAAAGTTAAAATAAAAACTATGGAGGCGTTTTTGAGAAAATTTTGTTTTTGTATTTTTTAAAAATTGCTTTACATACTTCACCACTACTTTCGTACATTTGAAATTTTCGAAAATTCAGAGTGAACTGTGAAAATTGAACCTATGCCACTTTTATTAAAGTGCATGTTACTCTAGACCACCTACGTTCTCTAGGCCACACTATTCAGATTAAATTTATTTATTGGAAAACGTATACAATATGTTATTCATTGAGAGGTAAACAGTAATAGACTTCCAAGACAGTTAAGACATCCGTGATTCCTGCCCATAAAACTGAATTGCCATTAATATTTACTCTCTCGCTACCACTTACGCAGTAGAGAGAAAGTCATGTAATACTGCGTGAAAAAAACGGCAAATTTTCGCAGAAAAACTCTTACGGGGTAACGAAATAGTGGCAAAATCCAGTCGCATTTAGAAAAAAAGTTCTCTCACTCGTGATGTACCCAGAACCAATTTTTGAGGGTCTTGATAACAAAACAGAGAATGACGGTAAAACGTGTATCTCTCTGTCTGTGAACAACACTAGCGGCTAAACCGTTCAGCCAATTTTCTCCAAAATTGATATTTTTCAAACGATCTGGCTGACGTCACGGCCCATTGAATTTGAAAGCGAAATTTTTATTTTTAGGGGAACTTTACTTTAAGCCCTTAGGACATTTTCAAAATTTCCAAACAAATGACTTCATTGTTTTTGATTAAACTTTGTTATTGGATAGTGTGAAGGACGTTTAAGAGAATGATACAAGTTCATGTTCGTTGAAAACACTGATTTTTCGAATATTGCAAAAATTTAAAATTTTTGGCGTCTTTTTACAACTAAATTTTAAAGACAGAGACTTTTGCCTTAATTGTACAAAAACGATGGCTGTGATGTGTTAAATCGGAGAGAAATTACGGTATAAATAGTTTTACTTAAGCATTACTAAGTGCAAGAAAGTATGTGCTGTTTGGTATCACTAGCTGTAAACGTAATAATTCTTTCAAGTTCCGTTAATATAAAATGAATTGTTATAAGAGGAGTGTTAGAAGAACGAATGAATGGCGCAGTCCTAAGTGTTGTTCCTGAACCGAGGAGTGGGTTCGATTACCAGTCTGCCTAGATATTTTTATCCATTCTACTTTATCATAAAATCCACTCAGTTACAAAATTCTACATTTGTCTTGTCGATATTATGAAAAAAGTAGCCAAAATTTGCATTCGCGAAAACGAAAAGTTTTTGATTTTCCAAAAACTTACATAATTGACCATTATTTAATTTTGATTTGGTAAAACGATTTACACAAAAAATTAACTCAAAATATGACTGTTTCTGGTTATTCATCAGGTACCATTTTAGTGATGTGTATATTGTGTTTAGATGTGATATTATTTGCGTATCGGTCATTTCTGACCACGCTACACTATTAATGTGTGTCACTATTTTTATCGTCTATATCCATCGATAAGACAATACTTACATTGTGATTATGAAGTGATATGAGGATGATGATAATGATGATGATGATGGATAAAGGGAAAACACTAATCCGGCAAGCCGAAGCAGGTCCTCTGCATGCCTCTCTCGGCGCAGACGAGGGCTGCTGCAACTGTCTGCGCCACAGGGACGGTTTTATTATTATTATTATTATTATTATTATTATTATTATTATTATTATTATTATTATTATTATTTGCGTAGCAGCTCTTTCTTACAACGCTACACGTTGTCTTCCCAGCCCAGTAATATTCTGACTCGGAGAGAGATTAACGTGCGTCATTATGAGGATTAACTTTTCGCATGTTGTACGACAGGTTTGTTAAGCCTTGAATTACGAGGTGAAAAGATGATGGGAGATGAGAGGTAATCGTGGGATTTTTGAGCCATCCCAGCATTCGCTTGCAATGTTGAAATTTCACAGCTTCCGCCAGCAATGTGAAATTGTCCATGTCATTTGTACTTTCGCTGTTTATTTTTAAATAAAAATAATAATTTTATTATGTCAAGAATCAGACAAATCTTAAAAGAACGAAAGAAACAGTACTGAATATCTAGCAGAGAGTTCTAAACACACCCTACGATATATCAACTACAGAATTGCTGCGCTAGTGAAAAAAATATCTACGCCAGGACGTCCCGCATTAAACGTCCTGTTGTCAGCTTGTCTCCTTTTGCAGAACTGATAAAAATGGCAAATAGGTGCAGGCATTGCCAAAGTGTTATCTCTGGGTGAGTTACATGTTACTGAAATGAGTGCAGAATTGTTCTACCATTTCTAGTAAATGCGGATTAAATGATATCGATCGCTAACAATTCATTTTATGTATGTTGATTGTTATACGTTAGCGACTATCAATTACTAGCAACAACAATCAACTAGGGGACTTAATCTGTTTAGTTTTTAAATAAAAACAAGTTTTTATAATGTTTTGGTGTTACTGATCTCGCTCATGCTGGGTGAAATCTAGAAATTACCAAAAAGCCATGTGCGGTCCAAACACCACCGCGCGCGGTGAATAGTTATGACAAAAAAGGTGCGCGAGGGGCACGGTTAAAATCTGTTATTTTTATTTCCATACTGCATTATACTTATTTTTACTTTCATAATCAAGCATTCAATTATTTGACTTCTTCAGAATTCAAATATTTGTCTTGTTTGCGAAAGCGAGTTTTGTCTGCCTTATGCATAACGTTAATAAGACAAAGATAGAACGTTATTTAGTGGATTTTATGGCAATGTAGCGTGGATAAAAATATTGA
This sequence comes from Gryllus longicercus, assembly GCA_038098605.1. Classification (NCBI taxonomy): domain Eukaryota; kingdom Metazoa; phylum Arthropoda; class Insecta; order Orthoptera; family Gryllidae; genus Gryllus; species Gryllus longicercus. The sequence goes on along the minus strand of JAZDUA010000364.1, from coordinate 764,334 downwards.
TGCAGACGGAATCGAACCCGCTACTTCCCAAGTTCTCGAACAACACTGACACTAAGACATCCATTCCCCGTCTTTCCTTATAACAACACATTTTATATTAACGAAACTTGAAAGCAATATGAAGTATACTATAATTATTGCAAATTAGGTTTCATGGGCAGGAATCACCGAAGTATTTTGCCTCTTTACTACCAATACTTATCTCTTATTGGGCGTTAAAATATTTTATGCGCGATCCAATAAAATAAATGTGATCTTAATATTCAGTTTAGAGTACGTAGTTTTAAAATCCTCGTTAGATTGCGCAGTCGGCACACTGGGGTTGTCCATTGCCATTCAGGAATTTTTGACACGAAATATTACGTTTACAAGTGTGTATCTTCTGACAAAAATGTCCATATATGACACTTATGATTGATCATTTATCTTAAAAATGTTTGATACTGATGTTGTTGCCTAGAATATGTTTTAATTTAAATTATGAAAGGAGAGACTGAGTAACTTGTCTTACTCACTCTTGTGTTGTAAATTTGAATTTTAATAACGGCAACCCTGTCTACAAGGATACAATGAGGCTGCCAATGGTTGGCAACTTATTTAATGACTAATGTCTAAGCGAAAATCTGTTCTTTGCACAGGACCGCCAGGGTGTTGCACGGACTAGTGACGCTGATTCTAAGGCCCATCCTAGAGTTGTGGAAGTTCATTACATGGCGGATACGTTACGTGTACCTGGGTGAAAAGTTAATCGGCCCCAAATGCTGGCCGTTTATAGGGGGAATTCTCAACTTTCCTTCATTCACTACCAGAGGTACTAAAGTCATTACTGAGTTTTTTCAACTAAAATTACCTTATTTAGTTATTTATATTATCAGCATTTCTTTTAATTTCAGGTATAAGCGATTTCTTTTTGGGAATGATCGATGTATACGGCTATATAAAAGATCCTGTTCGAATGTTCGTTGGACCTTTGTTATTTGTTTACACAAGCAGTCTGAAAGATTACGAAGTAAGTAATGAATGCGATTAATTTGTGAAAATGTGTGTGACTTATATTTCAAAGTCTTGGAGTATAAATAACCGTAACGTTCTTTTTAGTAAGTTTGTTTTATATGTAAAAAAAAGAGCATGCTTCTGGCTAGGAAACTAAACAATTAGGCAATAGTACTGCACCAATTTACCAACCTCTGTTCATTTTCAGAAGCTTAGACTGATGAATACCACACGAGCACAAACGAAACACAACAGAAATAGACATATTTTATTTCCTTAAAATATCTAATACATGGATCAAAATAAATCGCATATTGAAATATTTTTAGATCTTTTATAAGTTTTTGACGTCATCGATCAACATTTTACTATCAAAATTACATTCAAATGGACTTCGTAGTATTGCTCTAGATTGATTGTGTTCCGACCACAAACAACAATCTGAAAGAACAGAATTTTTTTACTGGAATGACGGGACCTTTCCGATTAATTGCCAATTGCACATCGGGTTCTGCAGGGTACGGCTCTATTCCCTTTCCGCTATTCGTAAAGGATTCGCTCTCGATGATTGAAAATGAAGATCCGTACTCTTTGCGGATGATAAAATATTCTTTGCAATGAAGATACCGTAAATAGTTCAGTATCAGAGGTTTCAAATTGGATCCGTAACAATAAATCAATAGTAAAAGGAGGGAAAACAGTTTCAATGCAGTTTGCTACTTCAAATAAACAATTATATACTCCATTAAAAATGAAAGATGTCCAATTCACCGGTGTTAACGTAACAAACTTTTTGGGTCTCTATTCAAACCTCAAATTGAACCTCCATTTAAATGAATTGAAAACCAAAATATGTTCATTATATTACGCGTTTAGAATTTTTTCAAACTCAATCAGCCTTCTGTTTTGGAAAGCTCTCTTTATGAAGCTAGGAATTGTCTCTTGATTTAAAAATCAGAGAACTTTGTCAAATGACATAGACAAAGGTAGGAGTATAAATTTGCAGCAAATACAGATGTATATAATAATAACATTCTATACAATAATCCTATTCATCAGATGTCAGTAATAACAGCTCGCTACAAAAATTCACATACTTTACATATAGATTATTTTATGTCATCGCCAAATGAAGATTGAAATCGACAAACTAGTTTAAGAGCCTCTCTATTTCTAAATAATTATAGACTCTTACGAGGAAAAAGGAAAGTAATATTAATTTTAACAATGACACTTAATGTATTATTTACTCTTTGGACTGTATAATTAATGTAAACAACCTGTAACAAGTGTTGTACCTCAGCTTCTACATCAATGACCATAAACTCGATCAGGTTTTTCTTCCAGTTTCTCTGATCCTTTGAGCTGATGCTGAAAAGGGCCATTGTTTTGCTCCTGGGCATACATGTAACTTCACTACTAGTGCACGTCTTCTAGTGTTTAGTAATAAATACAGTATTCAAAATATCGTTCCCCATGTTCTCGCGGCGGAATGTAGAATCCTAAGGACACAACGAGGGATAACAGGGCAAAACAATAGCTGATTTGCCTTTGCAAATAGGTTATTACACGGAAGCCAATATTTTCTGATCAATTCTTGACCAAAACGCTCATTTCCAACTGTATTTAGAATTCAACTTGTGAGTGAGTAGTGAGAGGGATTTAAGAATTTCATAAAACAGGCACAGAATACACTTCTCGCCGTAGTACATCTCACACAGTTATTAACTTTTTATGTTAATTAAATAAATAACAAACTAAAACTCGAAACAAAAATAGTATTCTGAAGCTTTCGCATTTTGTAGTGAGCTATTGTATACCCTTCATATACTTTTGAAGAACTTTGCCTATGAACCCAGCTTTTTTTATCAATTGGATGTACTAAAATTAACAACATCACAATTAATAAGAATTAAATAGTAAAATTCTTCTTTGAACTATTAAACTGTATGCAATATTTATAATCTTATTCCGCTACAGCGTGATATTTATTTTGAGATAGTTTTGGTTTAATGAACACAGCTGCCGAGGCACACTGAATAAGCGCCTAAAAACGAATAAGAAAAGTTACTGATGTTCGTAAAGGATTCGCTTTACCAACTGGGGTCAAGAGAATGCAGGGCTGGAAAACTGAGGTAAAAAATTGAAGGTGAAGTCATCGAATTATCTTCGTTCTTACATTAGGGTAACTGTCAATTTTATTTTTACAGATGATTATGTCTGGTTACAAATTTATCCATAAAGGACTATTCTACAAATTTTTCCATCCATGGTTAGCAACAGGTTTACTCACCTCAACAGGTTAGTATATTAAAAAAAATAGATATAACATGATGGAGGTAAATGCAAAGAAATTTTCGGTATAAAAGAGTATAAAAAATTCGTAGCTGACCAAAGCAAGAAACTTCGACATAATTCTATTAGAGTTAAAATGTACACAAATTGCAAAAGTATAGAATAAATTGAGATGAACGATATTTATGAAAATGGGATCGTTCAGCATGAGTGGTCCACCTTTTAAATTTCATGTGAAAGCTGTTTTTACATCTGCCATTCCACAGAAACATTATTTCTATCTTTTATGCACATAGTTGTGAAGGGAAAATATAGACAGGCATAGAACCTAGCCGCTTACGGTAGGAAAAGGAAAGTCAGTGCAGAATTGTCTTCCTCATAGTTGTTGGATGAGTAAACCGATACCATACGTAGATACAGTTATGGTAAGGGCTCTTTGTCTAAAGAAAGAAGGTGCCAATATTAAAAGCACCAGTTGTTTTCATCCAAAGAGATACAAAAAGGTATCGCATGCGTCACAGGTTGACCATGCCTCGTCTACAGGATTTTTGCCTCCCAACACATCCCCACAAAAATATTCCGCTTCCTGGAGGACAATGAAAGGGGCCACTCGCAGCGGGGGAGATAATTCTGCAGGATAGGCGGGTCGCCATCGATGACATTGCAACGGAATTACTGGTCGTCCATGGCTCTGTGCAGCACATTGTCCATGATGGGATGCAATACCGGAAAGTGGCCGCAAGATGGGTCGTTCGTCGGCTGACGCCCGAAATGAAGAGGCAAGACAAAACCTGCCAGGAGCTGCTGCGCCGCAACGAACTTGTAGGTGTTGTTGGAGCGGAATTGTGACTGTAGACGGGTCCTGGATCCATCACTAACAACCACAGACCAAACTCTCCAGCGGCAACCAGTTCGCGAACAACACGAGGGAGAATCAATCTGAGAAGAGAATGAGTGCACAGCCAAAATAACTTTCTTCCCTATACTTACTAATATACTACAATCATTTTCATTAAGTTTGTGTTAAAATATTTTTAGTATTTGAGATGCGGGAAGTACTGGCGGAAAAGAACAGTTTCCACAGAGCGATTACGCAAGGCGGCGGTTTCGCATTTTTTTTAAATACCAATATGCATTCCAATAAATGCAAACCAATATGCATATGTAAAACAATCAATAAGGTTTCATCAAGGTTATCATAGTGAGAATCTTAGAAGATAACAGTTACTCTTGACCTGAACAATGATAGAGGAAATATTGGCATGCGAACGTTGAAAAACACTGGAAATTATTCAGTATATAATTCTAGCACGTTTGAAAGCACTGAGAAGAATGGTTGATTACCTAGTCAATACAAAGATTTTGGTGGGTATTAATATTATTGTTTTTAATTACTGTAATATTCGTGGGGTATTGGCTTGTGAACTCTGCCCTGGTTGGGAATGATGATGTGGGGTATTTTAATATTCTTTGCAGGTTTCTCTACGACATCTTTGCGTATTTAGTTATCTGTAAAATGTACATGCGACCCATCATTGGTTTAATAAGTTCTGAATTGACGATTAGACAGAAGAGGATGTCTGTGTTGGGGTAACTGCTAGGAAAGTAGTCACGCGAAGGATGGACTCAATTATTTATATAGGTTTTAAACGCTACCTATATACATAATGTACAATGCCTGTTCAAATTATATTATACAGCTTTTATAAACTTCTTAATAGGTCTAGTTATAACTAATTCACTATTTTTCTACTTCAGACACTGCTCTTCCGTACATTTTCATCAATACAGTAGGTCTATTTGTAATTAATTAACTATTTTTCTACTTCAGACACACTGTTCGTCCGCATATTTTCACCTATGCACCTTAATGCAACAGTCATCAGTCTAACGGCGTAGAATCCACAATCAGCCATAGTTTGTGGTTGAAATCGTCTTTCATTTGCTTGCGCGGTTAGAGGTCATTGTGCGAGTTCCACACGCCATTATCGGCAGGTGTCTATCAAAGTACAGATTCGTTTGGTTGCACTCAACTAGAACGACTTTTTCGATCCAATTTACTGTCGTCAAAAATATTTATGAGACGGTTGGGAGTAAAGTACAATGAATGATGAATTAGAGTACCAATATAGCGAGGTTATGTACTTGTCAAAATTAGAAATATTCTATAAATAAATGACTAAAGATATTGTCTGGTATCAATTTTAATCAACTTATGATCATTTCGATCGCGTTGCGATCATCATCAGAGCTAAAATGTAATACAAATATTATTAAATACAAATATTATAACAGGTTGTAGGTAACAGGTTATTGTATGCACGATGCGTAAGCAAACTGGGTCGTACATACCTTACAGCTTCTGGGTCGAAAACAAAGTTCTGCGAATTTTTTGGGCGTGTGTCTGCTTAAGAACACAGCCGGGCGGCAGCTGGGAGGGGGCGGGAAGAGGGGTGGGGTGCGGGTGTAGGGTCGTAAACCGCGGGGGTGCTGGTGGAGGCTGAGAGACGGTCGGGCGAGCGAAGGTCAGGGGAGTGGGGAGGGCTGGGGGTGGGTTAGGGGTGTACACTTTGTGCTAATTTTAGCAGAGGTGACGAGAGTTCAGGTATTTGCTGGTTGAGACATGTCATGTTCTGTTTTTTGAGTACGTTGTGTATGTGTATGGTTTCTAATTTTATTCTGTTCCAGTACCTGTTTTCAATTTCTAGAATTCGGAAATTTATGTGTTTATCAAATGTGTGTTTGTTTAAATTTAGGTGATCCGCAAAGTGTGAGACTGTGTGAGACACAGTCTCACAAACACACATTTGATAAACACATAAATTTCCGAATTCTAGAAATTGAAAACAGGTACTGGAACAGAATAAAATTAGAAACCATACACATACACAACGTACTCAAAAAACAGAACATGACATGTCTCAACCAGCAAATACCTGAACTCTCGTCACCTCTGCTAAAATTAGCACAAAGTGTACACCCCTAACCCACCCCCAGCCCTCCCCACTCCCCTGACCTTCGCTCGCCCGACCGTCTCTCAGCCTCCACCAGCACCCCCGCGGTTTACGACCCTACACCCGCACCCCACCCCTCTTCCCGCCCCCTCCCAGCTGCCGCCCGGCTGTGTTCTTAAGCAGACACACGCCCAAAAAATTCGCAGAACTTTGTTTTCGGCCCAGAAGCTGTAAGGTATGTACGACCCAGTTTGCTTACGCATCGTGCATACAATAACCTGTTACCTACAACCTGTTATAATATTTGTATTTAATAATATTTGTATAATATTTGTATTACATTTTAGCTCTGATGATGATCGCAACGCGATCGAAATGATCATAAGTTGATTAAAATTGATACCAGACAATATCTTTAGTCATTTATCATATAAAAAGGTATCTACATCACCAACAATCCAATTAATTAGAAATATTCGTCCCCGAGTAATAGAAAACTTACTTGCACCGAAGAATGAAGTACCGAAGTGATTTTCGGGTATTGTCAATAAACGACAACCCACAATACCCAAAGCCGCGGTTGGATTGCTACTGGGGTGGGACGTCACTAACGAGAGACCAGTTCTATCTACTCATCAACGAACTTTTAGTGAATATGGCTTTTCTACAGTAGAAGTTCACAAAATCACGGAGCACTATGGATGCAAGACAATGAGTACAGTTCACATAAGTTATCTGCGCAATCGAAAATTGGAGTGCGTATATATCTCCTACGAATTGTACATCTCCGTGAGAATAAAATAACTCAATTTTTTTCTGTTCACGACAAGCATTTTATAAAGTACAGATACATTGAATAAAGGTGTCCCCAATCAGGTAAAACGAAATAGCTGTATATATGATTCATTACACAATGGCTTTTATTGCAGGTACTGCATAATCGCTCTGCATAATGCGCTATCCAAAATATCCCGAAATCGGCATCTTGTATAATTTGCATCACCGATATTTCTTTCGCCGTCTGCTTTAGGAGAAAAATGGCGCTCCCGTCGGAAGGCGCTGACGCCCGCCTTCCACTTCAAGATCATTGACCAATTCGTGCCGGTCTTCAACAGCTGCAGCGACGTCTTCGTGCAGCAGATGCGCGCCCGCGTCGGGGCCAAGGGCTTCGACGTCTGGGAGGACGTCAAGCTGCTCACGCTGGACGTCATCTGCGGTAGGCGCGACCCACTAACACTGCTACAACCGACGATTTTAATATTAGCAATCGGCTTAGGTTGCTCAGGGCATCAACTGACCACACTGCAGGGCCTCTGACTGGGAGGTCCTAGAGTCGGGTCCAAGGGCTTCGACGTCTGGGAGAACGTGAAGCTGCTCATGCTGGACGCCATCTGCAGTATGCGCGTGCCCACTAACACTTCTTCACCACACAATTTTAACAAACCTTAAATTTACCGATGCGGGGAACATTTAAATCAGACAGCAAATACGTTACGCTATGTTTCCCTAAGATATGCTTGCTGAGAATAAACGCTGGGACGCTTTATAGCGATCCTAAGTAGTAACAAGAAGAAATAGCTCAATCTGTGATTACGTTGAGTCCTGATCATTCAATTTACAAATCTTGAATTCTTTGACGTTTAAATTCTATCAATTGAAGAAGAAACATCGGAGCGCGACACTTTTTCATTCACTGTTTTACATTTATAAAACATTAAAATCAGTGTGTCCACACTGATTTTACACTTCAGAACTTCTACATCCATCACGGTTACACTTCACAACTTTTCAATGCATCACACTTACAAATCACTACCAGACTTGGAACACGCGACCTTCAAGAAACACTCAGCTGTGACTGAGTGAGACATGTGCGATACTACAAAGAGTTCATTCTTTGGAAATAAAATTACCAACAGCTCATCCTGCTTCACATACTTTCCTGTCCATGTAGGATCCTTTACAAAACTCAGCGAATGGAGCCCGGCCAGAAATACGACCCTTTCACAGTGGGTCGAAAGCTCTCGAGAACATAAACATTATTTTCATCGCAACCTATAGTTTCTTCGTCGTAAATTATTTTTATACGTGTGCAGCATTCAAAATACATCGTCGAAAAAATTGCAAGCGAAAAATCGTGTGGTCTACTATATAAAAAATCAAATTTAGGGTTTTTCGTATTTAGGACTTTATATCGTGTATACCTTCTCTAAGAACATTTTTATATTCAATAAACAGAGTTTTATTATATCTTCAGTAAAATAATGCTCTAATATTCCAAAGTGTGTTTTTTTTATTTCAAGAAAACAGGAAGCATGACCAAATTACGTTTTCCCAGCCAAATTTTTAAAAAAATTCGCAGAGAATGTCATTTGAGAATTTAAAAAAAATACGGATCTCATCATTTTGTCTGTGGGATATGTAGAAGAATGATCAAGAATACTAAAAATAGTGAGCTTAAATTTTGATCAAAAGTGTTCGATTTGGCATGAAATGCCCCTATTTGAAATAAGTTTTTTTCGAATTCATAGTGTAGTTAGAATCCGTATTATATAGAAATCCCTGGTAATGTAAATGTGGTTTTTCCCCAGACGTCTGGCCATGCGTTCGTACGTCGCTCTACGAACAACACTAGCGCCGCTAGAAAGTAGGCAGGAGTTTCAACAACTTCAATATTCGCCTTCTGACGCCGCGGGTCTTCCAATTTTAATCGGATATTTCAATTTTTTGAAGACCTTTACATGAAGCCCCAATTTCGTTTCCGAAAATTCATCGCCACAACTAGGGAATAACAATTTTGCTGAAAATCCTGCTTAGCGTCGTTCACAATTAGAGAAACAGTTATGCCGTCAATCGATTTATCGACATGAAGAACCCACAAGATATAGGTTCTTACCATACAATTCTTTAAGTAATTTACTCCGTATAAGGCAAGAGTTATCATTTTTTTCGTTGCTAGGGTTCCACAATATTTTTTGTGTCGGAAATTCGCCTATTTTTTGGCAGCATTTCAATACTTTTTCTATACTGCCCCTACAGTAGTGAGGAAGTAAGAATATTTTCTCTATACTGCGTCAGCGGTAGTGAAAAAGTAAAAAAGTTAGAAGGTGTGTACCAACTTTTGACGAAGGCTCTCTAAGTCACTTTGAGGCAAAGTGGGTCACGTCTCATTATTGACAATGTTTAAACCAAAACAAAACATTGTTTTACATATTCATGTTGAGCAAAATTAACAAAAAACTTACACTAATGTTTTCTTGCGGATTTCAGAGACTGCCATGGGCTACAAAATTAATGCACAGAAAGATAGTACTTCTGAGTATGTGAACGCATTGAACGAGTGAGTATTAACAAACTGTAGATGCTACACTGATGCTTGGTTTATTGGGAGTAATGCAATATAATGCAAAAATTACTTACATATTAATTTTAATTTTAATCCGAGCCGCTTTTGTTAGTTCTGACTCTCAGATAGATTTGTAAAGGTCGCTGAACCATCGAAAGATGCTCACCACTCAAAAGAAAAAACATGTTTCAATAATGAAAATATAATAATAATTATTATTATTATCATTAAGTTGGAGAAGAATACTCCAATACAGAATAACCACTGCCATATTACAAGAAAAAAGTGAAAATTGTATTTTTTTTAGATTGCTGCGTCTCACAGTTGAAAGGATGTTGAAACCATGGCTTTTCTTTGACTGCATCTATTGGCTCTCACCTTCCGGACGACAGTACAAGAAATGTCTGTCCGTTCTGCACGGTACAACTGATCAGGTGAGCATTTCTATAGATTTAAAAGAAATCAAATTCCTATTTTCAGAATTATGACTCTGTTTACAAGAACACATTCTTCTCACTTTATTGGTTCATTTACGTAATATTAATATATAACATTACTATGCTTTTTATCCTACTATCTCTTCAGTCGTTATTAAAAAAAACTCAAAAGATATTACTCAACAATACACCTGAAGTACTAATATTTAGAAAAAAATGCAAATAAATTTATTTTAAAATCTAATATTGAGGAATAGAGTGAATTAAGAAAGAAATTTCCAGTTTTAATAAAAGGCTTTAATATCTTCAATTAAAAGGCTGGGATAAGTTGGAAAAAAGTGAGCAGTTTTCAAACAATCAGATGATTACATTAAAATGAAATCAGACCTCCACTATTTTTATAAAATAATTTTACTCTAATCCGAAAAAATAGAGAAAAATGTGGAACAATTTCGAGAAAATTTTGAAAACGTCATAGATCTAGAAAACAATTCAAGTCGTAGGGTCACGAACCGTGCAAGTTATATCAGGGATATTCATTTCAGACAATTAACTGCGGCATAGCAGACACTGATTTCTCACTTTAACATATTTCATTAAACCGCAAATTATGTGCAGAGGCGGTAGCAATATATTAGATAAATTCTGGCAACGGTGATTTTTTTCCCTTGCTATATTAAAGTACAGGAATGAAAAGTATTGGATTCAACTCAACAAAGTGATTTTGAATATCAGTAGTAAAATCCATGACCAATTTATTTTTACCACTGTGCTATTTTTGCACATTACACTTTAGATTTAGATTTATTTTGTCAAAAAAACCGTAAAAACTGTATGTGACGTATGGAGGAGAAGATTATCTGTGCACGTTTTCCTGAGTTCCATAATCCCTTCCTGACATTTTAACTACACATAGTTAAAAGATGAGTAAAAATAAATAAGTAGTAAAAGAAGAGATCAAAATAAATAAAAATATTTCTTTAAAAGCCTGAGATTAGCCATATTTGAAAAAAAGACATATTCGTTTTCGAGTTACAGAAAACGAATTTGCATTGAATTAGGGATTAAGGAAACTGGAAAAAAACCTCATCGAGAGGGGGGTCATTGACCCGGAATCTGAAGTACACACTCTGTTACAACAATTAAGTCTTTTTCAAAAATGTATACAATACAAATGTTAACTAATTCAATATACCAGTTTTATTAAAATACACATTATTTTTCTTTTTGATAATCAGTATATTATCTAATTGTATAGAAATAGTAATACAGCAGATAATATTTTTCTTTTAACTTAAATTTGTGTACAGACTGTAAAAATGGTTTAATGTCACCTGGCAATGTGTTGAAAAGTAACGTACATGTATTGTATGTGGATTTCTGATAGTGAGCTGTTGATACTAACACTTGATAAACATGATTTTTACAACGTGCGTTGTAATTATAAATATCAGTATTACATGTAAATATGGTTCCACCGTTAAGTAAGTCACTTTTGAGAAATATTACAGATTCCTAAATATATAGACAAGGCAGTGGTAAGATACCAAACTCAATAAAGAGAGGCTTGCAGGGATCACGCGGATGGCATTTGTTCATTATTCGAATAATTTTCTTTTGCAATCTGCAAAATTTGAGTTTCCCCAGAATTTTATGGCATATCTCACGGAATGTACATTTTCAAGATACACACAACGAGCTGCTTGAAGGCTGACATAATTTGAAAGAATTCTAAATGTTATATGTTCGTTATATGTACGTTCCATTTAAGTTTTGACTGCATTGAGAAACCTACAAATTTTGTTACCTGAACATTAGCTAATTGTACATATTGTTCATTTTCAATGAAGTATGTGATTGCTGATTTGAAATGCAAAAATGCATTGAAACTGCTTTTCCTTCGTTTATTATTGTTTTGTTTTTACCTAACCAAATTGAAACTTCTAAAATCGTAAAATTTATTGTTTCTCTTTTGCAAAAAACATTCGTGTCATCGGCAAACAGAACCGTTTTTCCGTTTTTAATAGACGACGGCATATCGTTTACGTATAACAGAAAGAGCATAGGGCCTAAGATCGAGCTTAGAACTGCTTTCATTTTTTGCTTCTAATTTTGTTCATTTCAATTTTTTTCAAGTCTTTGTTTTGTTCATTTGTCAATATGTACTGTTTTTACAGCATTTGTATCGACTGACTGAATAATTGATTGAATATTTTAGCATACTTAATAAATACATATTTCTGAATATTCCTTTTTTTATTACCCAAATGTACGCTTTCTTATATCACAAAAAAATGGAAACTGTAGCATTATATCATTCAAATGATGAATCAAGTATCAATTACTATAAATTTTCGAAAATATTCCTACATTTATTTTCCTAATTTTTATTTCTAAAGACAATTGCAAGAAAAAGTAGGTGTACTGATAAAAATAAGTATCAATAGCAACGAAGTACTCGAAAACATTTCTAACAAATTTCTTGCCCGTTATTTCTAAGGGCAAATACAAACCCGAGTTACTATTGTCTCCGCGAGAATTTCTGAGACCAGAGATAGGTCTCTTTTCCTATAAGCAAGTTTTAAGTTAATTTACAGAAACCCAGAGCAATGAACATTTGATGTAGGCACTACAACCACAGTGAAAACCACTAAAATCATTACTATTCGTTTGCACCCATTTGCTCTACAATAACATTTGTTTGTACAAAAACCTCTTACAACTTTTCACTTTCAATTATGATGGTGCCAATTCTATACTGTCACCGCCAACATTGTAAGAAAATTTGGAACAATTCTAAATCATTTGTATGGAACTGTTGCACCACAATTTTTGTTTGTATCAGAGAATTTAATTAACATACAATAATGTGGCGGTGCCAATTAAGCTATTATAATGTAGCGATGACAACTTTACGCTGGCACCGCCACTACCGTAAGACCATTGGAACCATCCTAAATACCACCATTGTTCCACCACTATACCACAATTACCACCATTCCACATACCATACCACAATTGTTCCACCAGAATTTTCGTTCGTACCAAAAAACAATTAAGATATAATCTTTTGAAAGTGGGGATGGGAGCCTCACGATAACCCTAACATCTGCTTCGTCACCAATCCCACCAAAAAAGAGAAACCTTTCTAAATCGCATGTGCCACGGTTGTATCGGAATGTTTTTCATCCATCAGAATTTGCTTGTACCACAAAAATTATTATCGTACACCATTTCAAGAAAATAAATAAATGAACATTTGAAAGTATTTTTATGTAAAAACTAATTTATGAGATATGAAAATATGACAAGCCTAATAATTTCCTTTTCCCCCACTTTTTTTTCAATTTTTAGAACAGCAAAAATGTACAATTTGTTACAGTAAATATGTTCAAAAATTCATGATTTTTATCAAAAAAGGAAATTTTTTGGAATTGCAATGAAAAACAACCATTTTAACACATTAGAAAAAATTGGTTAAAAAGTGGTTAAGTTTCTTTTCAGCACGAGTAATTTTATGTTCGAAAAGTGTTTTGAAATACACGGTTATTATTATAGTAGTTATTGTGGTGCATGAAAGCACAATGTTCGGTAATCGACTGATACACGAGTTCGTGTGTCAACATTGATTATAGCTACATGATACGTTTTTTTAACAGGGTCAACGCAGAATTTCTTTGTATATTCCCCTTTAACACACATAGTAAACTCTCCCAAAGAAAAAACAATCGTATGAAATTCTATTTTTGCAACGTGCAGACAAAGTTTGACAACCCGAGTCTCTGAGGCGGGGCGCGTTGAACAATCCCCAGCACTCGCAACCTTGGTGTCTACGCGATGGGTGCAAAATCCCAAGGAGCGGGAGTTGGCCTTCGTTTGTTTATGGATACGGCGGAAATACCGTCTTTCGCCCTAGACAAGGAATTTTCTCAGTCAGACAGGATTATTATTATTATTATTATTATTATTATTATTATTATTATTATTATATTGAAAGCAAGACATCAAGTACAATTTGATAATTGTTTCTGTTATTGCAGATGATTAGAGAGCGGAGGAAGGATCTGCAAATGTTGGAGACAGAAGGAGGAACGCTGAACGCCGATGAACTCGGTAAGTCTCAAACGCAAAGGTGAACATGACACGATTGAATACGGAGCTACAATCAAACTTTGTTTGATAGCAGTGTAGCAATCTATGTCTAGCACTATGCGCGTACATATTGCAGTTACCAACCAAATTACTACCTCTATCACATTATGCAGTCAGATTTCACGAATTGTGGGTCCTTGAAACCGAAAAAATGTTGGTACTCCTCCTCCCCCACCTGTAATTGTGATTCCTATATTCCATCTAATGTAGTTAGAGCAACAAAATTGGTTGGTATTCGTACGTTGTTTGTATTTTTTTAAATCCTTAGACAGTACGGCAGATGTAAACACTGCTCGTGACAGAACCCGGCGGTTAAATTGTTTTCTTCGTTCACTAATAAACAAAACCCCTTTTGTTGGCAGGGCGGCGGCGGCGCTTGGTGTTTCTGGACCTTCTGATCTTGATGGCGCGCGACGGAAGTCTCTCAGACATGGACATCCGCGAGGAGGTGGACACCTTCCTCTTCGAGGTACGTTCCTCCACCGCACACCAATCGTACATTCTACACGCAACGTTAGCTCACGGAAACATATAACTAGGGTTAACCTATGATTTTTTCGTGTTTCCTGTTGTGACAACAGCTATCGTAATTAGTCCCGTAATTATTTCGGATATTTTTATCGCGGGAGAAGTTTTTTTTACTCTAGCTGGATGGTGAGATCCGGCACCAACCTGCACTTCGACTTGCGGGATTTTCCCCATCCAGGTATCTTCCACCAGTGGGAACTTTCCCCGGATAGCACAAACTCTAATCGTCCGATTAAATGTGGTAGTGTATTGCATTGTACTGAGTGTGTGTAAGAGATGAGAATAGAACAAAGAAAAGGAAGGAAATATCGCGCACGTCCCGTTTGTTAGGGTACTGTAAGGAAATCACGGAAAGCTAGCGATCAGAGGAGTCCGCCTCTAGAATTCTCCTCCAGTCAGCGTGGAACGTGGGAGGGAACGTGTATTGAAAACGCAGTGAACATCCGAGAGGCAAAAATATCGCTTGATTGATTGATTAACGATTCCAGGCGCATCAACTGCAAAGGATATTAGGTGAGATACGTCTCTAACCTACCGCCGGCTAGCGGGGTTTCCCCTCACACCACTGCGCACCTCCCACCACCGCGCACCTCCACAGCCGGGACAAGCTCTAAGCTCCCGACCCTACTCCAGCTTGTGTGGTAGTATAGTGCGTGTTAGTGTGCGTGTAAGAAGTTAGAACAAGGAAGAGGTAGGAAAGATCGCATGCGGTTCCGTTCGTTAGGGTACTGCTCCGGCATTCGCTTGGTGTTGATCGTAGAAACCAAGGAAAACTACCGATCGGAGCATACGACACAGAAAGTGGCTGAAGTCGATCTGGCTGTATGGCTTGTGTAAAATCCTGCCACCGTCCGAGTGGAACCCTAGGACCTCCCGGTCAGAGATGCTGCAGAGACATCAGATGATGCGCTGAGCCACCTCTACCGGTAAGCATGTATCGCAGGACATACAGGGAAACATGCTCCGGTGATGTGTTGCGAATAACTCACTGAGAAATATCTCTTTTACTGACCCCTACTAAGTAGTAGGATTGTCAGAATTGAGCAGAAACTCGAAATCCCTGTAAAATTAAATTGCCGCATTAATAAACACGCCCTGACAAGTCTACAATCTTCATAATGTTAGACTTTAATGTGCAGTTGAATTTCTGTCAACATGATGTCGATGGGGTAGATGAAGTATGTTACGGTATCGGCGAATAACATATCTCACGAAGCACGCACACTGGGAAGTTTCTACTGCCAACGAGACGCAACGTTTGTAATTTCAAGTTCCGTTGAGTCAGCTCTTCATATCTATTTACGCGATAAAATCTTGCATAATCACACACCATCCCCAGTGACACTTTTTTCTGCCTTGAAAGATTTACTTCACCCGCAGAATCAACGTGTAGCTGTCGGAATGCATCATAAAGCTCCAAGAAGCATCCGTTTTTGTGAGATAAAATGTTTAGAAGTAAACTTAAGTTTATCTGCGAGAATTTGCTTTGTCAACAAGTGTAAGAAAATGATAATTGGCACGGATATCTTGGGCCCGTATGGAGCAATATAAATGACAATTTACAAAAGTGTATGTGAATTTCTTATTGCAGATAGTTCTGTAAGTTATATAGAGACACTTTTATTTTATAAATATTATTAACCTTAATTCAAATGTGAATATATTTCAGGGGCATGATACTGCATCAGCTGGAATCTCTTTTACCATCTTCCTATTGTCGCAGCATCCTGATGTCCAAGTGAGTCCAAGTTAAATTTTCTTCAGTAAATTGAACAAACCAAGAATCCCGTGTCATCATTGTATATGTAATATTGTATAACTTAAGGTGCTACAGCAGCACACATTTTCGCAAAAATTTCAACTCGCAATTTTCGAAATTTAAAGTGAGTTTAACGAAAATGAGGCTTGCATCATTCTTGTACCGATGAGGGGAAAATGAAAAAAATATAAAAAATTTCAAACTTAATAAGTTTCAAGAACAAATTATTTGCTTTTTAATACAAATATTAAATGACCTTCAACAAGAGCTGATTTTTTAGAACATACTTTGTTAAAGACAAAAATCTCTTTAACTCTTACTTTCAAGCTACGGAGTAGAGAGTTAAGTAATGTTGCGCGATAAAACTGTGCATTTTCGACAGAACAACTCTTATTGCAGGGCCTTGGTAAATAAATGTGGATAAATCCAATGCTAAATTTTGGAAAAAACATCCTCTATCACGTGGTGTAGCCAGAATCTATGTTTTGTGAGTCCTTGTTGCCGAAAATTCGAATGCCGGCAAAACGTCTGTCTGTCCATCTGTGAACAATTCTAGCGGCTAAACCGTTCGACCGATTTTCTCCAAAATTGATATTCCTCAATCGATATTGACTGATGTCACGGCCCCGTGAATTTGAAACCAATCGTAATTTTAGGGGTACTTTACATAAAACCCCGGGTACATTTTTCACATTTTTAAAAGAATCGCTCCATTGTTTTTTTATTATATTTTGTTGCTGGACAGTGTGAAGTAGTTTAAGGGAATGGTGGAAGTCTCGTGTTCCTGAAAATCCGTGATTTTAGGAAAATTGCAAAAGTTTAAAATCCTTTCGGAATCATCCAATAACTAAAAAACTGCTGGTGGTAGAACAACACGTACTTTCTCGCGATATTGTCAATAGTTTTGTAATGTTATAATATGACTATTTCTGACTTTCTATTCAACTACCATTGAAGCTAATCATGTTTCAACAATTTTTTTTCAATTTTTCTTCCATGTTAAGGATTAGAAATAATGATAAAAAAATCCAAATACACTCAATATAAACGACGCGTCTTCGGTGCATACTAGCGTTTATTTCGATAGCCAGGAACACCTTACAAATTGCGTTCACTAGGCGCGGGAAATACACATTGCAGAATAGAGAAAAATCAAATGAATATTGGAATTTTCAATTGTAAATTATTATTAAAATAACATTCATTATTTTGCATATCCTTTTCATTTATTACATCTATTCTTGGTCTCCGACTTTTACAAGACATCCCTGAAATTTGGTCTAGCAAACTTGCATATATGGTTCATCACACAGTGCATCGTTAGGGGAGTAACCCCTAAATTCATCAATATTAAAATAAAAAGCACATCATTTGCCGCCTCAAAAGCAACCGCTGCAGCCCGCTCATCCTGGCTACATTGGGAGAGGAAACGCTGCTCTGATGATGATCGCAACGCGATCGAAATGATCATAAGTTGATTAAAAAGTTTTGATACCGGACAATATCTTTAGTCATTTATCATAAAAAGGTATCTACATCACCAACAATCCAATTAATAAGTAATGGGTCTTGTTTGATATCTCGGTCTCTATTATAAACTCTCTGTAATAGATCAAATACTTTTCCCTGCATCCAGTATACTCGTAAAGGGTAACCCCATCACTAACAATTACGTATGTCTGAAATAGTTTGATTATGGAAGGCAGATGAAACTTTTGAGTTTCGCTTGTGCAAATTGTCATGACAAATTGTGTTTTTTTTCAAATTCCTTCTCATGTTTGTTTCAGGAAAAAATATATGAAGAACTGAAGAGCTTCTTTGATACTTCTAAGCCGATAACACCGAACATTTTCGATCTCTCAGAACTGAAATACTTGGAAATGGTAATTAAGGAATCTCTCCGATTATACCCACCAGTGCCTATTTTCTTTCGAAATATGCAGCAAGAGATCGTACTTCCAGAATGTGAGTTATTTTCTGGTTGTTTTAGACATATTTTGTCCATTGCATTATTGAATATTGTACATAAGAAATATCCTAGAATGTTCATAAAAATAATAAACATGAAATGTTGGTATTAGATTTTCTGTAGTGATAATTTACACATGCATGTTGAGTATACGTCTATTTACGCATTTCCATAAATATTCCATTTCCAAATTTCCATTATAAGAAAAGCATGTGTTAATAATATTCGCTGAATAGAAAATTTTGAAATTCAGCGTCATTATTGCCATCATCCATTGCTTAATATCTAGTAAATTTTAATGAACAGCACGGGTTGTAAAAAAACGAATTACTGTAGTAAACTAGACCATAATTGAGACCGGACATAAATCTATGATATTGATCATATTTGAGTTACCACGAAAAGGAGGAAAAGATAAGTGATAAAAATATTTGAAAGAGTTAAATGAAAAGTACGTAAAGCTAAACAACAATAAATTACGTACATGCGTACTTCGTTTATTTAAATGTTCCCAACCTAACAGCTGTAAGTTTTTACAGGTCGTTTTCCCAACCATATGGCTATTGGGCACAACAATAGGGCTGAATTGGGTGACTTTAATATACATTATAAAGATCTTTAGAGCGGTGCCGGGTACAAAACCAGTCTCTTATACTCTACGTATATCCATAAGGTTGCGGTGTGCGAGTTCCTTTGGAAATGCGTGTGAAATTATTCGTTGGACAGACTCGAAGATGTTTTCTGTCAATCGCTTGCGCGGAAGGCCGGAGCCTCATCGGATATTTCGACGCGCGTGGCGAATGGTCAGTTTGCCACACAAGTGTTTTATACCATTAAAGAATTTTTTTAAATACAATGCCTCTGCACTCGTAGGTATTAGCTGCTTAAAAATACACTAATTCAATTACGCAGGTCCGATACACGCTTGACTTTAAAGGCAATGAGGTTACTTCAGCGCCAGAGGACGAGCAAAATTGGGAGCGATTCCCTGTAACTAACATTATTTCCAATAGATATCTAATTAATTATTATTGAATATAAAACAAAAGTCTAGTACTGCCATCTGCATTCTAATCCGTGATCCACTTATGTAAAAATATAAAAAACCTGGGGTAATAGAGAAGTGTTATAAACATTTTTTTAAATTTCCTAGTAATTCATATTTTTAATGGAATTTATTGATTACTGAAGAATTCAAGTGACAGTGAAATAAACAACGGTATTCATAGATAATAGATATAAGTTTCTCGGATAATACATGCACCTAGTTGACGTCACAGGAATGGAAGACACAGGAATGGTGTCTCAAAAACATCAATTTCCTAGCTTTTTGACACGCATTTTCGCCTCCGGACACGGATTTCGTATCCGGATATTAAATTTAAATTTCTTGTTCTCCGGATGTGGTTAAGGACTCATTCAGCGCTTCAACTCACTTTAAACTAAAACTATACCGTACTATTGAAGTGACTGAATAAGTATTTATAATTTGCAGTAATAAATTTGAAAAATTACTTTTGCCATCACTTGACATCAAAGAGCAATGAGCGAATTACTAGAAATAGCTCACTTTGCGCAAAATGGCAGGGTGTGTTTTACGGCTAACCATCTCTTACTCTCGCCACGAGCTTTGCGAAATCAAAGAGTTCATTTCCAACGTGAAGTATTTTCAGAAACTCTTTTCCAAAAAGGGAAAGTCTTCACATTGAATGGTAGTTCAAAATAGGAATCAGCGGTTTTGGAGACAGATTAACACACGAGAAACGTCGTCTTTGAATACAATGTTGGGTACCAAGATAGAGAAGCGACTTACGGGTTAATATTTGATACTTAAAAGTTTAAAACAAACTAAAATGTTGATACATCACTTTCTAAAAGGTCTTAAAGTACGTGACAGAAAAGCACAAAGGGGAGATCTAAGGCCAATTTGTTATAGGGCTCTAGTACATAAAATAAGAATACCAGCATGGAAGACAGATCACTGATAGATGTGTTTTCATCCACAGCCCAAGCCGTGCTGCCAGAAGGTACGAGCATGTTGTTAACACCGTTTGGAATGCATCACAATCCGAATTTGTACCCGGATCCGGAGAAGTTCGACCCGGATCGCTTCTCTGCGGACGAGTGTGCCCGCCGCCACCCCTACGCCTACCTGCCCTTCAGCGCCGGCCCTCGGAACTGCATTGGTATGTACGCGACCACACGCTCCCGATGAGTGGACCTCGGAGGCACGGTGGCAGCCTTAGCCCCAGGACGAGGAGTATATAGGTGTCTCAGAATAAATGTCTTCTAAAAGAAACTTCTAAGGTGTTTAGAACGATCAATGGTCATATTTTGCTAATGTACATGTAGTGGGAAATTTTAATTAACGAATTCATATAGGTAAGATTTCCCTAAGTAGGGAGGCAACCTTTCGTGCACTGCTCGAGATTTGACTCATGATTTGACGCAGTTAAAACGATTTATTTTACTTAGTGAACACGACCACATGATGGATTGTCAATTTTCACATGTTTAGCTTCGGTATAGATTTTCCACCAAATGTTCAGTGGCAAAATGATGTTCTCTTAGTCTTCCCTACATTCCCTAGACGGTTACACCATTTACTCAGTTACCTGTAGAGCAGACGGTTGGGTAGCGAAGGGCGATCATTTGAGAATGATCGTGTTACATTATTTTGAGTACCACGTATCATATAAAATTGTAACAGCTGCTATGAAATGTTACCAATTGAGTATACATCTTCCTTTCGTTCTTAAAGCGAATCGTTGAAAATAATTTCCAATTTAGAACAGAAGAAGATTTCGAATGTAAAATTCCTATTGTCCCAAAAAACATATTTTTTCCTGCGTGACATTAAGCAAGATGTTACGTAGTATATAATTGCTGTATCATTGTCAAAAATGTGAATAATAGTAAATCCTCGGATCCTACCGCAAAATTTGGTCAGGAGCAATCATAAAAATTCTTCATTGTCATTCATTTTGACTAGTCCTGCACCATTGTAGGGGACGTAAATGGCCGACACTGACAAACACACGGCCATTTATCGGCAATGGCCATTTATTATTGTATTGGAGGGCGCACGCTCACTTACAGTTCTCACTTTGCCGGCTAAGGTTATGTTCCTAAGCTGAGTTAATTTTTATTTTGGAAATCGGTGACAATGATTTCCCAGAAAACTATACTACGTACTATGAAAAAGCACATCAGAAATATTGAAAATCTATTAAAAGTGTATTATTGCGGTCAATCTCGAAACCGTAAAAATCACTTTTCTTACGTAAAATATCGAACGCGCACACACTGAGATACGTGAACTGCGAAACTGCTGAGATAGATAGGTAAGAAACGGCAAGAAACCGTGACGAAAAAGAAAAATAAGCATGACCAAAGGAAAAGAAAGTCACCTCGAGAGGATGGCCAGAGAAGGGAACCTTCCGAATCCCAGACAAGGGAAATAGATGAACCCAGAGCACACGGAAGAAGCGAACCAGATGAAAATCTCCCTCTGGAAAGCGAGCAAGAAGAAGACTGGCAAGAAGTCAGAAAGAAATCAAAAAAGAAGATGAAATAAAATAAAAACGACGCCACCAAAGTGGCAGCGAAAGTAGACACGTCATACGTTGACATCTTTAAAGAAATCTGACTGGGAGGCTGACTTTAAAATGGTGAGGAAAACGAGAAAATGGGAATACGTATTCGTCCTACAAGAGAAAGGAAACACAGAAGAATTCCACAACAACTTCAAAGAAACCCTAGAAGGTAAAGCGGATGTTGCGGTTCTAACCAAGCAGTCGACCATCGTCATTAGAGTTTTCACATAAGGGAGTTTTCCACAGAAAATGGCGTGAGGAAAGCCATCCGAAAAGAAACAGGAGCACCAGATCTGGAGATGGCCTGCTACTTAAGGAAAGGGTACGCAGGCCTACAGTCGGCAATAGTCAAATTTTCGCAGAACTTGGCCGCAGTTCTTCTCCAGAAACAGAAAATAGCAATAGATATGGTCTACTGCATTATCACTGTACGGAAGGAGGTGATCAGATGCTACAGGTGTCACGGATGACCATATCGTCAAACGATGCCACGGCCCCAACAGGAGAAATCTCTTCTGGAACTGTGGAGAAGGAGACCATCAAAGAAAAGAATGTACTACGGAGCAGTCTACTTATCCTGCAAGGACAGCAATGCGAACCACCAACATCGTCCGGGCAATAAATATTGTCGTCGTTTCATAACGCGCTAGCAAAACAAAAGAAACAATGGAGCAGAAATTCCTGCAAATAAACCTGGGGAAAGGCAGGCAGGCACATGACCTACTCCGGCAAACGGTACAAGAGAAAAGAATAGATATAGCCATAATATCAGAAGCCAGTTTCAGGAACATTGTACCAGGTCCTATCCGGCAAATCATCTCTCCTCATCGCCGACCCTGATCTGAAAGTTTGAAGGGTCGAAGAAAAGAACAAGGGCTTCGTAAGGATCGAAGTAGGTTGTGTTCGAATCTATAGTTGCTACTTCTCAACAAAATGATCCCCTTGATACATTCGAATTAGAACTGCATAACCTAGAAGATAACATGCGTACCGCTACAAGAGAAGTCTTAATAGTCGGGGACTTCAACGCGAAATCCTCGGAGTGGGGGTCATCAAGAAGCGACAGAAGAGGGTCTCTTGTCACAGACATGGTAGCGAGGGGAAACTGGAGTGGTGCTGATCAACGGAGTAGTAGCAACCTACGAGAGATATAACTCGAGATCAGTTCAAATCAGGATAATCCAAATCATAAAGAATTAGTTTCCATCGCTTCAGAAACCTTCGATGCCAGCCTTGTAAAATTACAGAAGACCAAATGTTTTCCTCAAAAGAACGACAGAAAGTAGTACCCTTAAGAACAAAAAGGCCGCAGGACTCGACGGGATTCACAACAAAATTCTGAAGACAGTGGCAAAGGTCCACCCCCAACTTCTTCTGAGAGCATATAATAGACGCTTGAGGGAAAACGTTTTTCCGAGTGTATGGAAAAAGCAGAAACATGCTCTCTTCTTAAAAGAAACCCACATATTACAGACCAATCTGCCTAATAGACACGATGGGAAAGGTATTCGAGGGCCTGATACTGCAAAGACTATAGACATGGCTAGAGGAAACACACGGTCTGCCGGAAATGCAATATGGCTTTCGAAAAGGTAGATCGATAATCGACGTCGTCAAAACAGTCGTAGAAAAGACCAGAGAACCCAAAGAGGGAACAAAAAAAGAATTCTGAGCCCTCGTAACAGTCGATATCAGGAACGCCTTTAACTTGGCCAAATGGGAGATTATCAAGGCTCTGATAGAGAACACCCCAGAGTACCTCACCAGTAAGATAAGAAGCTACCTAAGCGACTGAAAGACAATTTACGAAGGCTACGGAGAACCTATTGAAATCGAGATGACTTGTAGTGTCCCACAAGGTTCGAAACTTGGGCTTGTCTTATGGAATATTATGAAAGACAGTCTACTGAGTATAAAGCTCCCGCAAAATGTCTCAATAGTGGGCTTCGCAGACGATGCAATAGTAGTGGCAAAGGCAGAACAATCGGCCCTACTAGAGGTCATCGTGAACGACACCCTGAGAAGAGTGATGAGATGACTGACGTCCAAAGGGCTGGAAGTGGCAGCCCATAAAACAGAAGCATTACTCATCACGGGCAGACGATCATACCCCAACCCAACTTTCCTAATAGGCAAGGAAAAATACAATATCGCGAGAGCATTCACTACCTAGAAATGGAAATTGACAGGAAGTTAAGTTTTGGACCACACGTTACCGAGACGACGGAAAAAGCACTAGGAATAGCAGTATCGCTTTCAAGATTGATGCAGAACACCAGGGGCCTCAGCGCCAAGAAGATACGACTTTTTATAAGTGTGATGCACTAAAAAATGCTCTATGCAGGCCCGATTTAGGCAGAATCTCTTCAAAACAATAATATGAGAAGGAAAATGCAGTCTGTCCAGAGGAAAGGATCTCTACGCAAATCTACGCAAACATCGGCGTATAGAACTGTATCCGGAAGTGCTGTTCTTATTCTGGCGAACGTCCCTCCTATTGACCTGCTTGCTCTAGAAAGGAAAGAAGTTTACGACTACTCCCATGAGCAAGAAGGCCTTGGGCGGCGAACGCACCAAGATACGGATAGCGCTATTAAAAAAGCTAAAAAAAAGTGATGCACCGCTGGCAGAAACGCTGGGGCAGAGAGGAGACCGGCAGATGGGCTCATCCCAAATACACCAAATGAATAAGCCTCAAACACCCGTCCGTGACCTACCATTTAACTCAGGCATTCCAAGGCATGGATGTTTTAAGGCATAGCTTAAAAGATTCAGAAAGACAGAAGACGCGGTATGTTTCTACTGCAGCCATGAAGTGGACGACGCCAAACATACGCTGTTCCATTGCGCGAGATGGGACACGTTAAGGCATCACATGATATGGAAGGTCGGGTGTATTGTCTCACCAGAAAACGTGGTTACACTAATGATCTGTAACAAGAAGTGGACAGCAATAGAGAGATATGTCACCGCCATTCTCAAGAAGAATGAAAACGAAACAAACCAGTCATAGCTGAACCTGAATAGCACCTTGAAGTAATACAGCTGGCACCATCCTGAAGTAATGCATAATTCCAGTTCCAGGTTGGATCACACCAGGGTTTGTGGTTTTAGTGGGTAAAAATCTCACACTGTTGAGGAGTGCGGGACCCTCTTCGTCTTCTTAAATATTTTCACAGTTCCCCTCGTAGTAAAAAAGATAGATAGATAGATAGAGAGAGTCATTTGCAGTTACTTGAGCCGTTGTTAAGAAAATGTTGAAAATATCCAATGGACTTCATCCACAAAAATTAAAATATCGAATTCA
The DNA here is from genome assembly GCA_038098605.1 of Gryllus longicercus. NCBI lineage: Eukaryota > Metazoa > Arthropoda > Insecta > Orthoptera > Gryllidae > Gryllus > Gryllus longicercus. The sequence continues at coordinate 738,998 of JAZDUA010000364.1, read as the reverse complement.
AATTCAAGGACCTCTACATCTTTCACCTATCGGAGAATATCAATTGTGGAAAAAATCGTCTGAACGGTTTAGCCACTAGCGTTGTTACACGACGGACGGACGGACGAACGGACGACGAACGGACGGACGGACAAACGAACGGCCGGACGGGTGGATGGACGGACGGGTGGACGGACGGACGGGAGGGCGGACGAGCGGGCGGGCGGGCGGGCGGGCGGACGGACGGACGGATGGACGGCGGGCGGGCGGACGGACGGACGGATGGATGGAAGGATGGAAGGATGGAAGGATGGATGGATGGATGGATGGATGGATGGACGGCGGGCGGGCGGGCGGGCGGACGGGCGGACGGACGGACGGACTGACGGACGGACTGACGGACGGACGGACGGACGGGCGGGCGGGCGGGCGGACGGACGGGCGGGCGGGCGGGCGGGCGGACGGACGGTGGGACGGGCGAAGGGGAGGTTGGGTAGACGGACCGACGAGCGGACGGACAGGCGGAGGGAAGGACCGACGGGCAAACAGAAGTTTCGTTTTTTCGGTATCAGGGTCCCGCAAAACATGGATTCTGGCTACAACATGTGTTAAAGGATATGTTTCAAAATTTGCGACTGAATTTATCCATTTTTTCTCCACCAGGGCGCTGTAATAAGAATTTTTCTGTCGCAAATTCACCATTTTTTCACGCATCATTACATATGTCCCTCTCCGCACCGAAGCGGGAATATAACACCAATGTTCTAGAAGAGTCTAGTAGGTGCTTAATTTAAGCACATACCCTTGCAATACTTAATTTCGTAATGAAGCATACTTTTTTTAAAAAAATATTTAATTACTGATACTTTCTCATATAACTTTCTAAATACTACGAAGGACAACACAGCAAACTGTATAACGATATTTTATGAAAATTGAACTTGCGCAAAAAAAAGTGAAAATGGTCATTCTTCGCTTGCAGGTCAGCGCTTCGCCATGCTGGAGATGAAGAACGTGATCGCGAAGCTCGTGTGGAACTTCCGAGTGCTGCCGGAGCCCGGGTTCGAGCCCTCGCTGGTGTGCGAGGTCATCCTCAAGTCGGAGAACGGGATCTTCGTGCGTCTGGAGGAGCGACAGCGGGAGTCGAACTGAAGACTCCAGGCTCCGAGAATCTCCACACCCCATCCCGCGCAGTATTTAGAAGAGACAACCGACGGCGCGACGCAAACAATTGAGCAATTGCTCCGCGACGCAATGGTGAACAATCCAACCGATTAAATTGGAACAATACCTAGAGATTCAACTTAGTTATTAGCACAAAAAGTCGGATAGCAACTGGAAAAGCAATTAAAAGCAGCGATAAGTGATTTTTAGCAACGTGCATGATAGTGTGGAATAAAAATGTTTTAATTCATCACAGTCTTATTTATTTCAGAACAAATTATATACACTATTATTCCTTATCCTAGTACTAGTAAAATGTGGCGTCACCAACGCTGTAAACTGTTTTAAAAATAGTTTCATGTGTTGAAAATTTGTTACATACCCATCTTTGTTCAAATATGATCTTTCAGTATCACGCACTGGATTTACCAATGAATCGTAGTAGGTGATTATGGTATACTCCCGTTCAAAAGTTCCAAAACCCACTGGCATTGTGTGCTACCTCCATACGGGATATGAACTGATCTTTCTGCGTTTTCAAAATTATAATCACGGCAACGAATGCAGGTTGTGATGCCAATAGTAAGGTACATTTTAGTACAGCTACATTTTTACACCTTTTTGCTAATGCACAAAAATGCACATAGCACATTTGCATTAGCCCAAATGATAAATGCAAAAATGCAGATTATTGCCAATTAGTTCCGAAAATTCTGTCAACATTTTTACAACATTTAATTCTTCCCTGAATTTTCTGAACACTTCCATATTTTTCTCCCCATATTTTTGAAGATATTGAAACTTCACGAACTCCGTCTAATTTGTGTTCCCTTCACTTCAATTTCAGTATTGCAATTTCTTTCTTCTGACCAACATTACATTCAAATTACCATGCAAACTTCAAGTAACTCAGAACGCATGCGTACGTTTTATTTTTGATCTAAGAATATACGACCATGTATCGGAATTTTTTGACAGAACTCGTATGCGTACTCCAGATAAAAGACGGTTACTCCACTCTCTACTACTTCTTTATAAAGTTTTAAACGCTTCTCATACAACACACATCATAAGTAACTTTACTCCTCTTAAACAATCGAGCTCGTGAATTAGCTCTGCTTTGGGTACCAAGTCACAACACGACTTTGTACAGTATATCATTCACCATTACAGCTATCCGAGCTTGAAATCAATTACCAGCGAGTCTAAACATTCAAATACCTACAGTAAAAATTGTTCCAGATTGTTGTTAGTAATGTGGACGGGCCCCCATCCCTTACTCAAAAATGAGTTAACCACATGGGTAAGGAATAACGAGATATAGAATGGCGTTAACGTCATCTTCAATCTCCACGCCCGTGAAACACTGTCATTCCGAACTTGAGTACCGAACCGAACGGGCCGTTCTTATCGCTGTGAACAGTGATAACTGTGTGACAGAAGAAAATCTGTGAACCAGTGTAAATCTTGTGGTCTGTGAAAACAGTGCCACTAGTGAGTGCTACGAATTATGTACTATGGGCACTGCCCGGGGAAACTCATCAGTAATGCTCTAACAACACTAAACATTATCCCATTCCAGATTTAAACGTATCGATGCTGTACCAAGAAGTAACGGAAACTACCAGTAACGACGTTACATCAATGGAATCTCTACCAAGCCAAACAACAATGGAACCTCAACCAAATCAACAGACTTCAATGAGACTGCAAAACCCGAGGTCTTCACAAGGTAACGCTACAGGCCAACGTGCCGCAGGGCAAACTTTAAAGCGCCCTTCTGACGATAGCAACTCGGTTAATGAGACAAAAAGGTGTAACCTACAATCAAAAGAAGACAAAATAGACAGTTCAATTCAATGTCGTTATTATGTCCCTATTTGAAATAGATTTGAGGCACTGATCAGTGGAGCGGATCCCAGCAATAAAAATAGGTTTATTTACGTCAATGAAACCTTATCAAGTGTGTCAGAATCAGTAAAAATCCCGCCAATTTATGTAGCAAGTATTACAAACAATACGAACTTTTGCAAGGAGATTAATAGCAAAGTAACGACCAGCTTTACACTTCAATTTATAAATAATAGGGTAACAATAAAACCAGAAAAAAAACAGTGACTTAATGTAACAAATACATAAGATTACTATACTCAATTGGAATGCAAATGGAATAATCAATAAAACCAATGAACTGAAATATTTCATGCAAGATAAGAAAATACTTTGCTTGCGTAACAGAAACATTTAAACAATAGAAAACAATTCAGCATACCAGATTACAAAGCAATCAGAACAGATAGACCAAATACTAATAGAGGAGGTGTATGATACTAATTAAGAGCACAATATCATGTTACCAGATAATATTACCAACAACCCCGGGTATTGAAACAGCAGCAATTAAGTTCATTACTAACAACAATCTGGAAACAACACTCACAGTAGCATAGAAGCCCCCCCCCCCCCAACATGAGAATCCAACATACCAATCTCATTGGTATTATTGATCAACACACCCCAACAATTATCCTAGGTGATCTTCACGCCAAACATATACAGTGGAGATGTAAAAACAATAATCCAGCTGGTACACAATTATTACAACTAAAAAACAGCAACAAACTAAATATCATAACCCACAATGAACCAACATACTATCCATTTGATCACTCTAGGAACCCGGGCCTGTTAGACATAGGTATAACAAATTTAAAACAAACGTTTTTCTTTACAGTACACCATGAAATGGACTCAGACCACCTACCAGTAACAATTACAACACAACATTCACTCGCCCCCCCCACACACACACACATCCCACATCCCACCACACACACAATTAATTGGCAAAAATTTTACAAATAATGTTAAAACAACCATCCCTAAATTCAACACAAAACAAAAATCTTAAATACCCCATCAATAATAGATCAATCATTAAGAATACTCAATAACATAATATAACATAATATTAACTACAGAACAGTAAATTAAGCAAATTACCTAAGAACACAGAATAAAAAATGAACTACCCAAAAGCATAAGAAATCTAATCCACATGAAGAACAAAACAATAAACATTATGGAATTGCATTAGAAGCCCTGAAGTTAAAAAGGAACTGAACTTATTAACGTATATTACTAAAAAACACTTTTCAAACACAAACAGCAACAATACAATACCATGATTCAAACTTTAAACTCAAGTAACAATACACTGTGGAAATTTAAAAATAAAATACTAAACAAAAGAAATAATATTCCTCCACTTAATACCAGCACAGGGGAAAAAAATCTCTCCCTTTGAAAAAGCTGAAACACAAGCAAAACATTTTACAGATACATTTAAACACTACGATTCACCCTCACACTCACAAAAACCAAACAATCACACAGATAGCAAATTGCTGTTCGTTAGTCTCGCTAAAACTCGAGAACGGCTAAACGGATTTATCTTATTTTGGTTTTGAAATGTTCGTGGAGGTCTAGGGAAGGTTTAAAAGTTGAGAAAATATCGAATAATTGCCGGGAAAACCCTCAAAACAGCCCTTTTCTCACGAGCTGCGGCGCACTGTAAAAGCAAGAAATATCAGAGAAACCCACGCTCGCTCTTCCTGCCGCAAGACCGTACTCCATCAACACATCCCTGCCTGATAGCGTAGGCCGGAGCTCCGATGCGTGAGAATCGAAGCACCGCGGCTTGCCATCCGTCAGAAAGCGATAGATAAGAGCCGACGCGCTCCTCTGGAGGTCAAGCCAAAATGTAGTAGATAGGCTTAGAATGCAACGAGTTCGTGCACATCAAACACAACATCAGCAAGCTAGACATAATGAAATTGAGCGAATCCGCAGACGCAGTGCTCCTGTGATTCTTGAACGAGCTGCATTCCACTATGATCCGGCAATTGATAATTGTGCCGACAAATCGATAACAATTGGGGAAATGAAAATAATTTGTAAATATTGTAAGTCGTTAAAATACACTGGTGAATCTACTGGATTATGTTGTGCTGGAGGCAAAGTAAAATTGCCACAATTGGTCCCACCACCAGATCCTTTATGCTCTTTAGTCTCTGGGATTGGAAATGATTCTAAGCACTTCTTGGCCAACATTCAGAAATATAACAGCTGTTTCCAGATGACATCGTTTGGCGCTACACATATTATACAGGGCAATTTCACGCCCACTTTCAAGGTATTATACCAGAATATTTTTTTATAATATTCAAGTTTGTACTAATATATATATTCAATTTCCGCGTTTCAATATCCATATATATATATATATATATATATATATATATATATATATATATATATATATATATATATGGATATTGAAACGCGGAAAGCGTTTCCCTACGCAATTACAGACAATATAAGAGTATAATTATTACTCATTTGAACTGCGCAGTATAGCGGCAGGTGCGAGCCAGCGGTGGGGGATTTGCGAACGCTACCGCCGCCGTTGCCCAGCGAAGGGGGGACTTTCGGCCGTTACAGGTGGCGACGGTTGAAGGAGAAGCCGCGTGGCAGTTGCGAAATCAGTTGCGAGTAGACGCGGAGTGGCGACGGTTAGGCAGTCACGGAGAGTGAGTGGCAGAGGAAATACGGACGGTTGTAGACAGAGTGAAGCACTGCCAATGACGAAAGGCATTCAATAGTATTAGATTTGTATCATTACTGATTAGAAGCCGGTAATTTATAGCATAGTGTAAGGAACGCTGGCACGAAGTGTGATCACGCGCATAGTAATTGCGAGAGGGAAGTTGAACAAAACCAAGGAGGGGCGCAGTAATAATTCAAGTGCGTAGTGTGAACGCAATGGTCATCTACGAGACGCTGTAATTACGCGTGTGGGAGCGAAAGCAGAAGCATCCGAGGTTGCGGCCGAGGGACTCTCATCGCCGCTTCTGCAAACCAGCGCAGCACGTGTCTACGTCATCAGCAGCCCAAGGACGCCGAGCCGCGGTGGAGATCAACCGTTGCAGTCGCCGGGGTGAGGAACCACCACGGTCGAATTGTTAATGGGGCCCCAAGGTATGATAAGATTACACGGTTAACAAAATCTTGGTACCAAGTCATTGAGGTCTTCTGTAATTGATCAGGTGTATTGAACATTCAGTTGTGAATAAATTGTATTTTTGCTTATACAAAATTATTACTTTGACGCACCAATATATTATCAATTTCCTCTGATGACCCATTCACGAGCAAGATACCCGTCCTTTAGAACCTTTAGATTTGCAGTGAAAAGTACCGACCAACAGGTACGTCACAGCTGGCGCCCGAACAGTGTGTGCACTGATAGGTACGTCACAGCTGAGGCATTACCAGGTACGTCACAATATTAGTATATATATATGTATATATATATATATATATATATATATATATATATATATATATATATATCGGAAATAATTAATGGGCAATTTTTTTTTAAATTACAGATACAAGGACAAATTTTCACTTACTGGGAACACTGTCACCACTACCTGAGGCAGATCATCAATTTTTACAAATTTATTTTATGGGCACTTCAGATGCGGAAATTGATAATTGTTGTGCTCACAATCCAACAGTGAAAAGAACCATTGTCCAAGAATCACAAATGTTTCTTCATCAGAATAACAATTTAGTAAACATGTTCAAAATAGCATTGGATCGGATGCCATCTGATAGACTTAATATTATCATTCGAGCTGACAAAACACCTACCGGTGAACACACAAGCAAGTTTAATTCACCTACCATTGATGAAGTGGCTGTTGTCATTGTGGGAGAAAATTTACAATCTAGAGATATTGTGCTTCATCGTCGGAATAGAGATTTAAAACGTGTATCTGAAACACACAGGAGTTATGATGCACTGCAATATCCTTTGATCTTGTGGCAGGGGAAAGATGGATACAATTTTAATATAAAAATGGTAAATTAAGTAACAGGTAAATAAATTGAACAAGATTAAATAATATTTTAAATTCAATTCATCTAAGAAACAATTTACACATTTCTCATTTTTGATTGCAGGTGCTGAAACCAACAAAAAAGTTAGTGCTATGAATTTATATTCATACAGACTTTTGATCCGTCAAGGTGAAATAAATCATATTTTGATGTGTCAACGACTTTTTCATCAGTTTGCAGTTGACATGTATGTCAAAATTGAGACTGAACTATTGACATACATTCGTTTGAACCAACGACGGCTACGATCAGAGGAATACATTCATCTCCGCGATGCTATAAATGCCGATGGCCATGTGAATAATGTAGGAAGAATGACAATTTTGCCAGACACGTATATAGGAATCCCACGCTACATGCATGAATATGCTCAGGATGCTATGTCATATGTTAGGCATTTTGGCCGCCCAGACTTATTTGTTACATTCACATGTAACCCAAAATGGTCCGAAATCGAGAGGGAATTACTACATAGCCAAACACCAGTTGGTAGACATGACATAACTGCCAGAGTTTTTAAACAAAAATTAAAATCTCTCATAAATTTCTTAATAAAGCATTGTGTGTATGGCCGAGTACGTTGTTGGATGTACTCTGTAGAATGGCAAAAGCGTGGATTGCCACATGCGCACATTTTAGTCTGGTTAGTGGACAAAATAAGGCCAGATGAGATTGATTCCATTATTTCAGCTGAAATTCCAGATGAAATTGCATGCAGTAGTTACCAAACACATGATACATGGACCTTGCGGACTTTTCAACTATAATTCACCCTGTATGGTGGACGGCGTTTTCCAAGCGATACCCAAGAGACCTGCTTGCTGAAACCATAACGGGAAATGATGGATACCCATTGTATCGTCAGCGATCAGTTGCGGACAATGGGCGATCAGTAGTTGTGAAGGTAAGAGGACAAAATGTTGATGTAGACAATCGTTGGATTGTGCCATACTCGCCAATATTGTCCAAAGCTTTTGAGACTCACATCAATGTGGAATATTGTAACTCTGTAAAGTTGATAAAGTACATATGTAAATATGTAAACAAAGGTAGTGATATGGCTGTCTTCGGTGTAACCAATGCAAATGATGAAATATCACAGTACCAGATGGGTAGCTATGTATGTAGCAACGAAGCAATTTGGCGTATCTTTTCATTTGCGATCCATGAAAGACACCCTACAGTAGTCCATTTGGCAGTCCATTTAGAAAATGGTCAACGAGTTTATTTTAATGAATCTAACGCGGCAAACAGGGCGGCACATCCACCGTCGACAACATTAACAAGTTTCTTCACAGTCTGTCAAACTGATGATTTTGCTCGCACTTTGCTGTATGCTGACATGCCACGCTATTACACATGGAACGCATCATCGAAATCGTTTCAGCGTCGAAAACAAGGAACACAAGTAGAAGGACATCCAAATGTATTTGCTTCAGACGCTCTGGGTCGTATCTACACAGTACATCCAAATAACGATGAATGTTATTATTTGCGGTTGTTGTTGGTAAATGTTCGTGGTCCGACATCGTTTAAACAACTGAGAACAGTTAATGGACAGCTGTGTGCGACTTACCGTGAAGCATGTCAACTATTACATTTACTTGAGAACGATTCGCACTGGGATGATACGCTCAAGGATTCCGTAATATCTTCATCGCCAAATCAAATTCGTACATTGTTTGCAATTATCATATCGACATGTTTCCCTTCGAATACAAAAGATTTGTGGGTTAAGTATAGAGATGACATGTCTGAGGATGTTTTGCATCGTGTGCGCCGTCAAACTTTGAATCCTTCACTACAAATGACTTAAGAAATTTACAATGAGACATTGATCATGATAGAAGATATGTGTTTATTGATGGCAAATAAAGTATTGTCGTGTTTGGGAATGACAGCACCCTATCGTCATATGCACGATGCATTAAACCACAAGTTGCACAGAGAACAACAGTACGACATTGAAGCATTGGCCGAAACAGTTCGTACAAATGTTCCACAATTAAATCAACAACAAAGAATTGCGTACGAAACTTTGATAGAAGCTGTGAACAGTGGATCTGGTGGAATTTATTTCCTTGATGCTCCCGGAGGAACCGGAAAAACATTTTTAATTTCATTGCTTTCGGCGAAGATCAGATCGCGAAATGATGTTGCTCTAGCGTTGGCTTCATCTGGAATAGCAGCGACTCTGCTAGAAGGCGGGCGAACTGCACATTCTGCCTTGAAATTACCATAATCATCGAAACACCAATTTGCAACATCGACAAAATTGCGCAATGGCCAAGATCCTACAGGTATGCAAATTGATTGTTTGGGATGAATGCACAATGGCCCATAAGAGGTCACTGGAGGCACTGGACAGAACGTTGAAAGATCTTCGTGACAACCAAAATATTTTTGGTGGGGCCATGATTCTGTTGTCAGGTGATTTTCGTTAGACTCTTCCAGTTATTCCCCGATCAACTGTTGCTGATGAACTAAATGCATGCCTATAATTTTTCGAATTTGTGGCAGTACGTAAAGACACTCCATTTAGCAACTAACATGCGAGTATTTTTCAAACAAGTTCAATCGCAGATTTCAGACAAGAAACTGCAAACTTTGTAAAGCAGTTGTTAGACATTGGAAATAATAAAGTTGCAGTGGACACCTCGACCGGATTCATCACATTACCCACAGATTTTTGTCACATCACAGACTCAAAAGAGGAGCTTATTCAGCGTGTTTTCCCAGATATAGCGCAAACGTTCAATAACCATATTTGGCTGGGTGAACGGGCAACATTGGCGGCGCCAAATAAAGATGTGGAGGATCTCAATGCGACCATTCAGAATTTTCTTCCAGGACAGTTGGTTTTCTTCAAATCAGTTGACACCGTTATGAACCAGAATGACGTAGTCAACTATCCCACGGAGTTTTTAAATTCACTGGAATTGCCTGGATTACCACCTCACAATTTGCAGTTAGAAGTAGGATCAGTTGCCATCATGCTGCGTAACATTAATCAACCTCGACTATGCAATGGGACACGACTGGCTGTGAAAAAGCTGATGAATAACGTCATTGATGCAACAATCATAAAAGGAAAAGACAAAGGAGAGGATGTCTTGATCCCACGGATACCGATGATTCCAACGGACTTACCATTCGATTTTAAACGCTTACAATTTCCAGTACGTCTGGCCTTTGCGATGACCGTCGCATAATGTCGATAAATCGATACCGTCGATAAATCGCAAGGACAGTCGTGAGACAAAACAAAAAATATAGTTTATGAGATAGCTTTAAATTGATTAACAGAGTGTATCATAACAGTGTGTGTCTGTAAATATAAAATTTAAACCTTATAAATAGCCAGCATTTCAGAAAAACTCTGTTTTGTAAGTAAGCAACATGATGTGTCGAAAATAATAAAACTTCATGCTTTATTCAAAAAAATGCTTTTTTATTAAATACGGATTCGATTTGTTTGTTTTAAAATCATTTTATACAAAAGTTTAGGTCTTTTATTTATCGTTGAGGCAGTATGAAGTCTGCCGGGTCAGCTAGTGTTGTAATAAAAATATATAATACAAAACTGTCATATATTTACAGTATTTTGAGTACAATGTATTTCCTGGAATTAATTCTTAAATTTTGAAAAGTTGTAAACATAAAAACTCTGCAAAATGACGAGCCATTACTCAAAGCAGACTTTGGCGTGCTTTTTAGATCGGGAAGGAAACTCGCAAGTCGGCAATACCGTGCACGTAGCGCGCTTCATTGAAATCGAGCGACAAGTTTCTTCACAAGAGTTCTTTCACTTCCCTCGGTATACTCGGAGCAATATAACGACCCTCACTCCAATGCCTTTGATATTAACAAGATTATCAGCAAAGCTTAAATTTGATCGACATAATACAAATATAAATTTGCTGGAGAGAAATAACAAAGTTGAAAAGTTTTGAATTTTTTGCAACTTTCGAAAAATCAGGATTTTAAACGAAAATGAGATGTGCACGAATTTCATTCATATCCTTCATACTATCGAACAATAAAATGTAATAAAAATGAGCTGGTATGAGGAGCATTTTTTTTGTTTTGTTTTGAACATGTCCCAAGGGCGTCATGTAAAGGAAAATGAATAGCTAAAATTTCCCAGATTTTTCATTCATTTATTCATTTTTTATAATTATTTTAAAAATTGTATTACATAACTAGTATAAAAAGTATTAAATTGCAATTACTAAAAGCGAGAAAGTCTGTGCTATTTTAATATCACTAGTTTATTTTCTCGCGCTTACTGAAGAAGAGAAAATATTGTAATCGTGTGCCGGAAAACGGCGAATTTTCGACACAATAACTCTTTTTGCCGGTCCCTGGTAGGGAAAAAGTGTGTATATCCAGTTGCAAAATATAGGGGGGGAATCCTCTAACACGTGGTGTAGCCAGAATCGATGTTTTGTGCGTCCTTCATGCCGAAAAATCGAATGACAGCACTCTTTCTGTCCGTCTGTTCAGAACGCTAGCGCATAAACCCTTGAGCCAATTTTCTCCAAAACTTACATTCTCCATTTGTTCCAGCTTATGTGGCGGACCCGGGAATTTGAAAGCGATATTTAATTTTGGGTGGGAGGGTTGAGGTTGGGTGTGTTTACCTGAAAAAATTTTTAAATTTTTCTAAAAAGGACTCCAATTTTTTTGACTAAATTTTGTTATTGAATAATGCAAAGGGCGTTTAAGTAAATCTCATGGTGCAAATCTCATTTTCTATGGTATCCCTGATTTTTCGAAAATTGGAAAACAAATTTTAAAACTTCAAAGTTGGGGATAGAGCTTTGTGTCTCAGACAAAAATGTACCATTTTTTTGAAAAAAATATTTTTTGCATATTTTGCGATTGAAATTAAGAAAAAAATCTCAAAAATCGCTCAAGATTTTTTCTTCAAATTTTCTGCACGTATGGAAAAAAAAGTGCGGTAAGAAATATGGCGCTAGTCTCATTTTGATCATGTACAATTTTTATAAAAACACGAGTAGTTTTGAGTAATTTCTGGTTGAAACTAATGAAATATATACATGTTTCTCACCAACTATGGACCACATTCCATTTATGGCACAAAAGGCGTTTTTGGGAAGAATTTAGTTAAGTACAGTTGTAAAGTTTAGTTAAGTAAACTGTCATTGGGAAATTCTGAGAAATGGGAAATTCTGTATCAAATAATTATTTCGCAATTATGTAATTAATCATTCTGTAAATATTAGTATGTGATAAATATCAATTAGTGTTTATAAAAGTCTGTTGAGTAATGAACATTGAATTCAGATGCGCAAGGACCCACCCATCTTTTTTCCACCATGAATAATCCAATTGATATAGGTACATAATCGATGTAACAGATGTAAGATTTCGATTTTATAAGTGAATATGTGTTTAAATATTGGAAAAAACGTTTTTTCTAACCACATTTTGGAGCGAATTTTCAAGTTTTAAACAGATATAATGGTTTTTACTATCGTCCACGTTATTTAAAATTTGAAAAAAAATCTTATTGAACGTTTACAAGACAAATTCTAGGGAGAGAAACTGAGACAGGTCTCCAACGTCATAATGGCGAAAATTATTTTCAATCTTTTTCCATTTGAATTTGGCGTCAAAATTCGTTCACAAAATACTTCCAATACAACTATTTTCTCGCGTTTCTTTATTTTTTTCAGCCTGATCCATACAATAAAATCTGAGAAAAAATAAAGTAATGGTGCTACAGATCGACACAGAATTCCCCTTATTGGTTTTCTATTTCCTTTCGTCTCCGATAGCCATTCGAACTTCCCACACACTTGCGAATGTTGCCGCTGCTATCTATCGCCGCCCAAAGAACATTTTTTTGAATTTTCTTCATTTTTCGGCTTCCTAATAGTAAATGAAAATATTTTAAGGATATTAAAGAACAGTAAAACATTGTACTAATGGTAATTTTGTTTGAAAAATTTGGAGCCGTGTTTAAGAAAATGGCACTTAAGGGCAATCGTTTCGAAATTTGAAGCTCTTTTCCACAGGCAATTTTTGAGGTTTGGAACAACATAATTTGTAGTCATTTAAAGCATATTTCTTCACAAATACAATAGTGATTAAAAATTGTTGGAAATGTGCATATTATTGGCTTGAGAGATCTTCCAAAAAAATTGTGTAATTTTTGAGAAAAACAAAAGAATTAAGCAATATGGCGTTTATGTCACTTCCAAGTGTGCAAACACCCTACTAAAAGTTTTAAAAAAATTGAGCAGTTTATGTGCAAATTTTGTTATTGTAATTTTTTAAAATTGCGAATATTGCACGCAATATTGCGCAAAAATTACTAATTTATTCCAAAAAATTACATGACCTTAATGAAAAAAAATTATAGACAACTCTATCTTTAATTTTGTAGTTGTAGGAAGAACCGGAATAAATTCAAACGTTTGAAATTTTCGAAAATTTAGAGTTAACTGTGGAAATCGGATCTATGCCACCTTTGTAAGAGTATTTTATTCTATTCTTACAAGAACTTTAAACACAAAATTTAGAGCCGTTGTTAAAAATGTTAAAAATGTCCCAGGGGATTCATGTAACATACCCCCATAAACTAAAGAACGATTTTCAAAATCGGAGAGCTTTGACTCAGGCCAAATAGACAGGGGTCTCTCCAATTTGGAAAAAATCTTGCGCATGGTTTAAGCGCTAGTGTTGTTCACATACACCAGACCAAAGAACAGACGGACAGACAGACGGAAAAACGGACGGACGGACGTTTTGAACAAAAAACAACACATTTTCGGTACCAGAGAACTCCAAAACGAGAGAAGAGTGTTAGAAGAGCGGCTTTGAGAGTGCAGAGACTAGAAAGTAGAGCGAATAGTAAACATGTCACAAATGCGTATCAATGTGCACGGTAAATATGAAAATGCGGTAAGTCTACAATAGCTTGCCATCAGAACAGAAAGCCATTTTCCTGATAGCACCTCTTTATTTGTGCAATGTACTGGTTAAAATTCTCGTCATGATCGTCGCTGAATGCAACGAGATTTTCATAGAAAACATTAAGATGTAAGTTTGACATGTGTATTTTCAAGGACATAGATCATTTAAAAACTGCTGTGTAAACAATTGATTGATTGGTTGATTGGGTGTTAGTAATTCGGAGCGAGTGAACTACTGAGGTCATTATCCCCGTAAGTGTAGTGCATAATTTTCTTCAAGCGGAATCGGTGATCTTTCAATCCAACATCACGGCTGGATGTCACGATCCGACTCCGTCCTACCATCTGCTAGCGTGGCTTCCCTCAACTAGGTAACTCCCATCGGCACCGCCCCAGCCGGGACAACCTCTCAACTCCCGACCGGTCTCCCGGGATGTGTGGTAGTGAAGTGCATGTTAGTATAAGTGTGTGTAAGGGGTGAGGATAGACGAGAAAGAGGAAGGAAAGATCGCGCGCGAGGGCACTAGAGGGTTTAAAAAAAGGGAGGTTACTTTGTAGCAATTCTTCCATAATATCTGGGTATCTATTTTATGAACGCTTCAAAATCTTCAGTCACTCGGAAGAAATGGGGTGGAGGGTGATATCAGAAGTCTTGAGACATCGGTCAATTTAGCGCTTGCGATCGCGCGTGCCAAAGGGTTCCGAAAGAGGAAATTCGGCAGTACCTCGCACTGCGCGCTGGAACCGGAGGAGAAATATTTTTTTTTTGGGGGGGGGGGGGAAGTGGGGGCAAATATGCCACGTGTGATTTGATACGGCATTCGGTGCCCTCACCCCCCCCCCAAGGAGCGGAAGCGGTGGCTGCACTAGTGGCAGTGGTGGTGGTGGTGGTGGTGGTGGTGGTGGTGGTGGTGGTGGTGGTGGTGGTGGTGGTGGTGGTGGTGGTGGTAGTGCTGGTGCTAGTGCTGGTGGTGATTACGATGCGAAGGAGGTTAAGGCAAGGAAAAGGCGTGGTGGGGGAGAGGGGTGTCGCGGTTGCAAGAGTTTGGAAGTGAGGAATCATTTACAAAGATGGATATTCAACAGTATGTTTGGATCTTGAAATTTTTGCAGTATGTGACATATTATTAAAGTGTTCCAGATATATTTTTTATTATTATTATTTTAAAGTTATAATAATATTAAATAGCACCATGAATTCCATTCGAAGATAATTTTGAAAGTAAATGTAATGATCAATGACGTCAAAAGTTTTTGAAAGGTTTAAAAATTTCCAATAGGTACTCCGTTATGATTCATCGATGAGGCAATATCTTAGGGAAAAGAAATTATGGCTGTTTCCGTAGATTTTGATTTTCAAAATCCATGTTGGCAAATCTGAATAGGCGTCGTGTTTCCTAAGAAATGTTTTCATTCGTACTTAAAAAAGGCATATATGTATGTTTAACACAATGATAGGTAGTAGAATTTCCAAGTTAAATCGAGGTAATTATCACGTTCTATGGAAATATAATGGGAAGATGTTACTTGTAAGTAAGTACGTGTGGAAACACGTTGAGCACAATGTTGAAGTATGTGAAAAATTCTCAAAGCAAGAAGTAAATAAGATGAAACGATATAAGCATTAGCAACCTTGGCGCTCAGCGTAGAACCAGAATAGCAAGTACACCAGGCGTGGATAGCGCTAGAACAAGGTTGTAAACAAAAATCTCTACCGAGAATATTCCAACTTAAAAGGAAGCACATGAACACACATTGCTGACTCGTGGCTCTCAGCGAAGTCGCTCGCCTATCACCAACGAGGTCCGAGTCGATTCGCGGACAATCTCATGTGAAAATTTATTCCAACAAAACTAGTTTGGGTTCTTTACAAGGGCTAGTGCACCTTCTGTGAGTGTCCAAAACCCTAACCCAGTCCTAATTCCTTCCCAATTCTGGGCAATGGGTAGTGACGCAGGAGCATGTAACGGAGGAAATTAATAAGCGCTAAACGAGTCCTGGAAGTTATAAGGACCATTTTATCCAATCACAAAACTGCATAGTCCATAATTTGCCGCTTTTTTGCCGTTTTTAAGATGTGGAAAAGAAAAATTTGCCGCGGGTCATTTTCTCAAAAAAAAAAAATCTGTGTTCATGCTAACTTCCAATGGAAGTTAGCAAGAGCCTACCCCTAAATCCGCTACTATTGCAAGTATATACACAAAACTGAACTCCAAATTCGCAGCTTTTTATTTATAAACGATAAGTGAAGAAATCAAACTGATATCTCCATTCTTTCAAAAAATATTAACAAAAAACAAAAGCTACGTTTCTCTTGCAAGCGCCGTCGAAGAAGAAACGAGACGTCTCCTGAAATTCATCAGCCGTAACAATTTACGCCAATATTTGACGCAAACAAGTACTACATACAATCTGTAACAAATAAATTTGCCATGGACCGGTTTGATTATATTATCCGGGTTCAAATTCCAGATTTCGCCTTGTTACAAGAGCACTACGAAAGATAAGACGCCCGTTCCTCCTAATCTCTCAGCCATAGCAATTCATACTCCATGCCAAAATTTGCCATGCACAAGTTCTTCTCTTTTTAGAAACGCTCAAATGCCATTTTCTCAAAAGCGGCTCCAAATTTTACTATAAACTTTTCGAACGGATAGTAATTATTGCACTCTTTAATATGACGGAAAGTTCATTTTGGTTTTTTTTTTTCAAAAAATTACACAATTTCTTTAAAACATCTCGCACGCTATTTCTCACGTTAACCTGAAAAAGGTGGCGCGGTTTCTTTTGTGTCGTGGGTAAATTTTACGAGTCACAATCTTTTACATTTCATGTACCTTTCACCACATGCTTTATCTTTTGCCTGAAAATTATAAGCACTTTGCGACTGCGCCATGGGTTCATGGAAGAGCGGTAACAGCCGCGCCGTCGCGCAAACTGATCTGTCTGACCCCGCACCACCACTTCTGTCAGACTTCGCTCTGCACTCTCGACCGGGCAACATCGCTCCCAACGTTTCGCAGAACTGGTGGAAAATTTTTTTCAGTGCTAGTATTAAATAGTATTAAGTTGACGGAAGTGCGCGTTTAGTGTTAGTGCACGATATTTATGTCTAACAATGATCTCAGCATAGGGCATTTAGTTTCTCAAGCCCAATAGCCAATTTACAATCCAGAATATCCAACCAACATGGCGGTCGCAGAAAGCAGCCTGAACTTTACGGGCAACAGCATGGAGTACATAGAGGACAGCACGTCCCAGCCTCAACAACACTCATTCAACAATTCTCATGTGACTGGATCATCGTCGGCGCCTATCGAATCTGGCCAAGTATCATCACAACAAACAACCGGGTCAACCCATTCAGTGACGCAACAAAACAAGGTAATGCAAGGCAAGCGAAACCGCGAGGACGGAGGCGACGCCAGTGACAGACGCCAAACGCATGACCTCGACAGAGCTTTCCTCAGAACTGAACTCCGATAACAACTTGCAAAAACACTATAATGAAGATGTGTCAAATAGATTCAGCTTTTTAAATGAAGAGTTACCTGAAGTACCAGTAGAAGTAAACAAACCCTATCCATTTAACACGAATTAGCAATCATGCCGAATTTATAAAGGAAATCAAATCAAAGTAAACAGAAAACTTTATCACTCAACTGAAGAACAATAAATTTAAAACACAATTTACGACTATATCCGACTTCAGAGCTACAGTTAAATACTTTATAAATTATAATAAACAATTCCATACGTACTCTGATCCCAGTGTAAAGAAATATTCAATTGTGATAAAGGACATTCACCCCACAATTCCGGAAAACGAAATTTTTGAAGACATCGCATCTCAATTTCCATCAGTTACAAAGGTCACGAAACTAAACAAGAACAATTCAAGTAGTCGCTGTGGAATTCAACGGCACTGAAAAAATAGAAAGTCTTTTGGAATTAAAATACATTTGCAACTCCGTAGTAAAGCCGGAAAGAAGAAAGAAAACTAGGCCCCATTCAGTGCTACCGTTGCCTAGATCTTGGACACAGTAAAAATAACTGTAACTACGAAGTTTCGTGTGTGTTCTGTCCAAAAAACCACCTTTCAGCAAACTGTCCATCAAAGAAATCAACTCCTACTTGTAAGAATTGCATGGTGAAGCACAGGGCTGACCTCAGGTCAAAAGAATGTTCATATTATAGGAACATTGTGGAAAATAACAGCAATACTGTAAATTCCAGTCCCAATCCCGACAATCACGCACGCCACCACCCAATCACGACTCAACGAACTTCCCATCCTTGCCTACGACTAACAATATTCTTAATTTCACTCAAAGAATTAATAATCACTATCAACCAATGAATGCAAATAATGTTTATCATCAACAACAACACAGTCAGCTAACAAACAATCAATTTAACCAATACGACAACAATAACTCCTTCATTACCAACATCACACAATTTATCACCAATCACATAGTTAACCTCATCAACTCGCTAATTCCAATAATAATAAAAAGTATTCAGAACTTCATCACTTCCACAATTAGTAACAGTTATGGAAGATTCAGACAATAAAGCATTAACCATTCTCAATTGGCATGCAAATGGCATCGTAAACAATAAAAAACGAACTAGAACATTTCCTACAGGCAAAGGAGATAGACATCGCATGCACCACAGACCACCATACCAGGATTCAAAATCATCAGAGCCGACAGAAACGAAAATTATGGAGGTCGTGATTTAATTTTGATTAATTTTAGTATTCAACACCACCAAATAACATTGCCACTCACTCCAGGTATTGAGAAAACCTGGATAAATGTAATATATAACAATAACCAAACACTAACTGTAGTCACGACGTATAAACCACCCAACATAAAAATAAAAACTACCTCTATCAATAAATTACTACAATTGCCCAATCCTTTCATCATAGTAGGAGATCTAAACTCAAAGCATTCTACTTGGGGATGTCGGACCACAAACCCTGCCGGTGAATACTTAAACAGAATACAAAACACCATGCAGCTTAAAATATTTACGCCCACAGAACCAACCCATTTCCCGTGTGATCCCAATAAAAACCCTGATATATTAGATATAGCAATAGCAAATTTGGAAGACACATTTTACTCCAAAGATCATCATGAATTAGACTCAGACCACATCCGAATTGTAATAACAAAACCTCCATCCCCTCCTCTTCCCACGCTGAATACTTACAATATAAACTGGAATTATTTTAAAAATTATGTTGAAAAATCAAATCCTTAATCCAAAATTTCAAATTCTCAATTGTCCAATTGAAATTAATCAAGTTATCACTAAATTAAATAATATAATAACCAAAACAATCAATGACTCTCAATATACAACATTAGACACCAGAAGAGTACTTAAAAAACCACTACCTCCCAGTATTACTGAATTAATAAAAGTTAAAAATGAAACTTTAGAACACACTAAAAATCCCAGAACTGAAAAAAATAATTAAATCACCTAACAAATATTTGCAAAAAGGCAATCAGTAAATACAACAAAGAAAAATATAATCAATTTATTGAGGGACTAAATACTAAAACCAATTCTCTTTGTCAATTCACAAAAAAATTCTAAGGAAAAAGAACAGCATTCCCCCACTGTCAACTGATACTGGGAAAAAATATTCGCCTATGGAGAAAGCCGAGATTCTACCAGCCTATTTTGCTAGCACATTCACTCCCAATGACTCCATAAAAAATGCCAAACATGATGAAATATTAAAATTTTCAAGCGCTCCTTTATACAACGTTCCTCACAGAATTAAATTTATCTCTCCCTATGAAGTTAAACAAATAATCAAAAAAATGAAAAATAAAAAATCCCCAGGACATGACCGAATTAATACTATCATTCTCAAAAGATTACCAAACAACGCCATCGCATTTTTAAACAATATACAACTCCATACTAAGAAAAGGTTATTATCCCCCATGGAAACACTCAATACATCCAATAGCAAAACCAAATACAAATCATTCACGTGCAGAAAATTACAGGCCAATTCCGTCTTTTACCCATCATGTCAAAAATTTTAGAAAAAATAATTCTCGTTAGAGTAAACAAACATATAAATAAAACTTACTCAATTCCACCTCATCAATTCGTTTTCATACCCCAACACTCAACGACGCACCAACTATTGAATCTAACTGAACACATCCACTCTGCTTTCCAAAAGGGATTTTACACCACCATTGTATTTCTAGGTGTGTCACAAGCATTTGACAGATAATGGCATCCAGCCCTACACTTCAAATTAGTCAAAATCGGGACGCCAAACTATTTAATTCAAATCATCAAAAATTTATTATCTAACAGAACTCTCTCAGTAATAATAGATGGTCATTGTTCTAACCCCAAACAAATTGCCGCTGGGGTCCCCCAAGGTTCGCCGCTAACCCCAACTCTCTTTAATCTATACACTGCAGACATTCCTCCTCCGCATCAAATAAATACCGCCCACTTTGCTGACGACACTGCATTATATATCTCCGGCAATTCATTACAACCTCACCAATTCCAGCTCAAACAGCATCTAAATCTAATAATAAATTGGGAAAATAACTGGAAAATTAAATTAAATCGCTCAAAAACAGCAGCAAAAGTCTTCTCTTTAAAACCTTTTGCATATCCACCCCCACTACTTATAAATAATAATCCTATAAATTGGACCCCAATCACGAAAACAATAAAATATATTGGATTGAATGTATGTACTAAACTTAATATGGAAACAACACATTGAGATAAAAGCACAACAGGCAAAAATCAAACTCATCCAATTAAGACCTCTACTAAACTCATACAACCACCTCTCACTGTCAAATGCACTAACGCTATACAAATCACTCATTGGCCCAATACGCATGCCCTAACTGGACCAATGCCGCCAAAACCAATTTCAACAAATTGCAAGTGTTTCAAAACAAATATTTAACTTCTGTAACAAGAGCACCATGGTTCATTAGTAATAAACACCTTCATAACGATCTAAACATAAATGAAATAACACACCAAATAGCATTCCTAACAAACAACTTTTACACAAACTTATCCTTCATAAAGGCATCAACTCACTGCACACTCGGGAAAGATCCCAGATACAAAACCAGAATTAAGAATAGATTCCCGCTCCATTCTTTCCCCCATATATTTGCAAATGTTGAATAATTCTCCTGAGGTGCTTTTGTTTCCTCTCCCTATATTAAAATTAATTAAGTAAATTTTAACCACCATATCTGTCGGCAGCGCGAAGGGCTTGCAGCTATAAGTCATAAAAATACATATGATGTAGTATACATAATACTGAACTATGTACATTCGTTCACTAATAAAGATATACTATAAAAAAAGGGGGGCTTGCAGCAGTGCTACTGTCTTGCTGATAAAGTTGCTTGAATGTGACAACGAGAAGTGTATTGTTTATTTATTTGACATTATGAATAATTTGGGTTACGAAATGGAATGTTACCTCAATATCCTCATTGTGTAAGCACACAATGAATCTGTAGGATCAAGGCGACAGTATTAGTAGAGTCTTTCAACGAGCATTGTTCACCAAAGCATGCTATATACAGATCACAAATTAGTTCATTACCGAAGCAACTGATTTTAAAAATCAAACAATTCATTATTTCTAAAGAGGAATAACCTGCGTAAGTAGAAATCTCTCAAAAAATAAAAAAAAATATGACATGCATGCCCGATAAATCAGACCGGAAAACAAAAGTTTTCTGAGCTAAACGCAGAAAACAAGTTTTGTAAATATTATTGTGATTTGAGAAAACAATGTAGTTCAGTGTGAAGTGTAATAAATTGTTGACATGTCATATATTTTCCAATTTTTAAATGTAATAATTAGTGTATTAATATCTGTAACATGACCACTGTAACCCATCATATACCTTGTGTGTGTGTGGCTTCTGGGGCGGAAATGAGGTTTTTTCAATAATAGTCTTTAAACTTTGACAAACATTTAATATCTCATATATGATTATGAATGATGGATGATTACACAATATTTTACAATTGCATCTTCTCTCCAGCTTCGCTCAAACTGATCATCCTCATTCTAGCGGGAGCAAAGCGAATGATTACCCTGTTGTTGTTATTGCCGGGCATCACAGCACGCCCAGCAGATGCGGTCGTTGGCGGGCGTCAAGGGCGGGTCGCCCCCAGACAGCTGAAGATTACCACGGCTGCACTTCAGCGTGGCCGTTTAGCGTGGCCGCCCCCTCAGGCCGGACCCATAGATGACGTCATCGACCTCCAGACAGCTACGGCTTGCATCGGCGATGACGGATCGCAAGTCATACGTCTTCCGTATCGGGCAATCGCGGACGATCGACAACCGTAGGCGGGATAAGTCGGCCTATGGCATGTGACAGCGTGCTACTGTGCACCGATACTTGGTAAAAGCAGTTCACGGCCAGCGAAAACACGTTTCCTTTCGCGAGAATCTCATGTGATGAATTAATGAGGGCTGACTTCCCTCTGCAAAAATTTTAGATTAAGTGAGTGTGAGAGCTGCTCTCCCGAATCATGAAGGCTCGGTACTCCCCGTCCTCCAGCGAGAATCCTCCCGATACGCGAGATTGAATTTCGCGGAGCACGGTGGGGCGGGGCTTCGACCAATGACGCGGGATCCTTCCTAACAGCCAAAAATGTTCGTTTCCAGCCGCGGGCAAGGTTTTTTTGTCGCGGCCGGCGAAAAAGATCGGCGTGAGCCATTTCGAACCCGCACGTGAGCCGCAGTCCGTTGGGCCGTCTCCCCAAGTGTGTGTAATTGTCGTCGGGTCTCTTTGACGAGCGGTCGCGTGGGTGGGGAAGGCACCCTCTCGAGAGCTCGGCGGGACCCGGTTGCCGACAAAGGGCTCCCTTAACACTCCCTTAACCGCTTCTCAGTACTTTTCTTAATACAGATTATATTTAGCACTTGTTTACTGCAAATTTTGGCGTAGAGTATGAATTGTTAAGGCTGACCGTTTAGCAAGTACGGTCTTGTTAAGAGAAACACTTCTGGGATTCCAACCTGTGTAATAAATTGTGTAACTAACCTGTATAATTAACCGGTCCGCGGCAAATTTTTATTACAAATTATATTTCGGGCTTGTTACCAGCAATATTTTTCCGTAGAGTGTGAATTGTGAAGGCTAATGGTCTTTTCCTTCCACAGGGCACTGCCAAGAGGTATATTTCTGGAATTCGAACGGTAAATGAAACTAACTCTGGGGTTGGAACCCTGATAATATAATCTAACCGGAACACGACAATTTTTTTGTTACATATTTTCTTTAATACTTGTTTGCATCGCATTTTGGGGTAGAGTATGAATTGATATTTCTGATTGTTTAGTAGGAAAGGGCATCTTCACATGTTCTTAGCACACTTAATATGGTGAAATCTGAGATTCGAACCCGGGTAATGTAATCTATCCGGTCCGTAACACATTTTTTGTTACCGATTGTATTTAGTACTTGTTTGCGTCAAATTTCGGGGTAGAGAAAAGAATTGTTATGGCTGATAGTTTAGGAGCAACGGGCTTCTTAATTTTCGGACGTCTTCACCTGTTCAGGGTTCTCGTAAGAGGGCGAAATCTGCGATTCCAACCCCAACAATATAGTCTAACCAGACCGCAGAAAATTCTTTTGTTACGGATGATAATTAGTACTTGTTTGCGTCAATGTTGGTAGTAGATTATGAGTTGTTATGGCTGCATGTTCAGGAGGTATGGCCTTTACTTGCGCAGGACGTTCCTTATAGGGACAGTGTGGGATTCGAACCTGCGAACTGAACCGCATATCCGCATACTCGAGAAGTTACTCAAATACTACATAAATAAGGAAAGATGATATTCAGTTTTGCACTAGTCCGGCGTCTTAGAACCAATTGCACCTGCTGCAGTTCTCTATATAGGTCACAATGGTGTAATAAAAATGTGTTTTTCACGCACACTATTGCGTTTACCACGTTCTTACTCTTGTAGACGATTTTTTCTAGAAAATCCAGAATGTAGTGTTTAAATTCTAAAGATAAAGTTTAAGTTTATGTAATACTGTACATAAAAATGATGCAATGTTAGGCAGAGAGAAAATACATGAGGTAAAAAAAGATAATGCAAACGTATCCCTTATGTGTTAGGCATATCCGTCATATGCAATAGCAATTCAGTACTTAACGCAAAGACAGTAATAGAAAAATTGTGAAACCAATATGAGATGCAGGAATGTAACACTATAATGTAAACGTTCACATATTCACATTCGGGAAATACTTCGCTGCCACCTCATATAAAGATAACAATTGACTAGCAGTGATTTACACCGCCAGCCCTTTGTGTAATAATGAAAAGATCAGCGTAGAAGGTTCGATAATTCAGTTGACCTGAACGCACCGCTTCAAAAATTCACTTAGTGGATCACCGCTTCAAAAATTCACTTTCACGATCCACGAAATTCATTAGAGGCAACTGATAGAACAGAACGCTTTCGATGAAAGAGAAGACGGAAGATGTGGAATCTATTTCTATCTATTATATAAGTCATAACAGACAGGCTTTACATACAAGGTAATTATTCCATCTACAATATTATTCCCTGTAATAAATAATTCGTCAAATTTTAAGGAGAAAATGTATTGAGAAGAGGTATTTGAGGGAAAAATACATGGAATTTACGATGTGAAAGATATAAGCACGTGGAAGACATCACGCTCTTACTACGTTTTTCTCTTTCACAGACTTTATTTTTTCGCCTTTTTTCTTCGTGTTATATACTTTTCCAATTCTCTAATTTGTGTATTATAATTCCAACCACCTAATACATAGATGGAGGAAATGGTATTACATTGAAAAACAAGTTTGTGCTGATTTGCGACTGCAGTTTCGAAACCCATACAAGTTCGTGACGTTACGTGGCTGGGGAGGTATTTCTACATACTACTGCATACCTGATCTACATCTTCCGATGACAGCAAAAGATAAATTACCCACCATGAAGCAGAAATCGAAAGAACGACACAAAAAGAGGTGCAATTCGAGAAGAGGTGTGGTTCACAAACTACAGGAATTCTTCTCTGAAGTATCGCCACAACATTCGCCCCTCCACTTTTCACAAAGTAAGGCACATTGTTTTTCCAATATGTAATAGTGTGGAGATATTTGCATTGAACCAGTGCCCGCTGTAAGTGCGTAGCTCTCAGGACAGTTAACTTCGTAATTTGTTCGCTCCGCAATTAGATCGCTCCAAGAGTTCCTTCCGAGCAGTCACAAAGGGGATAAAACCGACTACCCGCTCTCGCCTCTCTGTCAAAATGTATATTTTGCAGCTTCAAAGAAAGGGAGTAGAAAATTGAAATGGAGGTAAGTGGAACTTCCAAAGTCAGAATTTCGTATATTTCTGAAGAAAATATTTTGCTTTCTAGATTTTCAGAGCAGCTTTGAGGTAATTTTTTATATTATTAGTTTTATCCCATGCAAAACCTTTTTAAATAATTTAATTCTTAAAAGAAAAAAATGTGTGTAATATCAGTATGGATTCAGATTTATGATTATCAGTGTATGCAATTTTTGCATAGATATAACTTTCTAGTCTTTGGAGATTTATAAAGGCAAAAGCTCATTAAATATTTCAATAGTAACTCAAATTGTCAAACAACGAGGTACTTTGAGATATACACATGAGTGAAGAATAAAATTTATAAGGAGGAACTTTTGAACACCTCACAAGTCAAATATTGTGTAAAAATATAGATAGCACTCTTACAGTTACGAAGGACCATTAGGGACATTGTATATTGCAAAGTGTATACATGAGTGTGTATTTCTTTAAATGGTTTCAATTTTTTTCCTATTGTGTATCAGTGTATTCACATTCTTGCAGTGATCATTTAATATCTTCCTGTTGTTTTGAATTTTTTGTTGTTTTTCATTTTTTTAAAGAGTGTTTTAGTGAATTCAATTACTCTGGGGTTGTTAATATTTCAATCATGCTTGTGTATTTTATTTTTGCCTTTCTCATATACCTTAATCTTATCGCGGAGATCATTTTTTTTTTGTGCTCCAGTAAAAATATGACCATAAGTCATTGTGGTGACGGACAGACGGAGGGGTAGACAGTCGTTTTGTCATCATGTGGTGCACAGCTACTTGAAACTCTTTTTAAGTGTTTGGAAGCGGAGGGAAAGAATGAAGATAAGAGAACAACTTCAGCATAAGGTGAATTATATGGACCGTCCAGACTAACTGGCACCAAAAGATAGCATCGTATGCAATGTCTGATTAACAAGCACTTCAAAAATATTTGTGAAAAAGCTTCTTCACAAGTCAAAAATACTTCTTTCAAGAAAGAGAGCACACATTCTTTCTCCAGCACTGCACCAACGCCGAGGCCCTCTGAGACCTACTGTTTCCGGAAGTGCGATTCTGTACCGGAGCGCGACGTACTTGCCAGAACCAAATACTTGTGAGATTTTATGGGCGGTCGCCCTCGGAGGGACGCCGTTTCCCGACCTCGCAGAAGGCAGAGGCTTAAAGCTTCGTGAAGGCTCGCGACAGGAGGTGCAAACACCATCAAAAGAAAAGTCCAAGCATGCCACTAGTTCTTTATTTTCTCGTTACGGAGTACAGCTAAAGTTATATAATGCTGCGCGATAAAAATGGCGAATTTTCGGCAGAAAAATTATTGACAGGACCTGGTAATGAAAAAATGTCTATATACAGATGGTAAATTTGGCGGAAAAAGTCAACTAACACCTGGCGTAACCAGAATTCGTGATTTGTAGGTCCTTCAAGCCAACAATCGATTGACGGAAAATGAACGTACGTACAGACGGACGGGGATGGGAACGTACGTCAGATCGATAGGGGAATATTAAATTTGGAGAAAATCGTCAATCTTAAAAATAATTCTAATAAAAATGTTTGTTAATGAAATGTGTTCTTGAAAAACAGGTCTTCAAATACGGTCGTGTGGAATTCTTTGGTAAGAGTATTCCTTGAGTAATTTGGCGTCAAACACAGTCGCCCGCCCCGAATTTACTGCGCTTACTGAACGTAAAATGAGATGATTCCAGGCAGTTGGATGCTACGCAAGTTAGTTTTTTTTTAGTTTTTTCATATTTCCTTGTTCGTTTCTTACATTCTAGCTTTTGTTATACGTTTTAAAATTAATATTTTATGAATTATTTAATATCTACTTCAAATTGCGTCCCTTAATTGAGTTAAATGTGAAAACGAATAGTAGATTATTTCGCTTTGCTTAATAAGATGTGGGACAGAAGAGTAATGCATGTAAAACTTAGTAATCTTAATGATTATAAAAATAATACAGTTAATTATTATATTTTTTATCCATTTTCATTTTCTTTCTAGCGGTATTAACAATGATAATTGGCAAGATGTATTTACAATACGAATTAGCGATCATTGTTGCTTGCATCAACCCACTGTTGTAACGCCGCCTACTTTTTGTTCGCATTAATATACACTAATAATTTTTATTTACGGCTAAAATACTCATCGCGCATCATTGGTACATTTATGCGGAACGTAAATATATTGACTTCAGGGGCTAAGAGATGTTTTCGTTTAAACATTTGAATTTTAAAAAATTGCATTTTTCACAATTGGTTTGTTTAAGAATTTTTCAAATGGTTGTTGAAGTGAAAGACATACATTGTTATATTATATTATTACATAGCCATTAACAATATTGCGAGAAAGTATGTGCTGTTGTAGCACCACCAGTTTTCTTTGAATATATATTTAGACACAAAAAATGGTGCAGATCCCATTTTCAGCAAATTCTCGGAATTTTCGAAAATTGCAAAAAGCGAACGTTGCAATAGTCTATTGTTGATACTTATTTCCTGAATGAAGTATGTTCCTAAAAATTATATCTTGACACATGGGCCTGTACACTTTTTATTTAAAAAAACAGTAGTTTAGATGGGTAATTTTTAATGAAATTAATGTGATTTATAAAAAAATTCTAAAAAATGTCTCAAATTTTTTCTTTAAATGTTTTCTCATATAGAGAAAAATGGATAAAAATTTGGTTTCATTTTCGTTTAACTCTAAATTTTCGAAAACACAAACGTGAAAAATAATGCGGGAAATTATGGACTTTGGTACCACCACACAGTTCATTAATGAAATCTGTTAGTGAAAAATATATCTTCAATAAATGTAAATGAAAATATATTAATTTTAAAAAATTGTAAATACAAATCTACAACCTTTTTTTAAACGTCGGGAAGGTTGAATGCAGCTTGAGATTGATTCTGAAGGGGGTTACAAAATGGCGGTCTAACTCTAAAAAGCCAAGTTCGAATTCCTGCGCTTAGTAAAACATATTTCTTGGTCGGAAGTACACGTAGGTTTGTGTAGTATTACAATAATTCGTAGTCGGTACCAAATGCGTAAAAGTATGTTCTGTTGTATCACCAGCAACTTCAGTTTTGAGATTGTAGGCTTGCTAGCTTTTCAGGTGTGTTATATCTCGCACATGTGGCCGCGGTTGTGCAAGGGCAAGATAGCTTCTCCATGCAGAAAGAAATGAGTAGAAAAAAGTGCACGGAATCGTTAAAAAAACTTAGATGATAAGATAATCCATCTTGTATGTTCCGACATGTGTAAGGAAACAACATCAGCCTCTATAAATACCTGCAAACATTTATTTGTTTCCAGTTCCAACTACAGGAGACTGCTCGCAAGATGTCAGAAGATACTACAGTACGAAAGTGAGTTGCATGCACAAGAATACTCTTTGTCGAAGGGAAAACTATCTGAGGGGAAAGTACATATATGTTCAAAACCTTTTAAAAACTATAAAATTGACGGTAGATATTTTTGCATCAATGTCTGTTGTAGAATATTAGCTCTTAAAAAAAAGGTCATGTACAATTTTTTTGAAAATCACGAGCAGTTTTGCGTAATTTCAGCTTGAAATTAATGAAATATTAACAGGTTTCACATCAAATTCGGACCACATTCCATTTATGGCAAAAATGGCGCTTTTAGAAAGAAGTTAAGTAAATCTGTAAAGTTTAGTTAAGTAAACTGTTCTTAATTCAATATGGGAGATTCTGTATCAAATACTAATTTCTCAATTTAGTAATTAATCAATCTATAAATGTTAGTGTGTGATACATATCAATTAGTGTTTAGAAACGTCTGATGAGTAATGAACATTGAATTCGGATATGCAAGGGCCCACCCACGTTTTTTCCACCACGGATAATCCAAACGATTTAGGTAAATAATCGATGTAGAGATATAATATTTCGAGTTTATAAGTCGTGATTGAATGTGTGTTTAAATATTGGTAAAAACGTTTTTTTAAA
This sequence comes from Gryllus longicercus, assembly GCA_038098605.1. Lineage (NCBI taxonomy): Eukaryota > Metazoa > Arthropoda > Insecta > Orthoptera > Gryllidae > Gryllus > Gryllus longicercus. The sequence continues at coordinate 709,548 of JAZDUA010000364.1, read as the reverse complement.
CATTTTGACGCGAATTTACAATTTTTAAACAGATAAAATTATTTTTCTTTATTGTCCACATGATCTTATTTAAAACCTGAAAAAAATATCTTATAGAATGTTACAAGACAAATTCTACGGAGAAAACTCCAACGTTATCATGGCGAAATTTATTTTCGGTAATAATTTAAACATGTTTAAAACTATAATCTTTTTTATTTCAATATGGCGTCAAAATTCGTTCACAAAATACCTTCCAATACAACTTTTTTCTCCCGTTTCTTTAATTTTTTGGGGTATCATACATGCAAACAGTAGCTGAGAAAAAATATTCTAGTGGAGCTACAGAAAGAAACAGACGTTTCCGTATTAGTTCTCTATTTCCTTTGGTGGCAGCTAGCTATTCGAACTTACCACATAATTTATACATGCCTGCTGCCATCTATCACCGCCAAAAGTACATTTTTTTGAAAATCTCTTAATTTTTCTGCATCCTAATGGTAGAACGAAAATAATTTAATAATATTAAAGAACAGTAAAACCTCGTCCTAAATGGCACTTTTGTTTAAAAAATTTGCTGACGTTTTTAGGAAAATGGCGCTTAAGCGCAACAGTATATTCGAAATTTGAAGCACTTTTTCACAGACACTTTTTGAGGTATCGAAAAACTTCATTTGTAGTTATTTAAAGCATATTAACTCACAAATACAATAGTTATTACAATTTGTTGGAAATGTGCATATTATTGGAATGAGAGATCTTAAAAAAATGTATAATTTTTGTAAAAACAAACGAATAACGCAATAAGGCGTTAATATCACTTCGAAGAGTTCATTAAGCAATACCCCTACTGTAAGTTTGAAGAAAAAAATTGGAACCGTTTTTGAGCAAATCCTGTTTTTGTATTTTTTTAAAACAGCGAAGATAGCACGCAATATTGTGCGAAAACTACCAAATATTTCAAAAAAATGAACATGACTAATTAAAGAACAAATTGTGGATGACTAATTTAATCGGAATGAAAATCTCTATCTTTAATTTTGTAGTTGTAGGAAGAACCCGAAAAAAAATCAAACTTTTGAAATTTTCGAAAATTCACAGTTAACCGAGGATATCGGATCTATGCCACCTTTGTATGTGTATTTTACTCTATTCTTACAAGAAATTTAAAGAAAAAATTTGGAGCTGTTTTTGAGAAAATTTTGAAAATGTCCGGAGGGCTTCAGTTTGTACCCCCAAATTTTAAAAACGTCTTTCAAAATCTCAAAGTTCGACTCGATACAGATGGACAGAGTTTTTTTTCAATTTGGGAAAAATCCGACGCATGGTTTAGGCGCTAACAATGTTTACAGACGGACAGACAGAAGTTTTACCGGCAATTGATTTGTTGGTATCGAGGACCCACAAAGCAGAGTTTCTGGCTACACCACGTGTTAGAGGATTTATTTTTTTTTCGTTTAGCAACTGTATTTAGTCACTTTTTCTGAAACCAGGGTCCGACAATGATTTTTTCTGCCGAAAATCCACTGTTTTTCGCGCACCATTACATGACTTTCCCTATACTACGAATATTACTCCGTAGATACGAATGTATACGGGAAAGTAAAAAGTGGACGATTTCAATCTCATGACGCGTAATAAAATGTGTGCATTGCTTACTTATCGATTAGAAAGGCGAAGGAACGTAAAAAAATACTTGATCCGAGAGGTTGATGGCGATGGAAAGCCCTGCTAGGCGAATGCATTATCTCGCTAGGTGTTTTCAAAACTACGTTCTGTAGACCAAACTATTAAGATTAAATTTATTCATTGGAGAGCGTATATAATATTTTATTCATTGACAGGTAAACAGTAATAGACTTCCATGACAGTAAAGACTTCTGTGAAAGCTACTCGCTATGAGAAATTAAACCAGGAGGGGAAATACTTGCATTTTATAAAAGCAATATAATATTTGATAATGTAAATTGCATTGCAGACCCATTTGAAGCCATAATTGGCACCATTAAAACTGACAAAAACTCAATTTGGGTGATCTGGTCTGTCCGGGTGACGCCGAGTCGAAGGCTGTGTTGCCGACGTTTCGACCATCCTGACGTGGTCTTCCTCAGGGCTGGTATGCCTGATAAGTCAAGGAAGACCACGACAGGATGGTCGAAACGTCGGCAACACAGCCTTCGACGCGGCGTCACCCGGACAGCCCTGATCACCCACATGACTCTGGCCGCGGAAGCCTACGACTTCAAAAACTCAATTATTACAGAAATAATTATAATTTACAAATCACTCAACACAAACAACATATCCTTCTTAAAACATTAAAAACCTTAGTAGAAGCCTTCAACGACCATCCTGCACTCATTATTAACATTGAAACATTGAAAAACAGAATAGTACCGTATACTTTCGTAAACAAAAGAATAATAACAATGAGATTTAAAGTAGATAGCGGTTACGTTTCAGTCTCTGCCTTGTACGCACCAGAAGAGGGGAGAACCCAAGATGCGATAAAATTCTACGAACAACTACAGACAGCAATAAATAAGATTAATAAAAGTGACAATCTTCTTTTATTAGGTGATTTAAATGCAAGAGTAGGGAATATACCTATAAAAGATATAGTAGGCACACAAGGTGAATACACACTTAACAATAATGGGAAGAAATTAATAGAATTTACCAAATACAATGAGCTGAGAATTACTAACACTTTCTTTAAACACCGAAATATTTACAAATTTCATGGACAGCACGTGGATCCGCCTCTATAATTGATTACGTCCTTGGAAACAATAAGAATTGGATAAATATCAAGGATGTAAGAGTATTCAGAAATTTGGTGAGTCATTTGACCATTTCTAAGTAAGATGCCACATAATGCTCCCAAAGAGATGGAAGAAAACCATCTTAAAACCCAAACCAGAAATAGAAAAATGTAAAGTTCACATTTTACAAGATTAAAGCATAAGACTTTTATACCAGAGTAAACTCAACCAGAATAATCTTGTTAACCCTGTAAGTAACAATATAAATGAAGAATAGGCAAACATTAAAGAAATTATAACACAGGCAGCAGCAGAAGCAATAGGGTTGAGGAAAAAGAAATTCTGAAAACGAGGGCTAAGGTTTTGGAATGATAATATCAAACAACTAATTAAAGAAAAAAGAAGCGTATTTATAGACTCTCTCATCTTCTGAGACTATGAATCATAGAATGGAATATAAAAAAAATCTGCTTTAGTTAAAAGAGAAGTCCGTAAGCTTAAACGAGAAAGTTGGAAAAGATATGTTAGCGAAATTGAACATGACTTATTTGGAAACCAAAGTAAGGCATATAAAATTATAAAATATTTAAATAATCAAGAAAGAGATAAAGTTCAATTAAATATAATTTTAGAAACTAAATGGTTAAATTACTTTAAATCGCTATGGACCTCTGAAGATGAAGAAGAAGAGAGAGGAATTAAAATTGATATATGTAATTCTATTGATCTGATCTCTATGGATGAGTTTAAAACAGCCATTAACACAACAAAAACCAGTCACCTGGTACTGATAATATAAACATGGAATTGATGAGATATGCATCAAATCAATTTACGCAGAGACTTCTTAACTTTATTAATATCTGCTGGTCCATTGGATATGTGCCAGAAGAATGAAATGAAGTCCTAATTTACCCACTATAAAAAAGGCGACAAATCTGAATGTTCAAATTATAGAGGTATAAGTCTTCTAAATTCCTGTTAAATTCTATTCAAAAATTATCAATCAAAGATTAGTATATATATATATATATATATATATATATATATATATATATATATATATATATATATATATATATATATATATATATATGGACGTAATCATTAAAAAAATGGTTGATGACTTTAAATGATATTTTTAAGATTAATAATGCCGAGATCACAACATTACTTTTTGCCGACGACCAGGTTATCATAGGAAAATCTGAATATGAAATTCAAATAGCAGTCCACAAGAAGTCAAGTTGCTAATCAGTATGGTATGAAAATCTCACCAAGTAAAACAAAAGTGATGGCATTTAAAGGACTTCAACCTTTAAGAACAAAGATAGTTATATATGACCAAATACTTGAACAAATTAATGAATTTAAATATCTTGGATATCATTTTAATTATATAAAATCAAGGGATATGAAAAAAAGCTGAATAACTTCACATATTTCTGTGGAACGTTACAGCGAACTCTACAGCATAATGCGCAAAAAGAAACTCTTCTCAGATTTTACAAAGTTATTACTTTGCCACTACTACTTTATGGAAGTGAGAGCTGGACATTAACATCTGATCAGCTGCGCCGAATTGAATCTGCAGAAATGAAATTTCTTCGTTTTGTGGCAGGATATTCACTATTAGATCACAAAAAAAGTGTAGATATCAGAGAAGAACTAAATATTGAGCCTGTTATAGATACCACAAAGAAATATCGAGAAAACTGGAAAGGTCATGTCCTGAGAATGCCAGAACATAGAATAAGTAAAATTATTCTTCAATATGTACCTAAAGGTAAAAGAAGTGTAGGACGTCCCTTGAAGAGATGGCATGAACAATTCTGAGACGAAACAGACCAAGAGGTCTAATCCTTGCTGTCGATGATGATGACCAATATCTATATAATAGAAAGAAACAAAACAGTAAACGAGTATGAGCTACTTCTATATAGTAATGGGTTTGTGAACGCTACAGAAGACTTCACAAGAGAGGAAATCAGAGAAGGAATAGTATGCAGCTCCATAATCGACCACATCTTTGTAAGATCGCAAGCTAAGGAAATTTGGTCTGCCACTCTTAAATACAAAATTTCTGATCATTATCCAATAGTCATTCAATATACCCCAAAGAAATAAACATCTTAAAAATGAGTAGAGGCATCAAGAACACTACTGTTAAAATATATGATAACAAATCAATCGAATACATCATCAGGAACCATAATTGGAATGAATGTGAAGATGCAAATGCAGAAAAGTTTCTAGAGAATATTGTGAACATTTTTAAAACAACATATAAGAATTGTACCAAAACAATACAAAAAAGTCTTCATAATAACTCTACAAATAGTAACATTAATAAAAAAGGGTGACATAAACTAATAAATATTCTAAAAGAAAGGGACAGATTATTCAAGAAATGGAAGTCTAACCCCAACAATGAAACGTATAAAAGACACTATAAACAATACAGAAACAAAGTCAACGATAAAATCAGAAATGCTAAGAAAGAATATCATGGCCGATAAATCAAAGAAAACGATGGCCAACAAATATGGAAGGAGGTGAACAACATGCTAAATAGGAAGACAGATAAAAATATTGATGAGAAATTGCTGATGGCATTTGGAAGCCGCTTCAGAATTGATGAAAATAAGTTTGCTGACCATTTCATTCAACAAATAGAAAACATAACAGAAAGCAATGTAACGGTTAACTCTAGCAACAATAACCAAGTGATGGATTATCGTGAAGAAACAACCGGTTGCAGCTTTTATTTACCTTTAACAAATGAAAAAGACTTAATCAAAATTATAAAGAAGAAAATTATCAACAAGAAAGCTCCAGGGAATGATGGAATAAGAACAATAGATATTGTGAGCAATGCAGATGTACTAAGTGGAATATTAAGCAATCTAATAAACACCAGCATTAAAAATGGAATACTCCCAGAAGGATTAAAAAGCTCCATTATTAGGCCATTTACAAAGGCGGAGATATGAGTGATCTCAATAACTATAGACCTATATCTATTCTCCCTGTGTTCGAAAAAATATTTGAGAAATACATAATACTAAAACTCAATCAACATATGAATGATAACCATATAATACATACAAACCAATATGGATTCCATAAAGGTGTGAGAACAGAAGAAGCTCTGATTCAAGTCACAAATTACATAAAGAATAATCTCGATAAAGGAAAGGAAATAATGGCAATATTCATTGACTACTCCAAGGCATTTGACAGTGTTAGTCACACAATTATGATGAAGAGACTGCAAGAAATAGGCATTCAAGATCGGTTTTCAATATTGTTTAAAAGCTATCTAGAGCATAAAAAAATATTGGTCAAAATAAACAATATCTCAAGTCATCCTAAAACTATCAGACATGGAGTACCGCAAGGAAGTTGCTTAGGGCCAGTGCTATTTTTAATATATGCCAACAACAAATTTAAAAACATAGAAAACTGCAAAATTTACCTGTATGCAGATGCTGCTGCTCTTTTTTACTCTAAGAGTGATACCGAAAAAACGTAAAAACCTTAAAATTAGGAAAATTAACTCTTCATGATATTTAATCCACAACCATTGGATGTAGTGATAAATGTATCACGATTGACAATGTTACACATTACTCGTATCTAGGAGTTGTTTTGGATGAGTACTTGAGATACAACTTGCACCTGTTCAACAAAGTAAAAATGATAGCTGGATGTATGTATTCAATTCAGACTTTTGTAAATAAACAAATTTTGAAAATTATATACATATCTCTAATCGAATCATTACTGAAATGCGGTGTGCAAGCCTGGGGTGATGCATGCCAAACATACTTAAGCAAATTGGAAATATACAGACTAAAGTATTAAAAATAATGGCCAAGAAGGGAAATCTCAGCCAGTGTGAGCTGCCAGCTTGCTACAACATTAACACCAAAAGGATTCTACATGTACCTAAATATAATTCGGAACAATAATGCAAATAAATTCAAAATTGATGCACCAAATGGGTACAAAGGTACAAAACAAGAAATCCAAAGTACCAAATACCATTAACATACAACAGTTACAGAAAGAGAACTCTTAAGTACATGATACATAAACTATATAACCAGATACCCTAAGACATTAAATACCCCAAAACCAACCACAAAGACTTAAACAACAAAATAAAATCATGGCTGCAAATAAACAAACCAAAACAGTGTGTGTAGGACTCTATCGTCAATAAAAGAAAGAAACTAGATTTAAATTCATAAACAAAACTGAGTAATCATAGAATACTTTCTGTGAAATTTGCATCATATACAAATAACTATGTTCAGTCCAAACATCAAGTACTAATATAAAATATGTAAAATATTAGATCGGATTGACAATCAACAACAGTGTGTGCAGAAATAAAAGAAACAAGATAGAGATTCAGAAATAAAACTTATATATATACACACACAAATCGGTGTTTAATTGTTCACTCCATGTCAAATACTTGTATTAATTTGTTGTTAAAATGTTTTAATGACAAAATTGTTTTATTAATATATGAAGTGTACGGGAATTAGATGACAAGTCTCTGACTTATCTGGACCCTAAACGAAAGAAGTTAATAAATTACAAAATGAAAAATCATTATTATTATTACAATATTATTATTATTATTACAATATTATTATTATTATTATTATTATTATTATTATTATTATTATTATTATTATTATTATTATTATTATTATAGGCGTATAGGCCATTACTGATCGGCTATTTGTTTACTACGCTACACGTTCTCTTCCGAGCCCAGTAATATTCTATCTCGCAGAGAGATTAACGTGCGTTATTCTGAGGATCAGCTTTTCGCATGTTGTAAGACAAGGTTGGTAAGCCTTGAATTTCGAGGTGATAGGATGATGATGATGAGAGGTAATCGAGGGTTCTTCGAACCATCCCAGCATTCGCCTGCAATGTTAAATTTTCCACGTCATTTGTATTTTCTCTGTTTATTTTTAAATAGAAATAATTATTTTATTATTTAAGAATCAGAAAAATCATAAAAGAACGATAGAACCAACACTGAATACCTGGCAGAGAGTTGTAAACACACGCTACGATATATCAATTATGGGATTGCTAGGCTTGCGAAAAAAAATCTACGCCAGGACGTGCAGCATTAAACCCCCTTGTCAGATTGTTTCCTTTCGCAGAATTGAAAAAACGGCAAATGGATGCAGGCATTGCCAGAGCGTTATATCCGGGTAAACTAAATGTCAATGTTACTGAAATGAATGCAGAATTATTCTAGCATTGCGAGTATAGGTGGATTAAATTATATCGATCGCTAAATATTCAATTTTATGTATGTTGATTGTTTTACGTTAGCGATTATCAATTACTAGCAACAACAATCAACTAGGGGACTTAATCTGTTTAGTTTTTAAATAAAAACAAGTTTTTATAATGTTTTGGTGTTACTGATCTTGCTCATGCTGGGTGAAATCTAGAAATCTCCAAAAAGCCATGTGCGGTCCAAACACCACCGCGCGTGCTTAATCTTTATGACAAAAAAGGAGCGCGAGGGTCACGGTTAAAATCTGTTATTTTTATTTCCATTATGCATTATACTTATTTTTACTTTCATAATCAAGCATTCAATTATTTGACTTCTTCAGAATTCAAAAATTTGTCTTGTTTGAGAAAGCGAATTTCGTCCGGTTTATGCACAACGTTAAAAAGACATATGTAGAATGTTATAATTTAGTGGATTTTATGGCAATGTAGCGACGATAAAAATATCTATGCAGACGAAATAGAGCCCGTTACTTCCCTAGTTCTGGAACAACACTTTGACACTAAGACATCCATTCCCCGTCACTTGTAATAACAATACATTTTATATGGACGAAACTTGAAAGCAACATGAAGTACACTATAAATAATGTGAATTCAGTTTCATGGGCAGGAATCACAGAAGTATTTTACCTCCTTACTATCAATGTTAATATAATATACAATAGTGTGCCTTCTGACAAATATTGTCCAAATATGACACATATAAATGTCATTTATCTTAATGTTTGATGCTGACGTTGCTGCCTGGAATAGGTTTTAATTTAAATTATGAAAGGAGGGATTGAGTAACTGTCATATTCACTCTTGTGTTGTACATTTAAATTTTTATAACCGCATCCGTCTTCTCAGATACAAAGGTGCTGCCAAAGGTTGGCAACTTATTTAATGAGTAATGTCTAAGCGAAAATCTGTTCTTTGCACAGGACCGCCAGGCTGTTGCACGGACTAGTGACACTGATTCTAAGGCCCATCCTAGAGTTGTGGAAATTCATTACATGGCGGGTACGCTACGTGTACCTGGGTGAAAAGTTAATCGGCCCCAAATGCTGACCGTTTATAGGGGGAATTCTCAACTTTCCTTCATTCACTACCAAAGGTACTAAAGTCATTAATGAGTTATTTCAAGTAACATTGCCTTATTTAGTTATTTATATTATGAGCATTTTTTTTAATTTCAGGTATAACCGATTACTTATTCAAACTCTCTGATGTATACGGCTATATAAATGATCCTATTCGGATGTTCGTTGGACCATTGTTATTTGTTTACACAAGCAGTCTGAAAGATTACGAAGTAAGTAATGAACGTGATTCATTTGTGAAAATGTGTATGATATGTCTTGCAAAAGTCTCGGAGTTAAAATAACCGTAAATTTCTTACTAATAAGTTTGTTTGCTTATATGTAAAAAAAGGGCATGCTTCTCGCTAGAAAACTAAACAATTAGGCAACAATACTCCAATTTATCAAACTTCTGTGCATTTTCAGAAGCACAGACTGATTAATACCACACGATTACAAAAAGAAAAACACACACACAGAAAGAGTCATATTTTATTTCTTTAACATGGCCAATACATGGATCAAAATAAATCGCATATTGAGACATTTTTAGGTCTTTTATAAGATTTGGACATTTACTAACATTTTACTCTCACAATTAACTTCAAATGGACTTTGTAGTATTGCTCTATATTGTTGTTTAAAATCGGAACATAATCAATCTCAGAAAGCAGAAATTCTTTACTGGAATGATGGAACCTTTCCGATTCATTGCCAATTGCACATCGGGCCGTATTCTCTTCCCACTATTCGTAAAGGATTCGCTCTAGACGATTGAAAATGAAGATCCATTCTCTTTGCAGATGATACAAATATTCTTTGCAATAAAGATACCGTAAACAGTTCAATATCGGAGGTTTCAAATTGTATCTGCAACAATAAATCAATAGTAAAGAAAGGAAAAACAGTTTCAATGAAGTTTTCTACTTCAAATAATCAATTACATACTCCATCAAAAATGTAAGAAGTTAAATTCATCAATGTTAAAGTAACAAACTTTTCGGGTATCTATTCAAACCTCAAATGGAACCTCAACTTAAATGAATTGAAAACCAAATTACGTTCATTCTACTACGCGTTTAGAATTTTTTCTAACTCAGTCAGCCTTCCGTTTTGGAAACCTCTATTTATGAAGATAGGACGTGTCTCTTAATTTAAAAATCAGTGCACTTTATCAAATGACATAGACAAGGGTAGGAATATAAATTAGCAGCAAATACAGATGTATATAATAATAACATTCGATACAGTAATCCTATTCATCAGATGTCAGTTCACCTCGCAACAAAAAATCACACACTATACATAGAAATTATTTTATGTCATTTCCAGATGAAGAGTAAAATCGATAAATGAGTTTGTGCTTAACTATTTCTATATAATTAGAGACTCTACCGAGCAAAAAAGAAAAGTAATATTAATTTTAACAATGATACTTAATGTCTTATTTACTATTTGGACTGTCTAATTAATGTAACAACCTGTAACATGTATTGTACCTCAGCTTGTACATCAATGACCCTCAACTCGATCAGGTTTTTCTTCCAGTTTCTCTGATCCGTTAAGCTGATGCTGAGGAGGGCCATTGTTTTGCTCCTGGACAAACATGTAACTTCTCTACTTGTGCACGTCTTCTAGTGTTCAGTAATAAATACAGTTATTCAAATGATCGTTCTCCATGTTCTAGCGGCAGAAAGAAGATTCCTAAGGACACAATGACGGATAACAGATACAAACGATAGCTGATTTGCCTTTGCAAATAATTTTTATTACACGGAAGCCAATATTTTCTGATCAATTCTTGCCCAAAAACGCTCATTTCAAACCGTACAACGGTCAAAAATTGAAGGTGAAGTCATCAAATTATCTTCGTTCTTACATTATAGTAACTGTCAATTTCATTTTTACAGATGATAATGTCTAGTTACAAATTTATCCATAAAGGACTATTCTACAAATTTTTCCATCCCTGGTTAGCAACAGGTTTACTCACTTCAACAGGTTAGTATACAAAAAACATGATGGTGGTAAATACAAAGAAACATTTCAGTATAAAAAAGTGTAAAGGATTCGTAGATGACGCAAGCAAAAATATTCCACATAATTACATTAGTATAAAATTGTACACAAATTTCAAAAGTATAGTATAGATTCAGATGAGCGGTATTTATGAAAAATTTGATCATTTAGCATGAGCGGTCCAACTTTTGAATTTCATGCAATATGCATTGCGATATGTAAAACAATCAATAAGGTTTCATCAAGGTTGTCATAGTGAGAACCTTACAAGATAACAGTTACTCTTGACCTGAACAATGATAGAGGAAACAACTACGCAGGGTTGGTCCATCGTTGAGCCACATTGGTACGTGAACGTTGAAGATATACTAATTTCTCTCCAGTTTTGAATTCTAGTACTTTGAATGCACTGAGAAGAATGGTTGACTACATAGTCAATACAAAGATTTTGGTGGGGTAATAAGTATTATTGTTTTTAAATACTATAATATTCGTTGGAATTGGCTTGTGAACTTTCATGTCTCATTTGCTTGCGTCATTAGTGGTCATTGTGTGAGTTCCACACGCGATTGTCTGCGGGTGTCTTTCAACGTACACATTCGTTTCGTTTTATTCTGCTAGAACGACATTTTTGATCCGATTTACTGTTGTCAAAAATGTTTATGAGACATGTTGGAGAAAAGTACGCGCACGTTTTCTTGAAGCTTATAATCTCTACCTCACCATTTTACTGTGATAAAAATGAATACATCATTGAACGATGAATTAAAGTACCAATATAGCGAGGTTATGTACTTGTGAAAAGTAGAAATATTTGCTCCCCCAGAAATAGAAAATTTATTTCCACCGAAAAGCGAACTACAGAAGTGATTTTTGAGTATTGTCAATAAACGGCAACCCACATTACCCAAAGCCACGGTTGGAGTGCTACTGGGGTGGGAACTTACTGACGTGAGACCAGTTCTATTTGTTCATCAAAGAACTTTTAGTCATTATGTGTTTTCTACAGTAGAAATTCACTGAAATCACGGAGCCCTATGGATGCAAGACCATGTTACATAAGTTATCTGCGCAATGGAAATTCGAAGTGCATATATATATATATATATATATATATATATATATATATATATATATATATATATATATATATATATATATATATCCTACGAATTATACATCTTCTTTAGAATAAAATAACTCAATTCTTTGCTGTTCACGACAAGCATTTTATGAAGTACAGATACATTGAATAAAGGTGTCCCCAATCAGATAAATCGAAATAGCTGTATATATGATTCAAATGCAAAGCCTTTTAATGCAGGTACTGCATAATCGCACTGCATAACGCGCAATCCAATATATCCTGAAATCGGCATATTGCTTAATCTGCATCACCGATATTCTTTTCGCCGTCTGCTCTAGGAGGCAAGTGGCGCTCCCGTCGGAAGGCGCTGACGCCCGCTTTCCACTTCAAGATCATCGACCAGTTCGTGCCGGTCTTCAACAGCTGCAGCGACGTCTTCGTGCAGCAGATGCGCGCGCGCGTCGGGGCCAAGGGCTTCGACGTCTGGGAGGACGTCAAGCTGCTCACGCTGGACGTCATCTGCGGTAGGCGCGACCCACTAACACTGCTACAACCGACGATTTTATATTAGCAATCGATTTAGGTGGCTCAGGGTATTAACTGAACACACTGCAGTGCCTCTGGCCGGGAGATCCTAGGGTTCCAGTCCAAGGGCTTCGTCGTCAAACTGCTCACGCTGGACGTCATCTGCGGTAGGCGCGACCTACTAACACTGCTACAACCGACGATTTTATATTAGCAATCGATTTAGGTGGCTCAGGGTATTAACTGAACACACTGCAGTGCCTCTGGCCGGGAGATCCTAGGGTTCCAGTCCAAGGGCTTCGTCGTCAAACTGCTCACGCTGGACATCTGCGGTAGGCGCGACCCACTAACACTGCTACAACCGACGATTTTTATATTAGCAATCGATTTAGGTGGTTCTGGATATTAACTGATCACACTGCAGTGCCTCTGGCCGGGAGATCCTAGGCTTCCAGTCCAAGGGCTTCAACGTCAAGCTGCTCACGCTGGACATCTGCGGTAGGCGCGACCCACTAACACTGCTACAACCGACGATTTTTATATTAGCAATCGATTTAGGTGGTACTGGATATTAACTGATCACACTGCAGTGCCTCTGGCCGGGAGATCCTAGGCTTCCAGTCCAAGGGCTTCGACGTCAAGCTGCTCACGCTGGACGTCATCTGCGGTAGGCGCGACCCACTAACACTGCTACAACCGACGATTTTTATATTAGCAATCGATTTAGGTGGCTCAGGGTATTAACTGATCACACTGCAGTGCCTCTGGCCGGGAGATCCTAGGGTTCCAGTCCAAGGGCTTCGTCGTCAAACTGCTCACGCTGGACGTCATCTGCGGTAGGCGCGACCTACTAACACTGCTACAACCGACGATTTTTATATTAGCAATCGATTTAGGTGGCTCAGGGTATTAACTGATCACACTGCAGTGCCTCTGGCCGGGAGATCCTAGGGTTCCAGTCCAAGGGCTTCGTCGTCAAACTGCTCACGCTGGACGTCATCTGCGGTAGGCGCGACCTACTAACACTGCTACAACCGACGATTTTTATATTAGCAATCGATTTAGGTGGCTCAGGGTATTAACTGATCATACTGCAGTGCCTCTGGCCGGGAGATCCTAGGCTTCCAGTCCAAGGGCTTCGACGTCAAGCTGCTCATGCTGGACATCTGCGGTAGGCGCGACCCACTAACACTGCTACAACCGACGATTTTAATATTAGCAATCGATTTAGGTGGTTCTGGATATTAACTGATCACACTGCAGTGCCTCTGGCCGGGAGATCCTAGGCTTCCAGTCCAAGGGCTTCGACGTCAAGCTGCTCACGCTGGACGTCATCTGCGGTAGGCGCGACCCACTAACACTGCTACAACCGACGATTTTTATATTAGCAATCGATTTAGGTGGTTCTGGATATTAACTGATCACACTGCAGTGCCTCTGGCCGGGAGATCCTAGGCTTCCAGTCCAAGGGCTTCGACGTCAAGCTGCTCACGCTGGACGTCATCTGCGGTAGGCGCGACCTACTAACACTGCTACAACCGACGGTTTTAATATTAGCAATCGATTTAGGTGGCTCAGGGTATTAACTCATCACACTGGAGTGCTTCTGGCCGGGAGATCCTACAGATCGAGTCCAAGGGCTTCGACGTCTGGGAGAACGTGAAGCTGCTCATGCTGGGCGCCATCTGCAGTATGCGCGTGCCCACTAACACTTCTTCACCACACAATTTTAACAAACCTTAAATTTACCGATGCGGGGAACATTTAAATCAGACAGCAAATACGTTACGCTATGTCGTCGTCGCATCGTCGAAAAAATTGCAAGTGAAAATCGTTGGTCTGCTATGTGAAAAATAAAATGTAGGGATTTTCGTATTTAGGACTTTATACTGTGTATACCTGCTCTAACAACATTCATTCGTATTCAATAAACAGAGTTTTATTATATTTTTAGTAAAATTATCCTCTAATATTCTAAAGTGTTTTTTTCATTTCAAGAAAACATGAAGCATGACCAAGTGACGTTTTCTAAGCCAAATTGTAAAAAAAAATTAGGAGAGAATGTCATTTGAGGATTTAAAAAAATACGGATCTCGTTATTTTGTCTGTATAATATGTAAATGAATTGTCAAGAATACTAAAAATAGTGAGCTTAAATTTTCATCAAAAGTGTTCGATTTAGCATAAATACCTCTATTTGAAATAAGTTTTTTTTCGAATTCATAGTAGTTAGAATCCGTATCTTATAGAAATCCTTGTAATGTAAAGTGGCTTTTCCACAGAAGTCTGGCCATCTGTACGTACGTCACTAGCGAACACCACTGGCGTCCCTAGAGAGTAGGCAGGATTTTCAACAACTTCAATATTCCCCTCCTGACCCTGCGGATCCTCCAATTTGAATCGGATATTTTAATTTTTCGAAGGACTTTACATTAAATCCCTATGACGCTTCCGAAATATTCTAAAAATAATACTTTATTTTTATCGTTTTTCATTCGAATACAGCAAATACAGACCCTATTTTCATTAAAACTGAAATTTCGGTAAATTAACACTTCAATTTTCTTTCTGGGGATCCGATAGGGGTTTCGAACGGCATCAGCGAGGTGGTGTGCCCTGGCCCAATGCATACCTGTGGGCACACGTGTGGGCTGCTGCTGGCTGAGTCAGCCCGAGGGCACGGGGGGGGAAGGCGCTCGGCTCTAGACTAGTGGGAGGCAAGCAGCTGGCGGGCCAGCGCAGCAAGCCACGGCGGGGAGCCTGGCTTCAATTCATGCTTTGGAGCGGTTCTGATCTAGTCGATTAAGTCGTTTGTAGAAGAACCTAAGTGTCTGCGATTGAATCTAAGCCCGGGAAAATAATTCTGTGCATTCTGCTAGAATGGTAATAGTATGTAGCCGTTTCAAATAATACAAGAAAAGTTGTGCCGCCGCAGCACGGTTAGTTTATAAATAAAAGTAGGTAACATTTTAAAAAGATTCTTAAAGAACGATAAATTAATCAGGATATAATACTTCTACAGATTATTTATACAACCACAAATATTAACTCAGCGCACCAGGAAGTAAGAGAAAGAATAGCACAAAAACTTCTTAACTCCCACAAAATGTATTACATTGTCCTTCAAATGTCCTATTCCTTTCTTTAAAATTTCACTTTGAACGCGCCTGGCGGTTTCAACCCCCTCTTATTAATGTTGCCCATATTTCACTCAAAATTCCACGAAAACTTCTATAATTTTATGAATACCATGCATGACATGAATGAAAGAAGTAATTAAGGATAATGAATTTCAGTTGAAGAACAGAATGTTTATATTTAATAAATTGCTGGAAAATGTCGAAAAAAAATTAGAAATTTTACAATTTTTGAAAATTGACACTTGATGCAAATTTAAACTCACTATTTTTAGTATTCTTGTTAATTTTTTTCGTAGCAGGGATTTCAACGAAAATCAGAAATACATCATTCTCTTAATCGTCCTTTACGCTATTTGACAACGAAATGTAATTTTTAAAAATTGAACCGCCTTTTTAAATTTTGATAATGCCCTGAGGGACTTCGCGTAAAGTACTCGCCAAAATTAAAATATCTGTTTTATATTGAAGGGGTCGCGACATCAGCCACATCGACTAGGGAATAACAATTTTTCTGAAAATCTACTTACCGTCGATCACAATTAGAGTAACAATTAGAGTAACTTGATGGCGCGCGACGGAAGTCTCTCAGACATGGACATCCGCGAGGAGGTGGACACCTTCCTCTTCGAGGTACGTCCCTCCACCGCACATCAATCGTACATTCTACACACAACGTTAGCTCACGTAAACAGATAACTAGTGTTAACCAATGATTTTTTCGTGTTTCCTGTCGCGTCAACAGCTATCGTCATTAGTCCCGTAAGTATTGCGGATATTTTTATCGCGTGAGATGTTTTTTTTACTCTAGCTAGATGGTGAGATTCGGCACCAACCTGCACTTTGACTTGCGGGATTTCCCCATCCAGGTATCTTCCACCAGTGGGAACTTTCCACGGATAGCACAAACTCTAATCGTCCGATTAAATGTGGTAGTGTATTGCATTGTACTGAGTGTGTGTAAGAGATGAGAATAGAACAAAAAAAGGAAGGAAATATCGCGCACGTCCCGTTTCTTAGGGTACTGTAAGGAAATCACGGAAAGCTAGCGATCAGAGGAGTCCGCCTCTAGAATTCTTCTCCAGTCAGCGTGAAACGTGGGAGGGAACGTGTATTGAAAACGCAGTGAACATCCGAGAGGCGAAAATATCGCTTGATTGATTGATTAGCGATTCCAGGTGCATCAACTGCTAAGGATATTAGGTGAGATACGTCTCTAACCTACCGCCGGCTAGCGGGGTTTCCCCTCACACCACTGCGCACCTCCCACCATAGCGCACCTCCACAGCCGGGACAAGCTCTAAGCTCCCGACCCTACTCCAGCTTGTGTGGTAGTATAGTGCGTGATAATGTGCGTGTAAGAAGATAGGACAAGGAAGAGGTAGGTAAGATCGCATGCGGTTCCGTTCGTTAGGGTACTGCTCCGGCATTCGCTTGGTGTTGATCGTAGAAACCAAGGAAAACTACCGATCGGAGCATACGACACAGAAAGTGGCTGAAGTCGATCTGGCTGTATGGCTTGTGTAAAATCCTGCCACCGTCCGAGTGGAACCCTAGGACCTCCCGGTCAGAGATGCTGCAGAGACATCAGATGATGCGCTGAGCCACCTCTACCGGTAAGCATGTATCGCAGGACATACAGGGAAACATGCTCCGGTGATGTGTTGCGAATAATTCAGTGAGAAATATCTCTTTTGCTGACCCCTACTAAGTAGTAGGGTGCTTAGAGACGAGCAGAAACACGAAATCCGAGTATAATTAAATTGACGCATTAATAAACACGCCCTGACAAGTCTACAATCTTCATAATACTAGACTTTAATGTGCAGTTGAATTTCTGTCAACATGATGTCGATGGGGTAGATAAAGTATGTTACGGTATCGGCAAAGAACATACCACACGAAGCACGGATACTGGGAAGTTTCTACTGCCAACGAGACGCAACGTTTGTAATTTCAAGTTCCGTTGAGTCAGCTCTTCATATCTACTTACGCGATAAAATCTTGCATAATCACACACCATCCCCAGTGACACTTTTCTCTGCCTTGAAAGATTTACTTCACCCGCAGAATCAACGTGTAGCTGTCGGAATGCATCATAAAGCTCCAAGAAGCATCCGTTTTTGTGAGAAAAAATGTTTAGAAGTAAACTTAAGTTTATCTGCGAGAATTTGCTTTGCCAACTAGTGTAAGAAATTGATAATTGGCACGGATATCTTGGGCAATATGGTATGGAGCAATATAAATGACAATTTACAAAAGTGTATGTGAATTTCTTATTGCAGATAGTTCTGTAAGTTATATAGAGACACTTTTATTTTATAAATATTATTAACCTTAATTCAAATGTGAATATATTTCAGGGGCATGATACTACATCAGCTGGAATCTCTTTTACCATCTTCCTATTGTCGCAGCATCCTGATGTCCAAGTGAGTCCAAGTTAAATTTTCTTCAGTAAATTGAACAAACCAAGAATCCCGTGTCATCATTGTATATGTAATATTGTATAACTTAAGGTGCCACAGCAGCACACATTTTCGCAAAAATTTCAATTCGCAATTTTCGAAATTTAAAGTGAGTTTAACGAAAATGAGTCTTTCATCATTCTTGTACCGATGTGGGGAAAATGAAAAAAATATAAAAAATTTCAAACTTAATAAGTTTCAAGAACAAATTATTTGCTTTTTTATACAAATATTAAATGACCTTCAACAAGAGCTGATTTTTTAGAACATACTTTGTTAAAGATAAAAATCTCTTTAACTCTTACTTTCTAGCTACGGAGTAGAGAGACAGTTAAGTAATGTTGCGCGATAAAACTGCGCATTTTCGACAGAACAACTCTTATTGCAGGGCCTTGGTAAAAAATGTGGATAAATCCAATGCTAAATTTTTGAAAAAACTTCCGCTATCACGTGGTGTCGCCAGAATCTATGTTTTGTGAGTCCTTGTTGCCGAAAATTCGAATGCCGGCAAAACGTCTGTCTGTCCATCTGTGAACAATTCTAGCGGCTAAACCGTTCAACCGATTTTCTGCAAAATTGATATTCCTCAATCGATACTGACTGATGTCACGGCCCCGTGAATTTGAAACCAATCGTAATTTTAGGGGTACTTTACATAAAACCCCGGGTACATTTTTCACATTTTTAAAAGAATCGCTCCATTGTTTTTTTATTATATATTGTTGCTGGACAGTGTGAAGTAGTTTAAGGGAATGGTGGAAGTCTCGTGTTCCTGAAAATCCGTGATTTTAGGAAAATTGCAAAAGTTTAAAATCCTTTCGGAATCATCCAATAACTAAAAAACTGCTGGTGGTAGAACAACACGTACTTTCTCGCGATATTGTCAATAGTTTTGTAATGTTATAATATGACTATTTCTGACTTTCTATTCAACTACCATTGAAGCTAATCATGTTACAACAATTTTTTTTCAATTTTTTTTCCATGTTAAGGATTAGAAATAAATAATTCCAAGCAAATGCAAATAGTTCTAAAGATATATAATAGTAATTATTACATACTATAGTATTATAATATTCTCCAAGTCTGCTCCTTTTTACACGAATTACAAATTATTCATTCTTTAAATAGGTGATGCTAAGCGCTCCATGCTTTCACAAACCAAAAAAATTCGCAAATTATCATTACTATGCGAAGAACAAATGATTCGATACCATCTTTTGGCGTTAAATAAAAATGTAAATAAATGAAACAAAGCATCATAATGGTTCCATGTTAATGTTCAACAAACAGAAGAATTCAAAAGAATATCACTTTTCATTATCCTATTTTGCCGCCTTCAACAATCAAGTTCTCAAATATACATTGCTTCATTGTTTGCCATGACACTATACGATGGTAATATAAAATAAAAGTTAAAATGTTCCTAGAAATTACTGGTACGGACCACGTCAAGGTTTTTAAATTTTTCTTTCATGTTAAGGATTACAAAAAATGATAATTAACTCCAAATCCACCCTATTCAAATGACGCGCCTTCGGTGCACACCGGCGTTTATTTCGATAGCCAGGAACACCTCTCAAATTACGTTCACGAGGCGCGGGAAATACAAATTGCAGAATAGAGAAAAATCAAATGAATATTGGAATTTTCAATTGTAAATTATTATTAAAATAACATTAATTATTTTGCATATCCTTTTAATCCATTACTTTTCTCCACATACTTTTCCTGTGGCCCATAGTTGGCGGGACACCCGTATATTCAGACAGACTCAAATAATTAAGGATATTTAGTTAAATAATAAATTAAAATATGTGGCCAAATTTCCTAGAGAATATCAAAGATTACCGGATAAATAAGGGCAGGAACGTAGCATTGAGGATGTATATCACATGAGTTCAATAAAATAGATTTGTATTGTGAATTTAAAACATTTTAAAATCAATATGCAAATAGGAAGCATTATTCACGAAGACAAAAGAACTCAGACGATTCTGCAACCAAAGGGCAATATAGCATCAAAGTGTCGAAAAACAATCAAAACAAGACACTAGCGTGTGGAAGATGAGCTTCGAAAAGTAAACATTTCGTCAGAACATGATGTGTCTCGTCAAGCGACGAATGTAATACAGTGAACGATATTAAATTTTGCTAAAAGTTTAAAGTAGAACTTGTGACTTGGCAAGCAGTGGATGTAGGCTGCCAACAAAATTATTTTTTGTTAAAGTATAAGATAGAAAAGATTTCTTTGTCAATAAGCGGCGGAAATAGCATCTGAGTATAGCGATGGTTTTTATAAATTAGAATTAATTGAGAAAAAAATAAAACGTATTTGCGACGGTTTAGATGCCAGGCAATAGTAACCCCACAATTTTTGGACGACAAAGTCGTGAAGCTGTATGGACGACTGGAATGGAATTTGGATGATGGGAACGTCACGGTGCCCAGAAGGATGTTTTTCGAGGCTTCGCCAAGTGCGACGAAGGGAAGTTACAAATAACAATTTATAAAGACAATATAAAGTATGAATGTTCAAGGCCAAGAATGTTCAATTAAAAATAATTTAATTTAAGGTTAAAATGATCACGAGTAATGAAATTACGGCCTACGTAGGCAGGAAAATCAGTGAGAACACATAGGTCATTTGTTTTTATCAAAATTATTACATCAGTAAACTTCAATGTTATTTGTCATGAATTGAAAAGGGAGAGATGTGTTAAAGTATACGATGCAGCCGTACTTTATACGACGGTGTAATTTCAGTATAAACATCAAATGGTTTTATTATTCAGAAAGTGTATGTTAAGAATAAACACCAAATCCAATTTTCCGATAATCATAGAAATTATTACCAGCCGTGAACTCGTACGAGAGTTTACTTTCAGGCTTACGAGGAAGAATACAAGGTATTTGGACCCTGAGAAGTAAGAACAGTTACGCCATATAACAAATATGAGCCAGACACGAAACTAAATAAATAATTAGAAGGAGAAAGAAACTAAACAAATCAGTAAAATCAACAGGCCGAAAAGCGATTATCTCAATGTTTCATTAATCTCAAGCGCAAATTACACTTTTTTTTTAAATTGTACATGGTCTATTTTAAAGAAATAATTTGGTACAACAGACTTTGTCTGATGCAAAAATCTGTATCTTCAATTTTGTAGTTATAAATATTTTATTTGCAGTTTTCAAAAGTCCGAGCAATACCCGAAAGTGGTACTAAGCATTATATTTTTTACCGTCCCTTCTTATATATGTGGCGAAAATTAAAAAAAAAAAAAAAATTGGAGCGGTTTTTGAAAAAAACCTGACTCTAAAAATTAACTAAAATTACTTATATTTTCGAAAAATGAAACATGACCTTATTTCAAAATGTATTTAAAGAACAGATTTCATTTAAGAAAGAAATCTCTCGAAAAATCATGGATTGCAATGAAAATGAGACCTTCAGCATCTCTTAAACGTCCTTCACAGTATCCAACAATAAAATTTAATCAAAAAAATTGAAGCCATATTTTTGAAATTTTGGAAATTTTGAATGAGGGGCTGCATAGTATTAATAATAGTATTAATAATAATAATAATAATAATAATAATAATAATAATAATAATAATAATAATAATAATAATAATAATAATAATGTCGTCCGCGTGGCTAAGAAAGTTGCGGTAGCCGTCGTCTGCGCCGAGGTGGCTGCAGGTCCGAGTCCTGCGTAGACATGCTCGAATTTGTGATGGTTCATCACCCCTCGTCATCTTCCTATCATTTCATTATTCACACTTCAAGGTGTTACAAACTTGTTGTACTGAAAAGCTGATCCTGGAAAAATTACACACGTTATTGTGAAGCGTAATCAGTAATGGTCTACACGTCAATATTAATAAAAAAATAATAAAATAACAAAATATATTTTTAATAAGCCTAACTTGCTAATTAATAAATTTTACAAATAACATTAGTTAGTTCACTTTTAAATCTTTGAACACCTACAGAAAATGCTTTCAAGGCTATCGCAGGCAACTAATTCCAGTCCGTTATTGTTATATTTGTGGAGGATAATTTTCCAATATCTGTTTTCTGTGACTTGAGCCGAATTTTGTTCATGTGATCTTCTCTACTTAAGTTCGTTGGTGTACTGACTCGGATGTAGATATCTTTCCAAGCTAGACAACCGGCATACGCTTTATGTAGGGCACAGTCTTGCTTTAACCCTCCTGACTTACGTACATAAGTAAGCTAATTCTCTCGCTATTCAGTACTCTTTTTTAGATCTCCAGGCTTTATCTACGACGACAAAGTTTACCTGAATTTACAAACTCAATTTGCTATATAAAATTATGGCTAGGTACTTACAAGACAAGACTCTTGGAATATTTTCATTGCCTAAACGGTATTGAGTTTCACTGTATTTGCGGCCTCTACCAAAAGCGCTGTTTTTTTATTTGAAATATTTATTGTCATGCAATTTTTTCTGCCTAGAATCAATATTACCCTGCAAAATATCGTCTAGCTTTGATTGAATAACTCGATATATTATACAATCATTTGCAAATAGTCGTACTTTTGAAAATAAATTGTCAGGCGAGTCATTCACAAACGCGAAAAACAAAAGAGGTCTAATAACGCTTCCTTTTGGGATCCCTGAAGTTACCTTTGCTAGAGTTGAAAGTTGTTGTCCAACTCAGTTTTTGTTTCCTATCTTGAAGAAGCTCATCGATCCACGCCACAACTCTGGTGTCAATAACCGAATGCAGTAATTTCTGAACCAGTTTGTTGAGTGGGACAACAAATGTTTTCGAAAATTCTATTACGAAGTCCACCATTCCACTAACATCAACTTAATCTGCTATATCCTGAAACAATGATACTGACTCTCGCAAGAGAAATCATTTCTACAACCACGCTGACCCTGAACTAGCGATTATTTTTGTTCCCATTCTGGTCTAATACAGATTTTTATCAAAGATTCCATTAGCTAACATACAATTGACATAAGAGCCTGACATTACCAGCCCGTAATTGGTCAAAACAGTTTTGTCACCACTCGTAAAAATTGGAACAACGGTTGTTAGCCTCCAATCGTCAGGCACGCTTGAATTATTGATTTTTACATGAAATAATCGTGCTAGATAAGATAAAATTGCCACTCCACCTGGTTTTGATGTCCGTTGAAAAGGCTTCTGGACACCGCTTTTCGTTTTGAATAGATTTAATTCGCTTTCACAATGTATTGACGTCTATATTAAAATGATTTGGTAAAGCCTCCCTCAATATCTGAGTGTGGTAAGAATTTGTTTTAAAAATTGGAACTGAAGTAGGCATTCAATGCGTTTGCTTTTTCCCGCATCATCTATTATAAAGAGTTCTGATATATCGAACTATAGGTTTTTCTTCATTTCCTGTTCTTCTGCGAACAAATTTGTAAGTACCTCCCAAAATTAAAATGTCAGGCAGACAGACAGAACAAAAAGACGTTTTGCTGCCAATCGAATTTTACTTAGAGAAGAAGAGAAAGTATTTTAATCGTGCGCTGGAAACGACAAATTTTGTACTAAAAAACTCTTAGTGCCTTGGTAACGACAAAGCGGATAAATGTTGTCCGTATATATATATATATATATATATATATATATATATATATATATATATATATATATATAGAGAGAGAGAGAGAGAGAGAGAGAGAGAGAGAGAGAGAGAGAGAGGGAGAGAGAGAGAGAGATAGGTAGATAGATAGATAGATAGATAGATAGATAGATAGATAGATAGATAGATAGATAGATAGATAGATAGATAGATAGATAGATATAGTAAAGTAGTCGAATTACGACCGCCGGCGTCTCTCCCTCGGTCAGCACTAGGCAATACTCGCGTATTTAAAGAACAGATGTCTTTAAAGAACATATTTTATTACAGGAAGATAATCTTCATATTTAATACTGTTCTTGTAAGCAGACCTGAAAAAAATTGAATACTTACCATTTTTTGAAAAATGGGGAAATTGAGCGAAAATGGAACGTGCATCATTTCCTTACGGGACAATTATCAATTTTCCAAAAATCAGTTTTCAACGAAATTGAACTGAACAAATCACTTGAACGTCCTTTACACTATCCAACAACAAAATTACATCAAAATCCATGGAGACTTTCTATTTAAATTTAAAAATTTCCCAGGGCTTCATATAAAGTACACCCCAATATTAAAACACCGGTTTCAAAATCAAGGGACTGTGACATCGACCAGATCGATTGGGGAAATTTAATTTTGGGAAAAATCAGCTGAATGGTTTAGGAGCTAGCATTGGCCACAGACGGAGAGACGATTTGCCGTGAATCGATTTTTCGGTATCAAAGGCCACAACAATAAGGATTCTGACTACAGAACGTGTTGAAGTAATTTACTATAAAAAACATATAGGAACCAGATTAAACCAGATTTTCGTTACCAGAGACCGAGAGATTTTCTGTCGAAATTTACCGTTTACCGGTGCACGGTTACAATACTCTCTTGTACCTTACGTAAATGCGAGAACATAAGAAATTTATTAAGGAATGGGTCTTGTTTGATATCTTAGTCTCTATTGTGAACTCTCTGGAATAGAACAACTACTTTTCCCTGCATCCAGTATACTCGTAAAGGTTAACCCCATCACTAACAATTACGTGTGTCTGAAATAGTTTGATAATGGAAGGCAGATGAAACTTTTGAGTTTCGCTTGTGCAAATTGTCATGACAAATTGTGTTTTTTTTCAAATTCCTTCTCATGTTTGTTTCAGGAAAAAATATATGAAGAACTGAAGAGCTTCTTTGATACTTCTAAGCCGATAACACCGAACATTTCCGATCTCTCAGAACTGAAATACTTGGAAATGGTAATTAAGGAATCTCTCCGATTATACCCACCAGTGCCTATTTTACTTCGAAATATGCAGCAAGAGATCGTACTTCCTGAATGTGAGTTTTCTGGTTGATTTAGACCTATTTTGTCCATTGCATTATTGAATATTGTACATAAGAAATATCCTAGAATGTTCATAAAAATTATTAATAAACACGAACAAAATGTTGATTTTAGATTTTCTGTAGTGATAATTTACACATGCATGTTGGGTATGCGTCTATTTACGCATTTCCATAAATATTCCATTTCCAAATTTCCATTATAAGAAAAGCATGTGTTAATAATATTCGCTGAATAGAAAATTTTGAAATTCAGCGTCATTATTGCCATCATCCATTGCTTAATATCTAGTAAATTTTAATGAACAGCACGGGTTGTAAAAAAACGAATTACTGTAGTAAACTAGACCATAATTGAGAGCGGACAAAAATCTATGATATTGATCATATTTGAGTTACCACGAAAAGGAGGAAAAGATAAGTGATAAAAATATTTGAAAGAGTTAAATGAAAAGTATGTAAAGCTAAACAACAATAAATTATGTACATGCGTACTTCGTTTATTTAAATGTTCCCAACCTAACAGCTGTTAATTTTTACAGGTCGTTTTCCCCAACCAAATGGCTATTGGGCACTACAATAGGGCTGAATTGGGTGACTTTAATATACATTATAAAGATCTTTAGAGCGGTGCCGGGTACAAAACCAGTCTCTTATACTCTACGTATATCCATAACGTTGCGGTGTGCGAGTTCCTTTGGAAATGCATGTGAAATTATTCGTTGGACAGACTCGAAGATTTTTTCTGTCAATCGCTTGCGCGGAAGGCCGGAGCCTCATCGGATATTTCGACGCGCGTGGCGAATGGTCAGTTTGCCACACAAGTATTTTATACCATTAAAGAATTTTTTTAAATACAATGCCTCTGCACTCGTGGGTATTAGCTGCTTAAAAATACACTAATTCAATTACGCAGGTCCGATACACGCTTGACTTTAAAGGCAATGAGGTTACTTCAGCGCCAGAGGACGAGCAAAATTGGGAGCGATTCCCTGTAACTAACATTATTTCCAATAGATATCTAATTAATTATTATTGAATATAAAACAAAAGTCTAGTACTGCCATCTGCATTCTAATCCGTGATCCACTTATGTAAAAATATAAAAAAACCTGGGGTAATAGAGAAGTGTTATAAACATTTTTTTTTAAATTTCCTAGTAATTCATATTTTAAATGTAATATATCGATGAAGAATTCAAGTGACAGTGAAATAAACAACGGTATTCATAGATAATAGATATAAGTTTCTCGGAGAATACATGCACCTAGTTGACGTCACAGGAATGGAAGACGGCGTCACAAAATGGTGTCGCAAAAACATCAATTTCCTAGCTTCTTGACGCGCATTTTCGCCTCCGGACACGGATTTCGTATCCGGATATTAAATTTAAATTTCTTGTTCTCCGTATGTGGTTAAGTACTCATTCAGCGCTTCAACTCACTTTAAACTAAAACTACACCGTACTATCGAAGTGACTGAATAAGTATTTATAATTTGAAGGAATAAATTTGAAAAATTACTTTTGCCATCACTTGACATCAAAGAGCAATGAGCGAATTACTAGAAATAGCTCACTTTGCGCAAAATGGCAGGGTGTGTTTTACGGCTAACCATCTCTTGCTCTCGCCACGAGCTTTGCGAAATCAAAGAGGTCATTTCCAACGTGAAGTATTTTCAGAAACTCTTTTCCAGAAAGGGAAAGTCTTCACATTGAATGGTAGTTCAAAATAGGAATCAGCGGTTTTGGAGACAGATTAACACACGAGAAACGTCGTCTTTGAATACAATGTCGGGTACCAAGATAGAGAAGCGACTTACGGGTTGATATTTGATACTTAAAAGTTTAAAACAAACTAAAATGTTGATATATCACTTTCTAAAAGGTCTTAAATTACGTGACAGAAAAGCACAAAGGGGAGATCTAAGGCCAATTTGTTATAGGGCTCTAGTACAAAACATAAGAATACTAGCATGGAAGACAGATCACTGATAGATGTGTTTTCATCCACAGCCCAAGCCGTGCTACCAGAAGGTACGAGCATGTTTTTAACACCGTTCGTAATGCATCACAATCCAAATTTGTACCCGGATCCGGAGATGTTCGACCCGGATCGCTTCTCTGCGGACGAGTGTGCCCGCCGCCACCCCTACGCCTACCTGCCCTTCAGCGCCGGCCCTCGGAACTGCATTGGTATGTATGCGACCACAAGCACCCGATGAATGGGCCTCGGAGGCGCGGTGGCAGCCGTAGTACATAGGGGTCTCAGAATAAATGTGAGAAACTTCTAAGGTGTTT
Source organism: Gryllus longicercus (assembly GCA_038098605.1). Lineage (NCBI taxonomy): Eukaryota > Metazoa > Arthropoda > Insecta > Orthoptera > Gryllidae > Gryllus > Gryllus longicercus. Next base: position 681,898 of record JAZDUA010000364.1, on the reverse strand, counting down.
AGAGCGATCAATGGTCAAATTTTGCTAATGAACACGAGGAGGAAAATTCCAAATTTTGTATTGTTTGGTTTTGTCATGTATAGGAAAGCCAGGGATATAATAAGAACAGTTCTTTGTCAACGTTTTTATTACTATCCCAACCAAAAGTGTAAAGAAAAAAATTGGAACATTTCGGTCGTAGTTATTGCCTATAACTACGCCCTGATGAAGGTCGCAGAATGGTGACTGAAACGTTGGCACTTGTGCCCTGGGCGCGGCGTCTCTCGAATAGCCAATAAACACATTCGTATGTTTAGTAGAGACCAAAGTAAATAGAAAACTCTTACGGGAAAGTCTTTGCCATTCTGCAGCATCACTAGATTATTTCTTCACGGCAAGTACAACCATTGTCACTGAATTAACGAGTAGCTATTGGAATACTCATGAATTTTAGAAAATGTGTTTTTGGATGTTTCAAGGCACCTTAGGTGAGGAAACTTGCAAATGCTGTCACTGATCTTCGGTAGATCCAAAAACATCCAACACTGCTTTTTCGGTTTAAAATGAGCTGATACATCATACTGAGGAAAATTATACTTACTTCTGTAATGAAGTATACTTTTTTAAAGTATTTAATAATCGATACTTTCTCATGTAACTTTCTAAATTCGGGCAAGCCAACAAACTGTTTAATGATATGTTTTTTAGATTGAACTTGCTTTGCGCAAAGAAAAGTGAAAATGGTCATTCTTCGCTCGCAGGTCAGCGCTTCGCCATGCTGGAGATGAAGAACGTGATCGCGAAGCTCGTGTGGAACTTCCGAGTGCTGCCGGAGCCCAGGTTCGAGCCCTCGCTGGTGTGGGAGATCATCCTCAAGTCGCAGAACGGGCTGTTCGTGCGCCTGGAGGAGCGACAGCGGGAGTCCAACTGAAGACTCCAGACTCTGAGAATCTCCACACACAATCCCGCGCAGTATTTAGACGAGACAACCGACGGCGCGACGCAAACAATTGAGCAATTGCTCCGCGACGCAATGGTGAACAATCCAACCGATTTAGTTGGTACAATACCTAGAGATTCAACTCAACAGTTATGAGCCCAAAAAATTGAAAAGAATCTTGGAAAAGCTATTAAAACAGAAATATGTGATTTTTAGCAACGTCATTATAGTGTGAAATAAAAATGTTTTAATTCAACACAGTTGTGTTTATTTCAGAACAAATTATCAATCACACTATTCTTCCTTATTCTAGTATGAAACAGCTCAACTCAAAGTAGGAAGTCATAGATATTTATGGGGGGTTTAGTGATTTATCAATGGCATTCACTGGTGGAGTTCCTCTATATCTTTGTGCAATATTAAACAAACCGTTGCTTCAATATCTTCGTTTAAAACCAAAATGAAACAAGTGAGCAATTTCCTTATATTCTAAAATAACTATTATCAAATAAAAAATAAATAAATCATATCTTTCAGCCGTTACTTTTAACATTCACTAGTTAAGACATTAACATTGTTAATCTATGTAAACAAATAAGATTCTTTGAACATTACGTGTTTGAAAATGTTTTAATGCTGTCTCCTTGTCACCTAACTTTCAAATTTGTTTTTTCGATTCTTTCTTCTACGTTCGAGTAAAATTCAACAGAACATTTGGAACCAATTACATGTAACAAAGGAATTTTCGTATAGGCAATGCAAATCGCGCAAGGAAGTATGAACAAGCGTTTTTCTATTCCCATTGTATAATTCTGTCAAATGATGGCTGCAAGTCGTTGCATAATGATTCTCACTACGTTACAGATTTCATTATGATACATATTCTTGACCAATCACAGATACGATAACAATCCAGGTAATGACACTTAATCATTGAGAATCGCTCTAGTAAATGTTTCGTTTGATTGTGTACATCAAAATTGCATTTAATATTACATTATGCTTGTCAGTTTTAATTTCTTTTATTCGTAGTAATTTTTACGTCGAATATTATTTAAAATAAATTGTATCGTAATTTCGCTTGTATCCTATTTGGCAAGCCCAGTGGTAATTATTCGAGGGAACATTTAACTAAGATCAGAACACAAGTTATTTTGTGTCGTGCGTCGCTGTCGTGTGGTTGTCCTTAATAACGAGCTAATTCTTTAGTTCAGAATGTCTACTGAACCAGAGGTGGAGTTGGCACCACCAGAAATACGAGAAAAAGAGAAAATATGATTAAATAAATATTACCTATAATGTTGAATTTATTTATTTTCATTATTCATAGCAAACAGTTTTTGACGAGTTGTATTTTGGTTAATGGAAATATATACCGAAAGTTAAAACTTAACTTTTGTTCTTCCTCTCAGGCGGACTGATAAACCAAAGCCATCTGCGGCAGGGAACTGTCCGCTTGGTATCATTGGCTGAATCCTGCAAGTCAAATGCCGCGAAACGATTCAGTGTAAAAGTTTAACTTATAAAAGTTACCAAAAGTCGTAGACAAAGTACCGTACGAAACATGATATACTCTCCTGTAAAGTTTACGATACTCGCTCGTATCATAATATCACATTCTTGTGTTAATACTCATCATTATTTCATAATGTACTAATGTTGCACAATATTCATTGTGATCTGATACACGCCCGGTTCCATAGTTTACTTTCCGTAATGTCCGTCAAAGAAGTTTTATTGAAGAACCATCATTTCATTAAGAGAGACAATGTGACTTGGAACGTAGCTGATATCATTTTAAGCGTGTTCAAACATTTTGAATTCGATACGGGAACGACTTTGCAAAACGAGATCTCCAGCTACGACATCGGGGATATTTTTATTCATATACTAGGCGTTTCCGGGCGACTGTCCCACTGTGCCCACTAGCTAACGGTGTCCCCATTCATGAGCTTAGTTCATTCCCACGTAGAAGTGCCTTCCTGCACTGTGCATAGACTGGAGAGTCGTCAGATAAGATACTTGACTGCGTGTCATTTGTGCAATTCGGGCTTGGGAATCACAGTGAGAAACGCACCCCCATCCATCTCCTTAGCGCAGCATTTTACTATAAAGTGTTTTTTTTCTTTTGATTTCGAGCGCTCGTGACGCTGTATTTTTCAATTGTTAACGACGACTTGCAGCTTTCTTCTAATCTGAAACAAGCGACAGTAACAATAGTCTTTATCTTTCTTTCCCCAGTTCGCACCGAGCAGCCGTGCCGTGAACATCGTACGCCACAGCTCTCTCACTGCGTAGCGTGTTTAGATTGAGTGTCAAACTAGTTTCGCTTTCACAGCAATCTACGTGTCTATTTTAAATATTATATATTGTTACATCAAAAACAGTTTAACTTTGCAAATAGTATCATAAGTATTTACCTCAAGTGAGTGAAAACCAACCCGTGGCCGCGAGTGGCGAAATGAACGTCCAAGGTAGCCCCGAGTCGGGGCTACACAGCACATCACAAGTGTTGGTGAACGCTATGGATACCTTATATGCAAACAACAGCGATCAGTGCATTCTCCCAACAGCACAATTTCAACTTTTGCAACAACAACAGCAACATCTGCAACTCCTTCATCAGCAACAACAGCAGCAACTACTGCTGCTTCAACAGAATCAACCCACAGCGCAGCAAGGGCAACCGTTAATGCAGCAGCAACCGCCCCAAAAATCCCTGCCTCAAGAACACCAAAGCGAGGAGATGCACGAAACTACTTCCAACGAAACGCTTTCAAACGTAAGTAAACGAAAGAGAAATGATGATGAAAACTCTATGCCATTATACAATGTTCAAACTTCATCGCGTTTCGAAGTGCTTCAAAATCTTAAAGACAGTGATCCAAGTACTCCAGAACAAACATTAAAAATTCCGCCCATAATTATGCACAACGTACTTGACTACAACCAAATGATTTCCGACATTAAATCAGTCGTCAAATGTGATTTCACAACCAAGACAGCCGGTGATCAACTAAAAATCATGCTCACTACAATAGAAGATTACCGTTTTTTGACAATTCTATTCTTTCCGCGACCCTTCTATTAAAACCTTTAATGCTGTGTTGAAGGGCATCCCCACATGTTACTCGGAAGCTGACATTTTTAAAGAACTTGAACTCAAATACCCTGTTACCAAAGTGACTAGATTATTTGACAAAAAGAAAAATCCAATCGAAATTTGTGCTCTAGAAATAAAAGACAATAGAGACGGGAAGTCAATTTTAACTTTAAACCGCCTGATGCATTGCGTCATACAAGTTCAACCTAGAACAAACCGAAACTACCCAATACAATGTAAACGTTGTCAAAGGTATGAACACTCGCAAGCAAACTGCCGACTCACTCCGAGGTGCGTTAGATGTAAAGAGTCACACCACTATTCTCAATGTACAAAACCAAAAAGTGACAAACCGAATTGCGTAAACTGTGGCTTGGAGCACACGGCCAATTACAAAGGCTGTCGCATTTTCAAAGAAACTCAGCAAGCACGTTCAAACCATCTAAATGAACGCAGGTCAGGGTCAGAGCAACAACCGCCGCCGCGCAACAATCCCTCTCGTAGCCCTCCAACATTTAGCCCTCGTGGATTTCCTCCCCTTCCCAAAACCAATACCCCGTGGTCACCGGTTCAATCTTTGCAAACCCAAATGCCAACTGATGTATCTCAAGTAATAACCACAATAGTATCACAAGTAATCTCAGCTATAATCCCGCAAATTCAAAATATTGTACAGTCAGTGCTAATAAATTTCCATAATGGCAAATAAAATCACATTAATGAATTGGAATGCAAACGGAATTAAAAGACAACAATCACAAATAGAAATTTTTCTTCACGAACACAAAATCGATATTGCATGCATAACCGAAACCCACTTGGTTCTAAATGAAAAATTCAAAATTTCCGGTTATAAAATATATAGAAGTGACATAATTTCAAATGTTGCAGCGGGGGGTGTTTGATTGCTCTTTCAATCCGAGTCAAACATCAACGGTCACTTAGCCCCAATACTTCTAACCTGGAAACTGTGTCAGTCACCGTAACCATAGATAATAAAGATTACACAATAATAACAGCATATAAACCTCCGAATAAACAATTTCCAGTAAAAGAATACAAGGAAATATTTAATAACAACACCAACGTTATTCTACTAGGAGACCTAAACAGTAAAAACCAAGCCTGGGGATGCAATTGCACAACCCAGCAAGGCACTAAATTGCAATATTTCGCAGTAAACAATAACTTAGATGTAATAGCACCTTGGCAGCCAACACACTACCCGTACAATAGTAATATTATCCCAGATATTTTAGACATAATGGTGTCTAAAAACTTCCACTTACCTACATCTCAAACCGTACTTCCTGAATTAGATTCAGATCATTGCCCAGTCATCATTGAAATAAAATCTTCAAATCTCTTGCAGTCTAATAATCCCTTCACAGTTTTGGGCACGAAAGGGCACGTCAACTGGAATAAATTTAGAGACCTATTAGAAGTAAACCTTCACTACCCAGAACAGATACAAACAACAAATGAAATAGACAACCAGGTAACTAATATCACACAGAAAATCTACGTTGCATTGCAACAATCAACAACTCCTTTCGCAAGACCTTTCTCTAACAATAGAAATCCGATTCCAAGGAATATTCTAAAGTACTGTTAAAGGAATGTTGTATGTTCTAAAGTACTGTTAAAGGAATATTCTAAAGTAAACGTAACCTTCGACGGCTCTGGCAAATCAACCGCAGACATGACCTTAAAGCAAAAATCAACAAATTAGGGAGAACAATCAAAAACAAATTAAATCAAATTCGAATAAGCAATTTTCAAAGATCCATAGCTCAAATACACCCTAATAGTAGACCACTCTGGTCAACCATAAAAAGACTATGTAAAGAAACCACTGACATTCCTATCCTGAAACACAACTCAAATGTAGCTTATACGGATCATATGAAAGCCAATATGTTAGGTAAATATCTGCAAAATAGTTTTACTCCAAACCCAAATACAAATTCTTCCTTTACTAATCATATTGCAAAAAACGTCCTGTTACCAGACTATAATGTCCCAGATAAAATAAAATTTATATCCCCATCCGAAACATCTAAAATTATTAAGCAATTGAAAACCCGAAAATCAGCAGGTCACGACCATATTAACAACAGAGCTCTTAAAGAATTACCCAAAAGAGCTATAACTATTTTAACCGCCTTATTTAATTCCTGTCTAAGACTGGGCCACTTTCCAAAAGATTGGAAATTATCTATAATCTTACCCTTCTGTAAACCAGGCAAAGATCCTCGCTTTCCTACAAGCTACAGACCAATAAGCCTCCTACCCTCAATCGCAAAGGTATTTGAAAAATTAATTCACAGCAGATTGTCTACTTACCTAACAAAAATTAGCGCTATCCCAGACTTTCAGTTCGGATTCAGATCTCAACATAGTACCACCCATCAATTGCTCCGTTTAACTGAATATATTGCAAATTCATTTCACAGCAAAAAATACACAATTGCAGTTTTCCTAGACATTGAGAAAGCCTTTGATAAACTCTGGCATGAAGGTCTTTTATACAAACTTCGTCAACTAGGAACTCCCAAGTATCTACTCCATCTAATCAGAAGTTTTCTAAAAGATAGATATTTTTCTGTCCGTATTAACTCCAGTCTCTCAAACAGATTTGAAATTAATGCAGGAGTCCCTCAAGGTTCTTGCCTCTCTCCACTTCTCTTTACTGTTTACATGTCGGATTTACCACAGTCAGACTATACAGAAATTGCTCTTTACGCAGATGACACAGCACTTTTTACCTCTCACTCAGACATTAGCTGCGCCTTCGACAACATACAGATTGACCTAAATAACTACATTAAATGGGCTTCAAACTGGAAAATAAAGATTAACGCTTCTAAAACTCAAGCAAAAATATTCACACTCCGCAAACTTCCTCAACCACCCCTCCTCAGCTTCCAAAACACAAATATAGAATGGATGAGTGGAAATACACCAGCAAAATACTTAGGAGTACTACTTGACACCAAACTAAACTGGAAACAACATATGAAATCTATAGCAGATAAAACTTATGCAAAAATATCCAAACTATATCCAATAATAAATAGAAATTCCGGTCTTAGAACTGACTGCGGCTTAATCATCTATAAAACAATAATAAGACCAACCCTCACATATGCCTGCCCGATCTGGAATAACGCCGCAAAAACAAACCTAAATAAAATAGAAATAATACAAAATAAATTTCTCAGAAAGATCATTAAAGCTCCTTGGTTCATAAGCAACATACAAATCCAAAATGAACTAAATATATCATCCATTAACGAATATATAAATCTTACGACTCATAATTCTTCTCATCCCTTCCCCAATCGCGCACTACAACAATATTCAAGCTAGGTAAAACGTATGGTTCATCAAAAAGAATAAGATCACGATTCCCTAAAGACTCCCTTCGTCCACCTTAAATCACCTACCCATCTTCCACTTTCCAAAAATTCCACCCACTGTCACCCTCTCCTCAAAATTATCACATATAACTCCAAAAACTGTTATCCACAGTTTCTTCTCATAGAACAACGTTTTCATCAGACCCCTGAGAGAGGAGGTAACGCATGCGGATGTCCATCCCTAAAAGTTAATGTGTAAAATATTGTATAATGAACACCCCTGAAAGGCAGAAATGCCGAGCAGGTAGAAATAAATTTAAAAAAAGTCTTTATCTTGGTTTTGTCTTTCCACATTTTTATTTTCTCATTTTTGCTTACGCAGGATACAGAAAGTATTGTATTGCTGCGGGGGAAAACGGTGAATTTTCGACAGATAAGCTCTTATTGCCGGGCCCTGGTAAAAAGTGGATAAATCTTGTTCCTATTACGTCCTTCAACAGGTCGTGCAGGCAGAATCCATGTTTTGTGCTTCATTGATACCGTAAACATGATTGACGGCAAAACGTCTGTCTGTTCGTCTGTATGAACAACGCTAGCGGCTAAACCGTAAGCAGCATTTTCACAAAAATCGAATTTGAAACATATTTTTATTTTTGGGGTTCAAAGAAAAGGCACCAAATTTTTTGATTAAATGTAGTAGTTGGATACTGTGTAGGACGTTTAGAAGAGTAAGGGAAATGACACTTAGAGAATGGGATAGGTTTCATTTTCGTTAAAATATTTGATTTTCAGAAACTGAAAATATTCAAAAATTTGTCTGAGTCTTCCTGCAACTACAATAATGAAGATAAATTTGTTCTTAGTGAAATGTGATCATCAAAAAAGCATTCAAACACATGTCCAATTTTTCCAAAATATGAACATTTTGTGCAGAAATGTGCAAAGGCACTTTTCAAAATTTTAAACACGGGTATTATATCACAGTACTAATTTTTTGCTTTAATTTTTTTCATGTATGTGGCAAAAAAGAAGTGTTACTGATCCCATTTTCGAACCATTCTGCATTTTCGAAAATTGGATGAAGAAATTGAAATTTATTATATTTTTATTTGATTTACTTAATCAAAAACAGTAGAAACTGTATGTGACGTATGGGAGTTAAAATCAACTGCGCACGTTTTCTTGAGTTTCAGAACCCCTTCCCAACGTTTGAACTACAAACAGTTGAAAGATGAATAAAAGTTTTAAATAAATAGCAATAAAATTGAAACATTAGCAACATTTGTAGAAACTAGACATTGCCAACGAAATAGCAATTCACCCCAAGCTCTACTCCTTGCACTAACGCCACTACAAGCAAAAAGAGAGGTCAACAAAACGTGCGCATAATGAAGCAACATTTATGTCCAGAAGTAAAACAAGGAACCATCTTATAATTTGCTCTATTGCTCAAGGAAACTAGACAAATACCTGATCGAGATGGTGGTCATTACCCGAAAGTTGATGTACATTACTTGTAACATGCACATTACGTCTTTTTCTAAAATTATTCATATATTATTACAAGCATTATACTTTAAGAAGTGTAGATCGCTAACTATTCAGAAATAGCTCGCTTCTTTGTAATCAAGGCAAACTTGTTAGAAATATTAATCTTTCTTTTCTATATATGTTGCATATACTGTAATTGTTCAATTTATTTATTTTTATTTCTTTTTATAAAAGTTAGAAATGACTACTGTTCGTAGCATAGGTGCATCGTTTGAAAGGGACCTTTTCAAGTTATAACTCAATATTACATATATTACTCAATATTTCAATGTTACTTAACTATTTCTAATAACGAGAGATAGTACGTGCTTTTGTAGCACCTCTAGTATACAATAGCGTTTGATTAAGACTAATACATTTATCATATTTACAGAAGAAATAAGCCGCAAATCAAGATCAGAAATAATGAACTGCATTCATGAAAATCACTACAATTGAACAAATTTAGGCAAAAAAGTGGTTGTTTGAATAAATAGTTGCGAAGGATTTTTTGTTAATAAAATTGCTGATTTAGAAGTCCATATATGGGTTATATATATACGCATACATAAATTCATCAGACCACAAGCACATCTTACTCTTTAAATATCAACAAGAACATTGACCCAAGGAAGTAGTATCAGTCCTTTCAAGAACAAGATCTGGGCATTCCAAATTAAACCATCTTTACCTATTGAAAATATCATCTTCCCCGACATGTGAACTTTGCAATACTAATTTAGATCTTCATCGTAACTTTAAAATATGCCCCAGATACAAACATCAGAGGCAGTTATTTGTATTTAAATACGCTGACATTGTACATTCACCAGAAAATCAAGATAAAATAAACTTGTGTTGAATGCAATGTAACCGTCAACTTCACTCGTCAGAGGGCCGACCCTGATGAAGTCGTGAGCTTGGTAGGCACGCATCTGCCCTGGCAAAAGACGACGAATGTACTTGGTGTAAAGCTTGCCAGCGGCCTTCGCTGGCACGCCCACGCCAAATACGTTAGCCAAATAATAACTGCCCGAACCACCCTCCTACACCTACTCCTTCAAGCCCCTGAACTTCATCCTGCCCTCAAATGCCGCCTATTCACCGCCTGCGTGCGGTCCATTTGGTCGTATGCCTGCGAGGTATTCGCCGCGGCACTTCCTCCATCCTCCGTCCGATTCGCACGGCGGAAAACCGTCCTGCGCGTCTCGCGGCGTACCCTCACCTCCCCATCCAATAGATACCCTAGAAACACCGAGGTGTTCGGAGTTCTGAGTACAAAAAAACAATTCTTACCGGAGCTCCAAAGACTTTCGGCGTTTACAAGGGCGCTGGGTCAGAAGACGCCCACCATCTTGCGCGACACCGGCCGAGAGGCGAACAGCGACGCGCATCGGTCCTCTCTACGTAAAGGATCGAAGTGCGTCGCCTTCACCTTCCGCGCACTGCCCCACGACACGCTTGCGGCCTTGTGCGAGCGAGCGGAGGCAGCAGAACGCGAGGCGTAAGACTCGCCATCGGCCAAGGGGCGCGCGGGGAAACGCGACGCCGCGCCCCGACTGCCACGCTTCCCAATGGGCCCGAGCGCCACGGACACTTTGAGCCAAGTCAGTGCCGTGGCGAACAGTGTGTAGTGTAGTGTAGTGTAGTGTAGTGAAGTGCGAATGAATGGGAAGAATGAATGGTTATGTATATAATGAAACAAGTATGAATGATGTGTGAATGTAGAGAAAAAGAAAATAAATATCTCACCAGTAAAATAACAATTTCTGTAGTATTATAGTATTAACAAAACTGATCTTAGTGTAAGTTAGTAATGCCAAAGTGCAAGTAAGTTATCTTTAGGACTAGAATGTATAACTTAGCTGTAAGAAAACGTTCCTCCTCTAGCTGCTTAAGCCACAAAGCAGCAGTTAAATGTAAATAATTTAGAGTAAGTAAATTTGGGCAAATATCGTGTTTGCCCAATATAATTTCTGTAATCACACTTTAATGTGAAGCTGTAATAGTCATTAATAAGTAAGTTGTTGATGCGACTATCAATTAATTTAATTTAAAAAATATCTATCTTCAATATTCTACTTTTCAAATGTTAACATTTGGCAATTTTCGAAAACACTTTTGTGAAGTAGTTTACTACATATGAATAATATATGTATGGATATAAATTAAATGTGAAATAAAATAATTATTTGGTTTACATTTGTGAAACCTAAAACCTTACGAAGCCTGAGAGAAGAGTTATGACATCACACCAACTCCTCTCACTTGGATTGATATTGGATGAATGGCATAAATGATTCGAAAGTAGGAAATTTTTCAATTTCTAAAGAATGCACCCACTCCCTGAAAATATTCCGTGGGAATTCATTAGTAGAAAAAGCAATTAATAATAAATATGATTCCTCTTTTGGTGTTTCTAAGTATTAATTTGAATATTATAAAAATCAATTAATTATCTTTAGTTTGCTGCATAACTAGGAGTCAGCTGTAGTGGGTGAAAAATTCTGTGACACAATTACTCTACGGCATTATATTATCTTTTCTAACATTTCCCATGCTTCTGAGAAATGGAAATCAAACTTCAAGATTATGTAAAATATAATAATCCCATAAGAATTACATAATCAACAATTTTTAACTAATAAATCCTCATAACTAATAACATCAGATTCCTTGTTATCATTCCTTGTTATCATTCCATCATTCCTTGTTATCAAGACAGATATAAAAAATCTCAATGAACTTGCATAACGCAGCAATGCATTGCTAATTGCTTTTCAGCTTTTGTAAGAGCCATTTTAAATAATTGTAATGGAACAAAAATAAAAGTCAAAGTATCAAACGAAAAATAAAATTTCACTGTTGCACGTGACAACTAAAACTAACATCACAGCAAACAATAGCACCATTGCACAATCGGAGTACATTCAAAAAATTCTGCGAGATATGATCATTTGAAGAACAGCATTTAATACAACAAGGAACATCTGTTTGCTTCTCAATGGATACAATGAAACTACCAATACCACTAAATTAGTATGCCGCTTTATATAATTATTTTTATGAACGGATTTTATTAAAAAATGGCTATCTCCCTTTTTATTCATGGAATCTACCGTGAAGATGTTAAACTTTTCCAATTTTAGAAAATTCAGGGAGTATAAAGAAAAGGCGGCCTATGCCATTTCTTTAAGCTTACTTTACTCTACCTTCTTATTTTATTGCCATACACTGATTAGTGTGAAGGCTAGTCTTCAGAAGCCCCTAGCACCTTTTTGTCCGACTTATCCTGAGCAAGTATTTATTCTATCAAAGGGGGAACTTCAAAGAAAAACATTAGCGCCCTTTCCAGAACATTTTGAAAACGTGGTTGAGGCGTCATCTAATGCTCTAAAAAATCAAAATATCCGTTTCAAATTCAAGGCAGATACATGGGGGAATAACTACTTATGTGAAAATCCTACTTATGGTTTACCCGCTACTGTTGTTTACAGACTGAGTGAGTGACTGACTGACAGACAGAAATACCATTTGCCGTCAATCAAGTCTTCCGTATCAAGGACCGACCGAACGTGAATGCTGACAATACAAAGTGTTTGAAGAAGTAATTGACTAGAAACAATATTTATCCATTTCTTCGTCATCAGTGCTCGGCAAAAAGGGTGTTTCTTTCGAAAAATCGCAGCATTTAAATTCCTCCATATTGCGTAGGCGCGAGAGCGTAAGCACTTTAACGACGTCACAACAGAACTTACTTTCTCGCATTATTTCTAAACTTGCAATATCACAATTCTGAGAGATAAACGAAAATGTGACATGCACAATTTTCTTAAAATATGCTTGTTTTATATGAGGAAAAATTGAAAAAACAATTGGGACACCTTTTGAGAAAATTATATTTTTATATTTTGCAATAGATTTAAGAAAAAATTCAAGAATACTATTTTTTCGTAAATGTTCAAGTGTGCTATTCTAAAAATCTCATTTTTAGAACAGATATTAAGACAAACATTTCTATATTCCGTATTGTACTTTTTTCAATTTTCGGGAATATACAGAGTTTGCCAAAAATAGGACTAGCATAATTTTTTATGCCGTCTTCTGATAAACACTAGGAGAAAATTTGAAGTCGCTATCCAAAGACAAAGTTTAATACAAAACATTAAGCCATTTTAGAGAAAATTTTGAAAATGTTGAGGCTTCATATAAATTATCTCAAAATACAAATTTATAATTTTCAAACTCAGAGGGCATTGAATTCCTTTAAAGCGATTGAGGAAAATCAATTTTTGGCATATATCTTTTTATTTGTTTCGTCGCAAGCGTTGATCATAACAGACACACGGACGGACATGCAGACGGACAAGGGGCCGCAATATTCTTCAGATCGATTTGGGAATAACAGGCATGTTGAAAATACCGCTCGTGGGTTAGTCTCTAGCGTTCTTCACACAAACGGACATCGTCAATCGATGTTTCGGTATCAACGACCTACAAAATATGGATTCTGACTACACAATGCGATAGAGGAATACAATTATTATAAAAGTAGGAACAAGATTTATCTAGGATTTCGTTAGCGGTCAACAATACGAAATTTTCTGTCGGAAATTGGCCGTTTTACGGCACACATTTACAATACCATCTCTTCTTACGAAGAAAGAGCGAGAAACTAAAATACTTACACATTAGGTAACCTGTCACACGTTCTCTTCTCTTGGAGATCGTCTCTCAACACGTTCGGAAATATGTGGCAGAATATCAGTAAGCTTTTTAAGTAAATTTCTTTAAAACATTATCTTGACGGTTAGCGTACCAGCTAGAATGTTTTTTTCTGTCTATCAAAGTACATACAAGAATCGACTTGATTGCATTTTGCATTATATATACCTCAGCATCACGTAATTATTGTACAAAATCAATATTTTTTTCAGTGACTTCATTCACCGTCAACGTTAATGACAAAATAATGCATACAAATTCGCTTCAAAGTACAAGTGCAACGCTTCGAGTGCTTTTTAACTCCACGTGCAGAACAATGAACCATTTGAAGTGTTTAACCAACAGCCGATAGCGGTCCGCATGACAACTGATCTGGTTACGCCCGCGCCTAACTACGGGCGCCATCGGTGCACCGTGTGGTGGTAGTGGGGGATGGATAACAGATCGTGAAATCTGGGAGGCTTTTTATATATTTTTTATCAAACTAATAACTAGATCATATTTGTCACGAGCGGGGACCTCAGATACCCGCTATCTAAGATTGGTTTAAGGACTTAAAACGATAAGTTGCAACGCGTGCACATAAAATGCACTCGAAGCGTTATACTTGTAGTTTGAGCAATTTTTTAACAGGTTTCAAAGTCCAAGTGCTTTGTCTTAAAAGAATTAAAATAGTTACAGCTTAATGACTTTATTCTGCAGTGTTCAAATCTCTTTTCAGAATTTTTCCATTACCCACTTTACTTTCTCACACTTACTAACGTAAGAAGAGAAAGTATTTGCCCATTTTACCTATTTTACTTTTTTTGCACTTATTAATGTAAGAAGATAATATTTTGTAATCGTGCGCCGGAAAACGGCGAGTTTTTGACCCCAAAATTCATTGCGGAGCCCTGGTAAAGAAAAGTGGATAAATCCAATTGCTAAATATAGAAAAAGTATCCTCTAACATATGGTGTAGCCAGAATCCATGTTTTGTGGGTCCCTGATACCGCAAAATCAACTGACGGAAAAACGACCGACCGTCCATGCACAATGGCAGCTCATAAGCAGCTCAATCGATTTTCTCCGAAATTAGTACTCTACAATCGTTCGAGCTGATGTCGCGGACCCCGGAATTTGAAACCGAAATTTTAATTTTGGAGGGTATTTTACATGAATCTCCTGGGACATTGAAAAAAAATTAAAAAAGATGGCGTCAATTGTTTTATTACATTACGTTTTTGAATAGTTGAAACGACGTTTAAGGAAACTATGATAGCCTCATTTTCGTTGATGTCCCCGTTTTTTCGACAATTGGAAAAACAAGTTTAAAACTTCAAAATTGGAAAAAATTATGTTTGTACCAAAAAGTCTGATGTAAAAAATTAGCTTTTTAAAAAAATATCACGTACAATTTTCTGAAAAAGAGAAGTTTTTGCGTTTTTTCTGGTTGAAATTAATGAAATATATACAGGTTTCACATTAACTACGGGCCATGAGAAACACTAAAGGAATGATATGAAAAATAATTGGAAAGGAATAATATGATAAATATTTTATTTAATTTTAATTATAATTTCCTATTGAAAATGTCAATATTAATTCTATTTTTGCTTTCTCCCACTTTTATTTTACTTAATTCGATATTTTGTATTTTCAAAGTATTGATGTACGTGTACATATAGTTGACGTCCTGCCGATGGTATAATGGCTTTAACCGTTCCTTCATACCAGAAGCAAATAATTCTTAAAGAGCTAGTTCGTTATTTATAAAATTATAATTTTTTCAGTTTCAGATACCCTACAACCGCAAAGTGCAAGCAACACCACCTAGAAACTCTATGTACTGGGGAGTGTTGGTTGGTGCAAAGCAATGACAGGAGACGATGTGTTTGTCGAAAATAGATCTTCAAATAAAGAAATGTTCAATTTTTCGAAAATGTGGGTATTTTTGGGCTAAATCGAAGACAAAAATAATGGCCGGTTCGAATTTAATGGCCTTCATTGTCGTAATTCCAGACATTTGGATGCTTCATATGTTAGGATTTGTATATTTCATTTATATTTCTTCGTTTCTTACATTCAAATTTTGTTTTACATTTAAACATTAATCTTTTATACATTATTTATAACGTATTTGAAATACTTCTAGTTTTCAGGAAATAATTTTAATGTAATCGCATTTAATGTATTGTGTACCATTTGGATTGTATAATTGTAAAATATAATAAAGAAGCTGCAACAAGTATTGTACTTCGGCTTCTGGGTCAATGATCCCCATCTCGATCAGGTTTTCGTCCTGTTTCCCTGATCCTCGAGCAAATGTTGAGATGGCCCTTTGTTTTGCTTCTGGACATAATGTAACTTCAAATTTACTTCTCTCCATAGCACGTCACAAACAACTGTTTTTGACGTAAATAAATAAATAAACAAAAAACAAAACAAAACAAAAAACACAAAACACAAAACAAGTAACACATAAATAAATAAATAAATAAATATCAGATTGGAATACTGATTATAAAAATACTCGTTTTTTATTAATTCTTCAATGGTCCTCTTTCTAAATATACAGGATGAAACAAGTTATTAGATTTTTTTGAGTGTTGTGATTCAAACAGTGCAGTGCTATGAATGTTTTACTTATGTTTGCTCTTCAAAAACAGTTTCCGCGAGGAATAGTCGACGCACCTGCGGCCACGTGCCCTTGTGGGCTTGAACAGTGCAAAATATATACTGTAGAAATGAGTGATTCGTACAAGCATAACGTAAATTCAACGCCGGATCATGGGAACATAAACAGACGCCGAGTTCCCTTCTTTACCAGAAGCGGTGTCAACAGCCTTGGGGTCGCTTAACAACTATAATGCGCATATGCCCGATCATCTACATTTTTCGGAGACCCACCAAGAACAGGTATATACATACAGACAGCCAGTCTACCAAGATCTAGCCCAACAGTCGTCACCGCAAATGGGACGTTCACAATCAACACTTCAGGTAAGTAGCATGCTCGAGCTTTCGCTAAAGCAGCCAAGAATACAGTAACAAGATACATGTCCCCTGCGTGTAAGCTATCCCAAAACAACCAGCTCCCTTCTCCCAACACTTCAACTAATAACATTCCAAAAGGCAACAGATTTTCACACCTTGTATCAAATCTCGATGCAGCTGAAACAGTTTTCACTGATCGATCCCATTCAGAAGAATTAAAAATACCTTCAATACTTAACCACGATTCACCAGTGCATGCAGATCTACTAAAAAAAGATCTTCTCAAACATTCAAAATTTCAACAAATTTTTTTTCCAAATAGACAGAGAACCGCATACAGAAGTTAAGGTCAACACAATCGATTATTATACCACATTACGAAAACCCCTATCAACAAAAGGGCTTTATTATCATACATATCGAGATCCAACAAAATCAACTATTTCAGTAGTATTAAAAAAAGAACCAGTCTCATCACAGAAGATCAAATCATTCAAAAACTCGTCACCAAAAGCTAACCTGTAATAACAGTCATAGGACTGACAGAAACCGTGGCCCTTGTGAGCAGTTACTCTTTCAAAAACCAATGCGGGAATGGAAATCTACAAACTGAGAAACCTCTTTAAAGCAAAAACCTCCGTAGAAGAAAAACGTCATAAACCTGGCTCAGTACAGTGCCGTCAATGTCACGCTTAAGAAGAACTGCGGTTATCCCCCACGCTGCGGCAAGTGTTCAGACCTGCACCCCACAACTGACTGTACAAACTATCTGATAAAAAGTGTACATTGCGAAAACATTCATTGTGCATCCAGTCGCGAATTCGAATCATATTTAAAAATGCTGAGCAGAAAAGCACTTCCTAACCACTACCCCACCTAACATCACATCCCACAATACCCAAGAACTCATTTCATGAATCCCTGTACTCCCACTACAACAACCTCTGTCACACACACCTCCACCCCGACCCCAAAACCGCACCCAGTGCACTCCAACCATATCAAAACCATGCCAACTAAATTTACATCCCTTATATTCAGATTTTTTAAAACCTCTGCACCCAACTTATCCATACCCACCACAAATCACGCAATTGATCTCTCAAAAAATACAATATTTCCTCACTAACCTAATAAATAAAATTTTTCCAACCCTCAAAATCTCAATTCGTCAATCTTTTTGACATCGTACTATCCACAAAGTAATGTCTAATAGTAGTCCTCACCCCCATCTACTCCGTATAATATCGTGGAATGCAAATGGATTACGACCTAACATTCATTCATTTACACACTTTCTACATAGCAATAAAACGCATACAGCTTACATTCAAGAAACAAACCTGAGTCGTTCGATGGAGTTTTACATTCCATGGTTTGAATTAGAGCGCAATGACAGACCAAGAAAAAACGCAGTGGAGGAGTCGCTATATTTGTAAAAAATATATATTACACTATGTAAAATCAATAAACCAAACCAATACTTTCGAAAATATAAGAGTAGTCCTAGAGCAGAACACACATCCTGCACTCAAAATAAAACCGATTTACAAACCACCAAATATCCCATATATGCCAGGTGATATTGACACGCTAATTGCTCCCAACGAACCGACCCTCATTGTGGGTGACTGGAACGCGAACCATATAGTTTGGGGCAGCAGACTCCGACTGGAATATTTCTTCTAAACGATGTACCAAGATTAAACCTAACAGTTCATGCGTTAGAAACCCCAACTTACTATCCTTATTGTCCCACTGTTCAGGCCGACGGTCTTGACTTCGGCGACTCAAACGACATCAGTTATACGAATAATATTCATGTTGAAACACACATAGCTCTTCAGTCAGATCAAAGCCTAATCATGCTTTCTCGAAACATCACCAACGAAATTCGTTTCACACACCCTTATAATCTACAAAATGAAAACTGGTCATGTTATCAACTCCTTGTCACGCAGCTACTACCACCACTACCATCACTCAAAACCACACAAGAAATACACCAAGCAATCAATGTACTTACATCATTTTAGATACATTAGATTTAACTGCCCTCTCAACAAGACCCTACTCTCCACTAGCACCCATACCATCCATTCTATATAAATTGATCCATCACGAACGACGTAAAAGAAATAACTTGAAGAAACGCAGATCTCCATTTCCAAAATCGTACCTGAACCTACTCACCAAATTGGAGAGAAAACTTTTAGCGATCACCCATGCTCATTGTACTTCCAAGCACAAACGGCAAAAGCAACAGACCACTCCTTATGGAACAGAACACGGCGTGTCCTCAATAAGCCTATCAATATACCCCCTCTCACCACTTCATCGGGTACAGCATCGTCACCATCTGAAGAATGCGAAATACTTTGCTGCAACATTCACACCCCACCCCACCAACAAACCTCATAGCACAAGAAATCCTAAGACCAAAAACAACAGTAACAGAATATGCAAAATTCATTTTCCGTTAGAAATCAACGAATATAATTCTCTGTCAGTCCCGAAATATCCAACGATCACGACCTAATCTCAGCGTACTTTCTCAAACGTCTTTCTCTAAAAGTCATTGTACACATTACACCTATATTCAATGCAGCCCTGAGACTGACACACGTCATCATCACATATTCATTCACAGAAGTTGAATGCCTTTTCCTTTGCAGGTTTTATACTCCGCTTTGTAAGTTTTATATATTCGCCAACTAGATGTTTAGTGTCTGATGCTTTACTTGAAAAATTTGTCGTTTTTAATGAAATTCCATTTCTTTGTGTTATACATATTTTTGATATAATTTTATATTTAAATATGTTTATATATATGGTTACAATACTTATTGTACATTAATTTGTATGATTGTCAACTACTAATTTACTGTAATTGACAATATATTGTTGTAACAAATATATCATTCATAAATGTTATATATTTCCAGTATTTTGAGTACAATATACTTCCTACTTCCTGCAATTGATTCTTAAATGTTGAAAAGTTGTAAATGTAAAAATTCAAGAACGCAAAATAACAAGCCATTATCCGGAATGCAAACCTTCGCGCGCTTTTTAGAGGATCGGGACGGAAACGCGCAAGTCGTCAACACCGAGCGCGTAGCGCACTTCATAGAAATCGGGAGGCAAGTTTCTTAACAAGAGTTCTTACACTTCCCTCGGTGTACTAGGAGCAATGAAAAGGCAACCTCTCCTAGAAAATCTTACCTTTGATATTAATCACATTATCAGCAAAGCTTACATTTTAATCGATATAAAAAAATATTAATATGCTGGATAGAAATTAGAGAGTAGAAAAGGTTTGGATTTTTGCAAATTTCAAAAAATCAGGGTTTTCAACGAAAACGAGACCTGCACCATTCGCATACATGTCCTTCATACTATCGAACGATAAAATTTAATAAAAAAGGAGCTTGTATTTGGAGCTATTTTTTTTGTTTTGAAAATATCCCAGGGGCTTCATGTAAAGGAAAAGGAATAGCTACAATTTCAAACGATTAAGCATTCATTCAATTTTATACATTATTACAAAAATTGTATTGCATAACTAGTATAAAACGTTTTTCATAACTTCATACTCTTTTACGGCCGGGGTCGATGAAAAATAAATTTTAAGGGCTGGTAGGGCCAAACGCAGCCAGCCGTCGCCAGCCACCGGCCGCCCCGCACACTGCGCCCTTGACCTTTGTCAGAGCAAGCTGTTTTTTATTTCATAATTATATTTATTCAAAGACGCACATTTTTTGAAGTTCTTGCACAATGGTGCAACTCCTCAGAATTACGCTTCCAAGTAAGCTTTCAGATTGCCACGTGCGGCAGTGCCTCGCTTCTTGGTAATCCGCTCACGCAACAACGTTGCCCAACGGACTCGCGGCAACCGCCGAGCGCAGCTGCACACTTTGGGATTCCCAGAATTTTCCAGTCTAATATGGCGCAACAGCGAACTTCGTTGCACACGGCACGCCGGCGGCGCAACCGCCTCGCCGAGCGGCGTTGCAACGGAAAACTCCAGTCTTGGTCGTGAGCTGGAGCTGGGTGGTCGCCTCGCTGCCCTCCTCTCTCACATGCGGTGCCACTGCAGTCCTGCTGGTGGAGCTGTGCGAGACGGACGTGCCATGCCGTTCTCTGCATATACAGCGCCACTACTT
This sequence comes from Gryllus longicercus, assembly GCA_038098605.1. Classification (NCBI taxonomy): domain Eukaryota; kingdom Metazoa; phylum Arthropoda; class Insecta; order Orthoptera; family Gryllidae; genus Gryllus; species Gryllus longicercus. Next base: position 661,117 of record JAZDUA010000364.1, on the reverse strand, counting down.
CGGTAACCGCCTGGACTCCGTGTGGAGCGAATGCTATTCCGCTCTGCATGTAATAATTGCTCCTCCTGCTGAGCAATTTTCTGCTTCTATAACGTGGCTGGCGAGCATGCTGTCTCGCCGCACAACTTTGCGGCCATTCTTGCCGTCTACATTCAATGCTGCTACTGGTGACTATCGCGCCCTAATTACTTGCCGCATTCAACTACATTTTGTGTTCATGCTTGTGTGGCAATCTCAATTAATCATTCTACAAACTGTGCTGCTTGCCACGTGATTTAACTATACTTTGTGTTCATGCTTGTGTGGCAATCTCAATTAATCATTCTACAAACTGTGCTGCTTGCCACGCGATTTAACTATATTTTGTGTTCATGCTTGTGTGGCAATCTCAATTAATCATTCTACAAACTGTGCTGCTTGCCACGTGATTTAACTATACTTTGTGTTCATGCTTGTGTGGCAATCTCAATTAATCATTCTACAAACTGTGCTGCTTGCCACGTGATTTAACTATACTTTGTGTTCATGCTTGTGTGGCAATCTCAATTAATCATTCTACAAACTGTGCTGCTTGCCACGTGATTTAACTATACTTTGTGTTCATGCTTGTGTGGCAATCTCAATTAATCATTCTACAAACTGTGCTGCTTGCCACGTGATTTAACTATATTTTGTGTTCATGCTTGTGTGGCAATCTCAATTAATCATTCTACAAACTGTGCTGCTTGCCACGTGATTTAACTATACTTTGTGTTCATGCTTGTGTGGCATTTGTGACTAATTATTTTTTACAAACTGCATCGCCGACATCATGTGCCTAACTGGTGCCTTGTATTCTCGCTGGTGCTCACTTACGGCACATACAATCTCCTATACTACACCTGCCTGAAAACGGGCCCGGGTTAGCTGCCCGCCCGTAAATCACACCAACCTCAGCAAGATGCAAGAGAAACAAGTTCTGTGCTACCGCACTAATATGGTCCCATGTCATGGGCAAAATTGTATATTTACATTGTGATTTTGTGTGCTGCAACCCCTTTGTTCCTTCTCCCCCTCATGGTTTAAGATGTACTTTGTTTTAAATAGAATATATGTTTACATGATTAAATTTACAACTTTTATGGTAACAAGCATTCTCTTCCCACTCCTATCCTTGCAGTCCCAGACCTGCAAGGGTGATTAAACCTGTTTTCTCATTACAGGAGTCTGGGTGGTCCTTCGAACTTTAATTAAATCTAACTGGAGCTATTCTAGGAATGTTTGGGAAGGGGTCGAAGCCTCATTACTTCACAACCAGTCCACTTTGCTCGACCCGCCCATCCATTTTGTTCCTTCGAGCCTGGATTTTGAACCAGTAAATCTATCTATGCTTATCTATGCTTTTATGTATACTGTTTATGCTCTCCGGACCATTTTGGACATTCGAGCTTCGGATTTTACCAGTAAATTTATGTATGCCTATATATATATAAGCTTAACTTCTATTTAATGCCTTCCAGGTACCAAGCTAATATTCACATCAGCACTTATTCTTTTTGTACTTCCATTGTCAAAGTCTACCAGGCATTAAAGCTGATATTACATCAGCATTGTATATGCTTTTCGAGCCATCATCTTTGTCTTTGAGTCTGCTTGTTACCATACATGCAATTCAAGTGTTAATTGTATTTACCTTGTCAATGTACTTGTTTTTTATGTAACATGCTTATGCCTGATTTAAAATGTTACATGTACTTACTGTCCTGTATCGTGTAACGAGGCTGTATGCTGTACTACTTACTGACGCTGTCCCACTACTGATGCTGCACCACTCAGCTGTTTTTCAACAAATTGTAAGTGCAGGAACTTCATAGATGTGCGTCTACTCAGGGTACTAGCTTGCTTGCTTGTAAAGATATTACAATTACTGATTTTTTTATCAATTCCAACTCAATTATCAATCTCATTTGTTACAGCACATAAAGTTGATGTGTGCTACTTTAATTTCATGTGTATACATTTGTGCATTTACATTTCATGGATGTACTTCTCTGATTTCACATATACACAGTGTTTCATTCACATTTACAAGTGTTACACGTATACATTTGTGGATTTACATTTTATGTATGTGCTATTTTAATTTCATGTGTACACACTTGTATTTACATTTCATGTATAATTTGTGCACAGTACTTATTCACACTTCCAAGTGTTACATGTATACATTTGTGTATTTACATTTTTATGTGCTTCCTTGATTTCATGTCTACTCAAGTGTTTATTGTGTCACATACATACACACATCTGTGTTATTAATTGCATTTTTTATGTGTTACATGTACATACAGTGTGCTTTGTTTAGTGTTTATGTATTTTTGGGGAAAGTTTAGTGTCAATTAATATTAGGTTAGGGCTCCCTTTTCATCCCTCAGCATTCCTGTTCTATCCTGTGTCCATCAATTGCCGATTGAGCATCCAAGATGGCATCACAAACGCTTCCTAAAAAGGTTCTTAATTTAATGGCCAAGTTGAAAGATGGTTGTACCGCCATTTCAAATTTTCTCACAGAAAATGAGCCACTCACCGTGCTCACGTGTGAACAATTAACTTTAAGAAAGGAATCGCTCATTAAAATTTTTGATAAACTTAACGATCTCACTGACAATGTTGATCCATCTGATGAGACTTCTTCTCAATTAGATGATATCTTAAATGGATATTATGATGTTCTCGCTGCAGTTAATGTGGCAGTATCTAATTACAATTCAGCTCTCGCTGACAATGATTCTGTTTCCAACAGATCAAGCCCTTCTGACTGTACCTCTAGAAGTTCTAAATGCAACATTAAATTACCTGAGATTAAATTGCCCACTTTTGATGGCAATCAAACTAACTGGCTTACATTTAAAAACATTTTCGAAGGCCTTATATGTCAAGATGACATGCCTAACTCTAATAAATTTTATTACTTATCAGGCTCACTTGTGGGACAAGCCAAGGATTTGTTGCACAACTTGCCTATTACCGATGACAACTTTACAGTTGCATGGGAACTATTGAAGCAACGATATGACTCTCCCAGAGCTATCGTTAGCATTCACTTAAATTCGATTTTAAATCCTCCTGCACTTGCAAAGGGCTCCGCTTCTTCTTTGCAAAATTTAATCGACTACTTTAGATTACATGTGAATGCAATTAAGAGCATCAAGGTTGATACTGACTTGTCAGATTTGTTGCTCGTTGCGCTAATTTCCAAAAGTCTTCCCACTGACATTCTCAAACAATGGGAACTGTCCTTGAATAGCAGTGAGCTCCCCACTTTCGATTCTTTACTTCAGTATCTAGAACTACATCAACGAAGTTTAAGAGTTTTTGACAATCCTGCTGTATACGCTTCAAATTCTCACGTTAATGACAAGCCTCACACCGCCAGGGCAGGCAACGTCAACAACACGGGAAGAAGTAAGGCACTAATTTGTCCAAAATGCAATTCTGAACATTTGATTAAGGACTGTCCTTCATTTTTACAATTGTTACCTAAAGCTCGTTATGACTTCATTGTTAAACAAGGTAGATGTTCTAGATGTTTTCACCCGAAGACCCATGGTCATTCTTGTACTACAAAATGTGCTATTTGTAGTAAAAATCACCACAAACTTTTGCATTTTGGTGATAAACCTCCTACTAATCAGCAAGCTGCATCAGCTGTTGTGACCAGTGCTGCCAAAGCAACCACTTCAACTCTCATTCCAACAGCTTTAGTAAGCTGTTCTTCTAATAATGGCAGGTCTAAATCTTTTGTTGCTCTTCTCGACTCTGGAAGTGGTGTTAATTTAATTACTTGGAGCACGGTAAATTCACTTAAGTTACCCACAACGAAGATGCCTGTGACTATTTCTGGTATTGGTCCGGAAGCTTTAACAAGCACTCACAGCACTACTTTAATAATTAAATCTTGTAATGTTCCTGATAGTTGGTCTTGTAAGATAAATTGTTCAATCGTGCATAGCATTCCTGGCACTCTTTCACATAGTTTTAATTGCGACAATTGGAATTTGCCTACAAATCTGGTCTATGCAGATCCTAACTTTGATAATATTAAACCCATCGATCTCTTGCTTGGTGCGGATATTTTCTTTGACATTTTACTGCCAGATAAGCTAACCAGATCCGATGGTGTTTACCCTGTGCTACAGCACACTAAATTAGGTTGGATTGTTGCGGGTCGTACCCCACTCTCCACTTCTCCCTCGCAAGCTCTCTGTAATCTGATTCAGACGCCTTTTGAGTTACCTGATCAGATCAAACACTTTTGGGAAGTAGAGGAAGTTTCCCCCATCCACCCAATTTTACATGAGGAAGAAATAGCAGAATCTCACTTCGTCGCTACTCACTCGAGAAACGCCTCTGGCAGATACTCGGTCAAGCTCCCTGTTAATTCTAAATTAAATTCATTAGGCGACTCCAAACCTCAGGCAATTAAACGCTTTCTGGCAATTGAAAAAAGGCTTGAAAAGGATCCCGAATTAAAACGAGATTACCATGAGTTTATTAACGAGTATATTCAATTAGGACATATGCAACCAGCACCCAGCTGTGGCAGTCTTATTAATTATTACATTCCTCATCATCCAGTGTTCAAACCTTCCAGCTCTACTACTAAAACTAGAGTTGTGTTTGACGCTTCGGCTAAAACCACTACTGGTATTTCTCTAAATGATGCACTATTAAATGGTAGCAAAATTCAAGACGACCTCTTTGATCTTTTACTTAAATTTAGAATTCACAAGATTGGCATTGCTGCTGACCTCAAAATGATGTTTCGCCAAGTTAATGTAGACCCATCTGACTGGAACCTACAACGTGTCTTATGGAGGGATTCTCCTTCTCAACCTATTCAGGATTTTGCCTTAACTACGGTGACGTATGGTTTAAAACCAGCCACCTTTCTTGCTGTTCGCACTTTGCATCAGCTGGCTACTGACGAAGGCACTGACTTCCCTATGGGCTCACGTGTGCTAACGTCCAATTTTTATGTTGATGATTTTTTACATTCATCTCCCAACCTGCATGCTGCCAAGCAAACTATCTCTGAATTAAACAGTTTGTTGGCAAAGGGTGGTTTTCTTTTACGTAAATGGGCTTCGAATGACAAGTCTGTTTTGTCAGATCTTTCAGATCACTTACTGGCCACGTCAGGTCACAAAATTTTCGAGTCCAAAGCCCCCGAAGCAGTATCCACTTTAGGTATTTCCTGGAATACTGTGACTGACATGTTCACCCTAGTGTTGTCAGACAAAATTAATTTTAATGTTACAAAGTTTACCAAAAGAACCATGCTATCTGTCATATGTTCTTTATTCGATCCACTGGGCCTATTGGCCCCTTGTATAATTGTTTGCAAACTGTTGTTTCAAAGACTCTGGGATTATTCCCTCAATTGGGACCAATCACTCCCACCTGATATCGCCCTTAAGTGGCAAGAAGTCTTTACGTCACTAATTGACATTCCCACAATTAATGTGCCACGTTGCATCCTGCCATCTGATTACTCTTCCGTCGAATTGCATGGCTTTTCCGACAGCAGCCTAATAGCCTACGGAGCAGTCATTTACGTACGCTCTACAAATGAACACGGTACATATACTGTAAATTTACTCTGTGCCAAATCTAAAGTAGTGCCCTCTAATATGAAGTGTAAGGGTGACACTGCGTTAACCATTCCTCGCTTAGAGCTCTGTGCTGCCGTCCTTCTGACCAAGCTTATGATTAAAGTTATTAAAATTCTTTCTCATGAACTTTCTCCTAACACTGTCCTATTATGGACTGACTCCAGGATAGTGTTGGACTGGATTCACTCACCACCTCTCAAGGGCAATGTGTTTGCGCGTAATCGTGCCCAGTTCATTAGGGAAAATGCAAACGGCTTTACTTGGCGTCACATTCAATCTTCACTTAATCCTGCGGATTTACTCTCGCGTGGCGTCAAACCTAAGGACTTGTTAAATTCGGATATTTGGTGGCACGGTCCACAATTCTTAACTCTTGAATCAACCTTATGGCCAGATGGCATTATTGTAACTGTCAATAACGCACCTGTGCTAGCCTGCAAACCTTGCGACTCGTACCTGAACGAAAGAGTATGCTCTTATTACAGCTCCTTTCAAAAACTACTTCGCGTCATGGCATACGTTCTTCATTTTATCACATGTCTTAAATCCGCCAAGTCAAAACTAATTTCGGATTCCACTAAACTCACTAAATCTCTTTCTGCTCACCAGCTTAATTATGCAAAATTAACATGTATCAAAATTGTACAACATCATGCCTTTCTCCCTGTGTTCAAGGCGCTCAACGACGGAGCCACATGTCCCTCTAGCAGTGGCCTCGTTTCGCTCAATCCTTTTATTGACAACGATGGCTGCCTGCGTGTAGGTGGCAGAATTTCAGAGGCCGAGCTGTCTTTCGACACTCTCCACCCTCTAATTTTACCTTCTCAACATCACCTTACTAGGGCACTTATTTATGACGCCCACTTAAAACTGGCCCATGCCAATGTTCAACTTCTAACGGTCTATTTACGACAGTCTTACTGGATAATTTCCATTCGGAAAACAATCAAATCTGTGATACGTAAGTGTATCACATGTTTTCGCCATGCTCCTACATCAGCACAACAGCTCATGGGAAACCTCCCAGCTATACGTGTGACCCCATCTCCCACCTTTGGCATTGTGGGGGTGGACTATACAGGACATTTTTGGCTTAGACATGGAATTCGCGGCAAATCCCGCACCAAGGTGTACCTTGCCCTTTTCGTGTGTATGGTCACCAAAGCCGTACACATCGAAATAGTCTCTTCTTTAACTTCAGAAGCCTTTTTAATGGCCCTTAAGCGATTTGTTTCGCGACGCGGCATTCCCACTAATATTTTTTCGGACAACGCTACCACCTTCGTGGGAGCCAATACACGGCTGCATGCCCTTCACAACCTTTTCAAATCTCTAGCTTTTCAAAAACAAATTATTGATTTCTGTTCTAATTCCTCCATTGATTGGACATTCATTCCACCCAGGTCCCCTCACGTTGGCGGCATCTGGGAAGCCGGCATCAAAATCCTAAAACGTCACTTGCTACGTGAAATAGGCGAAGCCGTGCTTTCTTATGAAGAATTGTTAACTACTATAACGCATGTTGAGGCAATCTTAAATTCCAGACCTCTCATACGTCCTACGGATGACGCAGCTGAGTTCAATTATCTCACGCCCGCTCATTTCTTAATTGGCAGACCCCTCATAGCCCTGCCCGATCCCAATGCACTACAGCAGCAATCTGTACGCTGTCATTGGAATCGAACTCAAAATGCACTTGCCAATATTTGGACGCGCTGGACGAAGGAGTATCTGTTATCCCTTCAACAACGCTCCAAATGGACAGCTGTCTCTCCTAACATCAAATCGGGCACACCCGTGTTGTTAATTGATGACAACCTCCCTCCCCTTGAGTGGAGGTTAGGGGTAATCACCCAAACCTTTCCCAGTCGTGATGGTCGCACTCGAACTGTTCAAGTTCAAACCAAGGCAGGCTCCTTTGTGAGGCACGTGCATCGCTTGTGTCCTCTACCTATTCACGATTAAGTACATGTCATTCATAGTTATTAGTGCTAGTTATTTAGGGTTATTTTGTTTATCATTTGTTAGTTGTAAGATTCACTGTGTTGTATTGTAAATTTGTTAGTAGTTAGGATTCTGTATTATATTAAGATTTTTTTGCATTGTTGCACTTACGCCTCTCCGAGGTCTTACTATGCCACTTACGATGTCTTACTGTGTTAAGATTTCTTGCATTATTGCATTTGCAACCTCTCTGAGGTGCAATCTCTCACATCTCATCCGAGATATGCCTCATTAGCCTTTGCTATGGCAACATTTTGCATTTTCGCATTTGACACCTCTCCGAGGTGCATTCTCTCACATCTCATCCGAGATATGCCTTATTAGCTCTGCTATGGCAACATTTTGCATTACTGCAATTGCAACCTCTCCGAGGTACTAACGTCTCATCCGAGATATTGCCTTATTAGCTCTGCTATGGCAACATTGCTGTTTAGTGTTAGTTATTCAGAGTCAGTAGATAGGTTGGTCGTTAAGATTTTTGCATTATTGCACTTGCTACCTCCCCGAGGTGCAACATCTCATCCGAGACATGCCTCATTGCCTCATGCCCTTATGGCAACATTTCGCATTACTGCACTTGTCACCTCTCCGAGGTGCCCCATCTCCTTCGAGATGTTCTTTATCAACCTTAATATGTTAAAACTCTGCATTTGCACCTGCCACCTCTCCGAGGTGCACAACTCACTCAAGGACAGTCTCCTCATTTTTGAGCTACAGAGTCATAGCTACAGAGTCATAGCTACAGAGTCATAGTTACAGAGTCATAGTTACAGAGTCATAGTTACTGAGTCATAGTTATTGAGTCATAGTTACAGAGTCACGTTTACTGACTCATGATTATTTAGTGCTGATCCAAAACTATTGTCTTATTTGCTTATTATTGTATTAGTTATAAGATTGATTTTACTATTATATTGTGCTTGTTAGTCGTCAAGACTGCATTTCCGTGTTTACCACCTGCGTCTGCCACCTTGGTAGGCACTCGTTGTCATTTTATTTTCATTTCTGCCACCCTTTCGAGGTGCCCGATCTCATTCAAGATCTTCGTTATTCATTTTTTCATTTCTGTCACCCTTTCGAGGTGCTCGATCTCATTTGAGATCACTTTATTATGTTAAGATTTCTAATCTTATCATCACGTCAGCTCACTTACTGCATTTCCGCTTTTACCACCTGCGTTTGATGCAATTTTATTTTTCGATGACATTTTTGCCACCTCTCCGAGGTGCTCAATCTCATTCGAGATTACTTTATTATGTCATTGTATTATTATGTATTATGTCAGATTACTTTACTACATCTTGTGCTATCGCACTTGCCACCTTTTCGAGGTGCTTATTTGTCTAAGGTCAATTATGCCCTTCTAATACTACATTCACTATTACGGCTACATTCACTATCCTTGCCACATATCTCCATACACCCTACCACTCCCATCTATACCTAACTACCTAGCTTGCCCTAACATCTTTTTTAGTCGGACGACCTAGTCGTCCTGTGGGGGTGTATGTCAGAGCAAGCTGTTTTTTATTTCATAATTATATTTATTCAAAGACGCACATTTTTTGAAGTTCTTGCACAATGGTGCAACTCCTCAGAATTACGCTTCCAAGTAAGCTTTCAGATTGCCACGTGCGGCAGTGCCTCGCTTCTTGGTAATCCGCTCACGCGACAACGTTGCCCAACGGACTCGCGGCAACCGCCGAGCGCAGCTGCACACTTTGGGATTCCCAGAATTTTCCAGTCTCATATGGCGCAACAGCGAACTTCGTTGCACACGGCACGCCGGCGGCGCAACCGCCTCGCCGAGCGGCGTTGCAACGGAAAACTCCAGTCTTGGTCGTGAGCTGGAGCTGGGTGGTCGCCTCGCTGCCCTCCTCTCTCACATGCGGTGCCACTGCAGTCCTGCTGGTGGTGCTGTGCGAGACGGACGTGCCATGCCGTTCTCTGCATATACAGCGCCACTACTTCGGTAACCGCCTGGACTCCGTGTGGAGCGAATGCTATTCCGCTCTGCATGTAATAATTGCTCCTCCTGCTGAGCAATTTTCTGCTTCTATAACGTGGCTGGCGAGCATGCTGTCTCGCCGCACAACTTTGCGGCCATTCTTGCCGTCTACATTCAATGCTGCTACTGGTGACTATCGCGCCCTAATTACTTGCCGCATTCAACTACATTTTGTGTTCATGCTTGTGTGGCAATCTCAATTAATCATTCTACAAACTGTGCTGCTTGCCACGTGATTTAACTATACTTTGTGTTCATGCTTGTGTGGCAATCTCAATTAATCATTCTACAAACTGTGCTGCTTGCCACGCGATTTAACTATATTTTGTGTTCATGCTTGTGTGGCAATCTCAATTAATCATTCTACAAACTGTGCTGCTTGCCACGTGATTTAACTATACTTTGTGTTCATGCTTGTGTGGCAATCTCAATTAATCATTCTACAAACTGTGCTGCTTGCCACGTGATTTAACTATACTTTGTGTTCATGCTTGTGTGGCAATCTCAATTAATCATTCTACAAACTGTGCTGCTTGCCACGTGATTTAACTATACTTTGTGTTCATGCTTGTGTGGCAATCTCAATTAATCATTCTACAAACTGTGCTGCTTGCCACGTGATTTAACTATACTTTGTGTTCATGCTTGTGTGGCATTTGTGACTAATTATTTTTTACAAACTGCATCGCCGACATCATGTGCCTAACTGGTGCCTTGTATTCTCGCTGGTGCTCACTTACGGCACATACAATCTCCTATACTACACCTGCCTGAAAACGGGCCCGGGTTAGCTGCCCGCCCGTAAATCACACCAACCTCAGCAAGATGCAAGAGAAACAAGTTCTGTGCTACCGCACTAATATGGTCCCATGTCATGGGCAAAATTGTATATTTACATTGTGATTTTGTGTGCTGCAACCCCTTTGTTCCTTCTCCCCCTCATGGTTTAAGATGTACTTTGTTTTAAATAGAATATATGTTTACATGATTTAATTTACAACTTTTATGGTAACAAGCATTCTCTTCCCACTCCTATCCTTGCAGTCCCAGACCTGCAAGGGTGATTATAACCTGTTTTCTCATTACAGGAGTCTGGGTGGTCCTTCGAACTTTAATTAAATCTAACTGGAGCTATTCTAGGAATGTTTGGGAAGGGGTCGAAGCCTCATTACTTCACAACCAGTCCACTTTGCTCGACCCGCCCATCCAACCTTGCCGCCACTGAAAATGTCCGCCGCAGACGTGGACGAAACGTTTGGACCTTCAATGCCAACTGGACCAGAGCCTACCAGCTCGGCAAATTATCTTTTATTACACAATCAACTATAACTAAAGGCGACAAAGCATGTTATATTTTAACAACCCTTGTTCACTTTCTCGCACAAAATGATGAAGAGAACATACTGTACGAGTAATCGTGCGCCGGAAAACGGCGAATTATCGACACAAAAACTCTTATTGCCTGGTCCTGATACGGAAACACTGGATAAATCCAGTTGCTAAATATAGGGGGAAATACTCTAACTCGTGGTGCAGCCAAAATCAAAATTTTGTGCATCCTTCATACCAAAAAAATCGATTGACGCCAGAACGTCTGTCTGTCCGTCTGTGCAAAACGCTAGCGCATAAACCGTGCAGCCTATTTTCTCAAAATCTGATATTCCCCAATCGTTGTAGCTGATGTCACGAACCTTGGAAATTGAAATCGATATTTTAGTTTAGCGACGTACTTTACATGAAGCCCCTAGGATATTTTAAAAAATTTCAAAAAAATGGCACCAAATTGTTTGATTAAATTTTGTTGTTAAATAATGCAAAGGACGTTTAAGTGAATGGTGCAGGTGTCATTTTCGTTGGCATCCCCTCTTTTTTGAAAATGGGAAAACAAATGTTGTAACATCAAAATTGGAGATAGACATTTTTGTCTCACACAAAGTCTGTTCAACAAAATTAGCTCTTTAAAAAAAGGTCACGTAACATTTTGTAAGTAGTTTTTGTGCACTGAATACAATGACCTCTGTACCACAAACCTATGGTTATGTTGGAAAGTTCAGGGGGGGCAGAACCAACCACATTCATAAGAAGTTTTTTCCTAAGGGTTTCCACTAACTCTCAGGGGGAGTTTGTGAATGAGGCCTATTTTGTGTGGTAATGTTCGCCATCCGTACACTTTGTATACTTCATTAAGGAAATACTTATATACTATATATAAGTTAATATATTGTAACACCCCCACTCATCTACCGGCGACGTGGGATCGTCGGAAAATGCGCGGTTAGCGGCCCGGTCTTAGCTCAGTCGGTTCTACTACCCTTACCTATTTAAAAATTAGGTGATGGAAGGATTTGTTAACTAAATTCATGGGCATTCAAAATAAACAATTTGGTTACTGATAAAAAAGACAACGTTTATTCCTGGACAAAGCTGTACCAGGGAAGTTACATTAATAAAAAAAGAAAGAAAAGATTGAATAAAGAAAAAATAAAGATTAAAATTAAAAGAGAGCTTACAAATAGAGAAGAATACAAAATTATTTTATAGTTCGAATTACAGAGTTGTCCCTGAGGACCTTTCTGTGCCTTAGCGCGGCACCGCTTTGACAATAGTTTCTAAAGAGCTTATTGCCCCTGTTTACGTTGCCTGTCGCCCTCCGTGGCAGATGCGTTCAATAGGCCTGGGTGCGCGCGGCGAAGCTTGCGGGCGGCCTTCTCTGGAATGCGGTCGGGGCGCGCGCCCTCACCAGCAGGGCGTCGGCGGTGGCTGGTGGCGGCTGGCGGCGTCTGGTGGTGTCTGGCGGTGGTCAGTGACGTCAGCGAAAGGACGTCTGGAGGCTGCTTCGGCGGAGCTTGTAGATAGCCGGGGATATCGCCCCCGATCGCAGGTGCGGAGCACAACAATGTCTCCCTCTGCGTATGCGATTCCTCTCGAATAAAAATTTCAGTAATTGCGAAATCCTGCAGCGAATTCGCAGTGACAAAGGATTCGACAATTCCCTTATAAGTGCTTTTTCACTTCCCCTCGAATCAAAACTTCGATTCAATCCCCGTCCCCAGAGGTGCACACCACCTCTCTCTAAAAAATTCTTCTCCCTAAGTCCCCCCAAAGGTGCTCGCACCTCTTCCCGTGACTGACTCCCGCCCTAGCAGTAGAAGAAGTAGTAATGTAATGTCGGTTTTTCTCTCCCTCAAGTATAAAGTTAACTTCCATCCCCCCACCCTTTCTCCTCGTATGTTCGAGTTCTCGATGACGATCGCGTCGCTATTGGCCAAAGGTGATGGCGTCTTACGCAAATTCATGCCAATAAGCTTCAGCTGATTCTGGAAATTTTCCATTTTCTGTTTCAGTCGCTCCATGGTATCTTTCTCTGTCGTCTCGAAAGTAGGCCACGTCTCTGAAGGGGCTTCCCGGCTACTGAATTATTATCTTGTGCTTCCCCGATCACGGTGACAGGCGTTTCAAAAACGTTCCGGACGGGGTCGCAGCGGAGCGCCTAAGAACTCACCCTTTCTTCGGCCGTCGGGGTGCCATAAACTGCTGAAGTGGGTGAGGGGGCTCGCGGCAGCTGCAAGAAGGGGGCTGTGCACGTGACGCCGTAGGTTTTTTCTTCAGAAAATATTCTTTCTTAAATTCCACATTATTCTTATTTAATTTATTTAAATAATTCGGTACCGCTAATATATATATATATATATATATATATATATATATATATATATATATATATATATATATATTGTGGCGTCACCAATTAATTAATATAATTTTATTATGGCATCGCCAATAACAAAGTAATTCCTACAGCTGGAAATAGCTCGCGTCGAGAAAGAAGTGGGTCAAAGGGACGCGGCCTCCACCGCGACGGTTCCCTTCGCTAGACAGGGAGGCCCACCCCCCGACCGCGCACAGGTCTTCTTTCCAGAGGCAACTGGTTTATTGCCCCTCATAAACAGACATAAAGGCCCAGGCCGAAGACCGGCCGAACAAAGCGCCACCCTCGCGTTCTTTCTGTTGCCGCTCGACCAGGGAATGCCAGCCCCGATGGAGTTGGGCCGGGTGTCAATTAGGCGAGGAAGACACATTTACGACGCGTCGTGAGCGAAACCTTTCTTGGCCATCAAACTGATCCCTTCTCGGACAATGCTAACTCCTCACATTCGTTCTGGCACGCGTCGGGGCACGCGACGGGCACCAGAAGTCCCGCGGGAGTTGTTTCTCTCTAAATACAGTAGGGTGTCGATTAGCCCATGACGGTCCGGGAATCCGGGAATCGGGAATCCGTGAAATGCGCTTTTACGCGTGCACGTGTCCCGACAGCTGCGATCAGCTCCCGGAGTAACTGACAAAGGGAAGCGAGTGAGAGAGCGAAGCCAGCGACAGACAGAGAACATTTACGGAAAAATACAGAGAAATCGACACGAGATTGGTTAATCAGAATCCTGCGACGCAGCCACCCTCGGCCAATGGGAAGCTTCGCCATGAGGGAAGGGAGAAATTTGGTGCCAGGAACAATTTGGGAAGGGGAAAGGAACTTCTTTTATAAACGCGATGCAGAGTAGGAATGAGACACCTTTTTGTAAAATTTCTTCGGAGGAACACTTCTAAAAATTTCTTCGAAACGAGACTTCTTCTTAGATTTGTTGAAGAGACTACTTCTAAGATTTTCCGGCGAACTTCACTTGTAAATTCCTTCGACAGTCTCGACTTGTAAAATTTCTTCGTGGAACTTCGAAATTTTCGTTACATGAGAACTTCACTTCTAAAAGTTATCCAGTCATTCACGATCGGGATGCGAGTCTGGGAAAAGACTTTCCCACAGCCGAATTAGTCAGGACGCGACTCGTAAATTGTTGCGGAGAAAACTCGGGCGGGAAACTATCGGATCCCGCGCCGTTTTCGCTTCGGCCCGCCAACCTTGCCGCCTCTCGTCCCGGGCTAAGTGACAGCCCTTTTCGCAACGTCAACGCCCGTGGCCACTCGTCCCCTCTGAGCCTGCTGGAGCTGACAACCTGGAATCGCCGCTACCTGAGCGAGAGAAGACGCGCCGCAGAAGATCAGCAACCCGGAGCCGCCGCCGCCTCTGCTTTGAGGCTGCTGCCTCGGCCCGCCCACGAAGACCAGCAGCCATTGGTGATAACTATGAGACGATGCCGTCTCACTGAACAATTATAACAGCGAAAAACTGCAAGTGGCCGCGCTCAGGCCCAGCAGAATTAACCACTTGTAATTAGTTCACAGAGTAATTTTAGTAAAAAAACTTGCGTCGCCCATTGCGACATTGTAATTTCCCTGGTAGCTTTTGGTGCCAGAAATAAACTGGTATTCGTTACAAATGACTCTGTGTTCATTCCTGACCTCCCATCTCTTCCATTCAGTTAATTTCAGGAGCTGAACCTGGCGCCCTCCCCCGCTGGTATTACATTCGGCTGGTCCCTAGTCGGGCTAGTTTAGGCGACTTGATCGCTTATATTACATTTGCCTGGTCCCAACGTGGGGCTAGTTTAGTGCATCATTAGGTTTATATTACAATATATATATATATATATATATATATATATATATATATATATATTGTGGCGTTAAGGGATTGTGCGACCCCATAACACCACCGTCTCGTATTATGAACACCCGCAGGCAGCGAGGAGAGCAAGCGCAGAAATCAGAGTACCTAAACGCGCAGCCTGGTATCCGTTGCCCGTACTAATCAAAGGCGAACTAGCAAGCAACGTTTTTCCTTGTGAAGGGTTGTGAGAGGAGAAGTACCCCGCCACTGAGAATTTTCCCAGGCGTCACACCATAAATACCCAAACCCCCAAGCGGAAACTCTCTTTTGATTGTCGCCGTTCGTCGGGTAAGCAGCATTTTATCACCGCTCGTTAACGTCAGCTTAGATATTGTTTTCCGCCGCAACGACTGCTAGATGGGAGTTTTCGGCGTCGAACAGACGTGCTAGTTAGTCGTCCGCGACATAGTGAAGAATTAGTAAAGTGTTTCTTCAATTAACATCACGGGAAGTAAAAGTTACCCGTTGTAAGAAAAGCATTGAAAGTTCTTGTTTAACGGAGTAAAAGTAGCAACGAGCGAGGAACTTGCACTAGTATTCAGGGAAGTGCAAGGGACATTTTTTCACAACGTGGGCGTAGTCAGAGGCGCCGGTAGCAGTCGAGGGAGAAGAGGCCGACTAGGAAGGACGGAAGAGGACCCGAGTAGACAGGAGAAGAAGAGGCCGACTAGGAAGAACGGAAGAGGACGCAAGAAGGCAGCGTAGACGGCGGCGAATCCCGTCTCGTACGACGCAGAAGCTGGGACCGAGCGACGTCGGTGCAGAAGCCAGCGCACGACCATCAAGGCCAGGAAGCGGGCAGTTTTCGAGGTAATGCTAGGAACTGCGGAAAGTAGGTCAAGTTCACGTCGGCAGGGAAAATACTAGTATAGGAAAGTGTTAGGAAATTGAGGACACGGGTGGCAACAATTTGCAGCATTGTAGTGGGAGATTTTTGATGCGCTATTGCCTGCCTTAAACATTCTATTTGGAACATTTATTATTCTGCTATTAGCAGTAACAGTTAAGTTATAATTGAGAGTAGTGCACTTGCCCACATTTTGTTCTTTGCATGTATTTTTTTTTGAAGCAAGAGATTGTAAATAGAAATTTGGTTTCATGTGCAAATGTAATTAGGATAGCATAAATTTAGATATAATTAATTCTCCAAGGGAATTCCCAGTGTAGATTAGGGTAATTATTTCAAAGAGTCAGTTTTGGAGTAAATTATGTGTTCATTCATTTAATGTGCTGTAAAGGATTCTATTTGTGTTTTTGATTTTTCTTTGTAAAAGTGTGATTCTATTCTTGTTTTTTTTGTCATTAACTTATGCCACAAAGTTTATGGGTAAATTATAAGCTCGTTTATGTGCATTTTGTGTGATTTTATTGTGTCAAGGGTTCAAACCTTTCTCGCAAACTGAAGATCCTGCTCCCTAGATTTAAAGCTCGCTTCACGAGCAAATATCTTGTCAACCCCTCCACGGTTCATGCTGCTGTTTGTGAAGGTACAAGTTGTGTGGAAGGTGGGTTTGTTAGAATATATATATATATATATATATATATATATATATATATATATATATATATATATATATACTAGCTGACCCGGCCACGCGTTGCTGTGGCTAAAGTTTTTGTTATATTACATTATAGTAAACAATCTAAGAGGAACAATAAGAGAACATCAGTCACGGAGTCCACTATGCTTTTTCACACAGATGGTATTTGTAAAAAAATATGGTGATCTCCTTATTTGACTTTCTACTACTATAACCCTTTAGTACAATGAAATTATTTACCAATAAAGACGAAAATATTGATGTTGGTATACAAATTCACTGGATTGAGATTTGAAGGGGAAGTACGTTGAACACAATTAATTAAAATGTTCTTACACTTGATATTAAGCAGAAATCAATAGGTACAAAATAAAAATTTATCAGATTTATTATTTCCATTTAATTTGTATAACAAATATAAGTACTATTCAATTATAAATACTTTCAAATTCAATTTAATTTAACACCAATCGGTGCACAATGTTTTTGGTTAACCTGTCTTTAGCTAACACAAATATATTAGACGGTTTCCCAACACGTGAACACGCAACATATAGTTGCCCATGAGAAAAACATGGATTTTCCAAATCTAAACCACAAATGGACATTGTTTGACCTTGAGATTTATTTATAGAAATGGCGAAAGCTAAACGAATTGGAAACTGTAGCCTTTTGAAGGGTATGGTAGAATCTGATGGTATCATCGGAATACGTGGCAGCAGGACCACTTTTCCTTTAAACTTCCCAGCCAAAATGGTTGCTTCAAGAATGTTTCCGGTGATCTTTTTGATGACCAAACGCGTACCGTTACATAATTGAGGTGGATTCAAATTACGGAGGAGAATAATAGTGGAACCAATCTTTAATCGAAGATTATGTGGTGGCATTCCAGGGATATCTAATGAATTTAAAAATTCAATCGGAAAATTTACACTTTCATTTTCATCAACAACAGTATCGATTGATTTAAAAGACATCATATCGCCTGGTAATAACTGTAGTATCTGGAAGTTAATTTCGTCAACATCAACGTTTTTGGCTGCCAAAATCGCCCGTTGACTAAGCCATTCATGATTCAAATAATTATTCTGTATATCCGGGAAAATACACTGAATCAATTCATTTTTATCCTGAACAACAGTGCAAAAATTGTCTGGTAGTTTAATGCATTGCGTATTTGGTTGCAGTTCTATTTTACCGTTCCCAATATCTAGTAGTTGTTCGGAAAATATTTGTGCTGATGGATCATTTTGCAATTGTACTCGCATATTTATGGTCAATCGAAGTGTTTCAACACTTCGCCATAAGAATTATTGTTTCAAACATGCATTAATCTCATCAGCGAAAGTAGAGCGAGGTATAACCGGTAAGGTCTGCCGGAAGTCACCAGACAAAAGTAAGATAGCACCACCGAAAAGATTATTATTGCTGTTTAAATCTTGCATAGTTCTGTTTAATGCTTCAAGTGAATATTTGTGTGCCATTGTGCACTCATCCCAAATTATTATAGAACTCTTCCGCAACACTGCAGCTATTCCACTATTCTTTTTGATGTTACACATTGCATCTGGTTTATTATGAACGTCCAATGGCAGCTTGAATGTTGAATGTGCTGTTCGCCCACCATCCAGTAAAGTAGCCGCAATGCCTGACGATGCTACTGCTAATGCGATTTTTTGTTGCGACCGTATTTTGGCAAGAATCAACGATATTAAAAATGTCTTACCGGTTCCACCGGGTGCATCCAAGAAAAAAAAACCGCCTTGTTCAGCAGCAACAGCCAGCATAATCCGATCATAAATAATTTTTTGTTCTGCTGTCAGTAATGGTTCACTGTTCATGATAATTGTTGCTAAACTTTCATGGTCATATTGATTTTCTCGTTGTAAATCGGTATTGACTAAGTCGGTGGCTGGACGATTAGGTGATGGCATACCATAATGATTAAGTGGTAAATTTGAAATAAGAACACATAAATCCTCGATCAAGACCAATGCTTCATTGTACATCTCTGGTGTATAATCTATGTTTTGGCATTGATTTGTTTGTCTAATTCGGTGCAATATGTCTTCTGTCATACAATTTTTATATTTTTCCCACAAAGTTTGTGCTTGCGAGGGATAACATGTCGTCAAAATAATTGCAAACAACTGACGAATGTTA
The DNA here is from genome assembly GCA_038098605.1 of Gryllus longicercus. Lineage (NCBI taxonomy): Eukaryota > Metazoa > Arthropoda > Insecta > Orthoptera > Gryllidae > Gryllus > Gryllus longicercus. The sequence continues at coordinate 642,187 of JAZDUA010000364.1, read as the reverse complement.
TTCGGTGTTGATGTCAACGCAGCATCAGCAAGCGTTAAGTCCCAATGGTTATCGTCTTCTAGCAATTGCAGTTCACGACATGCATCCTGGTATGTATTGAATACTCGACCATTAACTGTTCGTAAAAATTCAAAAGACGTTGGTCCGGGAACATTCACCAATAACAAACGTAAATAGAAGCACTCACGTTGCTTTGGATGTACCGTGTAAAGTCTCCCCAATGTCTTAGCTTTGAATATGCCTGTAATGGAAGGATGTGGTTTTCCTTGTTTCCGTGGCTCCCATTTTTTACTGGATTTGTTCCATGTGAAATAACGTGGAACATCACCAAACACCAATGTCTTCGCGAATTGGCCAAAAACATCAGGTTTTTGACACAATGTAAAAAATTCAGTTAGAGTCGTTTTCGGAGCTTCGAACGCTCTTTGGAGAACATTTTTTTCAGTGAAGTATACACGTTGACCGTTTTCAAGATGTATTGCCAGATGTTGGACAGCAGGATCTCTTTCGTGGATGGGAAAGCTGAGAATATGCCAAATAGCTTCATTGCTGCTAATGTATCTGCCCATTTGGTATCGTGCTATTTCGTCATTTTTATTTATGTTTTGTACTTCAAATATGGCCAAATCACTGCCTTTGTTTACATATTTACAAATATACTTAATTGATTTAACAGAACTGCAAAGCTCAACATTGATATGAGCTTTGTAAGTTTTTGAAAGTAGTGGTGAGTATGGTACCACCCACTGATTATCAAACTCAACTTGATTTGGAAAGTTCGGCAGTCGCATTGTAAATGTGTGGCCACCATTCTCAGTACTTCTGCGGCGATACATTGGATAACCATCAATATCCGTGATCGTGTCATTCGTATACGGCTTTGGGAATTTTTTTTTACATTTTCCATTTTCCATGCACGGTGACGTCATGTTGAAAGCACCGCATGGCCCATGGATCATGTGTTTGGTGACAATATCAAATAATTCTTGATCAATTAATAGGTCTGGAATTTCGGCTGAAATTATTTGATCGATTTCTTCAGGACGGATTCTATCTTTAAGCCAAACCAAAATGTGGGCATGAGGCAAACCTCGCTTTTGCCACTCTATCGTATACAGCCAACAACGTGTGATACCAAAAATTGAATATTTAACAATAAAATCAATTAAGGATTTCAATTTTTGTTTAAACACACGTGCAGTTAAATCATGACGATGAATGGCTTGTTGTTCTGGCAATAGTAAAGTTTGTATCTCTTCCCAATTCGGATTACATGTGAATGTAATAAATAAATCCGGTCGGCCGTAATGACGTACGTAAGTCATCGCATCTTGTATGTATTCCTGCATGTTCCGTGGACTGCCGATGTAGCTTGAAGGTAAAATGAAAGCATTACCGATGTCAATGGGATTTAAATTTCCATCGATGTTTCCAGCAACAGCATCTCGTAAGTGAATATATTCTTCCGATCGTAGTTTTGCCTGGTTGAATCGAAGGAATCGCAAGCGTTCGCTTTCGACCTTAGCATACATATCAACAATGTATTGATGGAACAGCTGACGATATCGAAGGATATAATTGTCTTGATGTTGTCTAACCATTATTCGGTGTGCGTAGTAGTTCATTGAGCTAACTTTATTATTTCTGTAATCACCTAAAAAAATAAAAAATTAAATGCAATACGAAATTAAAATCTATACATACAGTAAGAAAGTAAATAGATAATTGTAAAATTTACCGGTATTTGGATCATACTGTTTGATATTAAGGTGATATTCATCTTGTCCTTGCCAAAATATCAATGGATATTGTAGTGCGTCATATGAACGGTGTAGATCCGAAATCGTACTGACAGTGTTGTCTCGCCGTGTAATTTTTATAGATCTTTTGTCAACTGGATCACCAACCATGATAACAGCAACCTCATCAACAGTTGGAGCGTTGAATCTACCAGCATGTTCACCTAATGGTACTTTGTCGGCTTTTATGACGATTTGATAATTGTCATTTTGCAGTCGTGGCGAAACTCTTTTGATCAATTGAATTAGTTGATTGTGATCTTCTAAAAAATTTTCCAATAATATCACAATTGCTCTTTCCTCTGCTTGTTCAATAAAATTATACAGGCACCGAGTCGTCACGCGCTCTTCACAATCGCCCATAAAATAAATTTGAAGAAATTTTGGATTGTTATCAGGCATTGGCATCAGTGATCCGATTTTATGGTACACCTGGCCTTGAATTTTGAATGTAGTTTCAAAATTACGTCCATCGGATGCACGATCGCAAATTTTAGTTGCCCCAAATGACGTCATTTGGAAGCAAGAATTAAATTTGCGTATCTTACGCAAAAATAATTTGGAATCATCTGAATTGCCAGTAAGAAGGGATAATAAAGGCTCCGGCGGAGCGGGTAGAGGTGACAGCACAACTTTTCCTGATGCGCAGCACATGCCGGCTGCTTCATTCCGAAATTTCAATGCCTGACAATATTGACATACTTTATCCATTCCACCGATAGCAATTTTTGAATGCGCCGAGTAGTTAATATCTGGTGCATATTCAAAGGCAAGCCGAACGAATGATGCACGTGTTAATGAGCGGCTGATCCGTTGCCTTTGTCGATCTAGTCCTCGTATTGTAGCTATGTTTCGTTCTCGTGCCGCTCTTGTTCTCGTAATATTCTGTTGCAAACGTTCGTCACGCTGTTCTTGAGATTCTTGTGTACGACTTTCTGCAGTCCTGATTCTTTGAGCTGCATTTCTTGTTTCGATTTGTTCTGGTAATTGCTGAGCTCTTTCAACACGTTTGCGTCGTGACCCTTTGCTGCTCGCGTTGTTGAGGTTAGATTTTTTCGGTGGCATTTGACTGAAAATAATAATAATAGTTTAAATATTAGAAAGAGGAACTGAAAAACATGTTATCATAGCACATTGAAATAATAAGTGCAAAATAATTTTAAATGGAGGTTAAATAATCTTAATATATATAAATCTCGTGTCACAGTGTTCTTATGATATTCTCTTGAATACGTTCGTTACACTGTTATTGAGATTCTTGTGCATGACCTTCTGCTGTCCTGATTCTTGGAGCTGATTTTTTACCATAGCAGCGCCATCTATTGATTACTTACTCAACCCAGTCGAACATTCACCAATAACAAACGTAAATAGAAGCACTCACGTTGCTTTGGATGTACCGTGTAAAGTCTCCCCAATGTCTTAGCTTTGAATATGCCTGTAATGGAAGGATGTGGTTTTCCTTGTTTCCGTGGCAGCACAACGCGTGCAACGCGTGGCCGGGTCAGCTAGCTGATTGTTGTATTCTTAATATATATAAATCTCGTCTCGTGTCACAATTTTTGTCCTCAATGGACTCCTAAACCACTTAACCGATTATAATAAAATTCGCACACCATGTGCAGTTCGATCCAACTTGAAAGATAGGATAGTTTAAATCTCAAATTATAGTCGCAATTTTAATTTATTGCTAATTATTTGTCTGTTATTATTTGACAGTCACAATTATCTACAATTATTACAACAATCAAATTTGTAATAAAATAGCAATAAATTAAAATTGCGACTATAATTTGAGATTTAAACTACACTATCTTTCAAGTTGGATCGAACTGCACATGGTGTGCGAATTTTATTATAATCGGTTAAGTGGTTTAGGAGTTCATTGAGGACAAACATTGTGACACGAGATTTATATATATTAAGATGAATGATATTTTGATATCTTTATTGTATGATATAGGCAATTTTATGTCATCATTACGGTTTTCATGAACGAAAATATCTTTATTTTCTATATTTTACGGGTAGGAAGACGCCGAAAAATTGACTTTTTGCAATTTTCGGAAAATCAGGTATTTCAACGAAAATGAGATCTATACTATTGTCTTAAGCGTCCATTCCACTCTCTGACAACAAAATTCAATCAAAAAATTTGGAACCTATTTTTTAAATGTCCCAGGAGCTTCTAGTAAAGTACCCCACAACATTAAAATATCAGTTTCCAATTCAGGGGGCTGCGACATCAAGATTGATTGCGGAATATCAATTTTGGAGAAAATCGGGTGAACGGTTTAGACGGCTTGGCGTTGACCACATTCGAACAGACGGAGGGACAGACAGGCGTTTTGCAGTCAATCACTTTTTCGGTTATCTAGGACCCACCAAACACGAATTCTCAGTATGCGACGTGTTAGAAGAAGTAATTTACTATGTACGGGGACACATTTTCGTTAGTAGACCAGGTATTGAGGGTTTTTGTGTCGAACAATTGGCTGTTTTTTTTTCGAAACTTTACAATACTGCGTAAGCAGTAGCGAGAAAGAAAAAAGGACGCAGGCACACCTATTTGTTGGTGTTTAAGTTCAGCGATGCAAACACTAGATTCATCAGAATGTCCGTAGGGGTTGTCCATCCGCCACTTCGGCCGGGTCAAGGGCTAACAGAAACACGAGCGCACACTTCATGGCATCAGACGTGTCGAGCTGTTCGTGAAAAAAATCACATACAAGTATATGCCATTTCAGGGTTCATCGTTTATACCGACCACGCGCGTATAGAAGTATTCGACTGTTCATAAAGAGAGCTATTAGAGCGGTGCAATTATTGTTGATACGGTCCACTGCACGAAATACACGCGAAGGTAACTGGACGTAATTTGTAACTGCGGCTCTCACACCAAGATCTTTCACAAACTCGCACACTTGTGCTAAATTAATGCTAAGCGAGTCCTAGACATCTTTGCAAATGGGCGAAAAATGGGGAATTTCAACGTTTAAAACATTGTGGGTGGGGGACAGAGTCGAACCCCTCGTAATTCAAGCAGAAGAAGAAGAAAAAGCCAAGGAGCACAAGAGGAAGGAAAGCTACACCATCTACATCTACAAGGTGCAGGAGCAGGTCCACCCTGACACCGGCATCTCCAGGACGGCGATGAGCATCATATACACCTTTGCCAATGACATTTTCGAGCACATCGCCGCCGAGGCTTCCCGCCTGGTGCACTGTAAGCGCACTCCATAACCTCGAGGGAGATCCAGACCGCTATGCGTCTTCTGCCCGGAGAGTTGGTACAGCACACCGTCAGCGAAGGCACTAAGGCTGTCACCAAGTACACCAGTTCCAAGTAAGCTTGCTCTTGTTTCAGCTCCGCTTTACTTGCACAGCGTTGGTGTTTGGGTGTAACTAAATTTTTAAAAAAATGCAGTTGCGGCACACCCTGGTGTGGTAGGAACAGATAATTTTTGCCAACTATTAGACGAATGGACAATATAGAGAGCGTATTGGAGGCACTTACTCTCTCTGATCCAAAAGTTGGAAAGGAGAGAGACGGGCGAATCGCGGAAAGAGCAAGCGTTGTGAACGAGAGACTTTATGACCTCACATGTGCGTTATCTTGGCGAGAGAAAGAAAGTCAGCTCCGCGGAGTTAACACAGAGAAAAAACATTAACTACAAACCTGCGCTCTAGCCCTCCCACGAATATACGACAAACAGTCGTTTGGCTGGGGTTTGCAATCCTTTTTCAGAACAATCTTCTGGCTTGGTTCGAATTAAAAATGCTGGTTGTTTTCTACAATCGAGTATCAAACAAAAACATCAAAGTCGCCATCTAATCCTTATTTATACAAATCTTCGAGGAACCATTAGCCAACATTTGTATGACCACACAGCGTCAAGAATTTTCGTACGTTCTCTGAAGAAACTTGTTAATCGAATGAAATATTAGCCATAATTTAAGAAATCTGTTTAAATACTTTTCTTCGAGAATTGACACCCGCGGGGCGCAGAAAATACACCGGTGGCTCACACGACGTTGAGTATCATGTGGTGCACAGCTACATGGAACTCTTTTTAAGTGTCTGGAACCGGAGGGAAAGAATGAAGATGAGAGAACAACTTCAGCATAAGGTGAATTATGTGGAGCGTCCAGACTAACTGGCACCAAAAGATAGCGTCGTATGCAATGCTTTTTAACAAGCACTTACAAAATATATGTGTTTAAGCTTCATCCCAACTCAAAACGACTTCTTTCAAGAAAGAGAGCACACATTCTTTCTCCAGCACTGCACCAACGCCGAGGCCCTCTGAGACCTACTGTTTCCGGAAGTGCGACTCATGCTAATTACTGTACCGGAGCGCGATGTACTTGCCAGAACCAAATACTAGTGAGATTTTATGGGCGGTCGCCCTCGGAGGGACGCAGTTTCCCGACCTCGCAGAAAGCAGAGGCTTAAAGCTCCGTGAAGGCGAGACAGGAGGTACAAAAGTCAAAACATACCACTAGTTATTTACTTTCTCGTTACGGAGTACAGCGAAAGTTATATAATGCCGCTCGATAAAAACGGCGAATTTTCTGCAGAAAAATTATTGTCAGGCCCTGGTAATGAAAAAAATGTATATACACAGATGCTAAATTTGGCGAAAAAAGTGAACTAACCCCTGGCGTAACCAGAATTCGTGATTTGTAGGTCCTTCAAGCCAACAATCGATTGACGGAAAATGAACGTACGTACAGACGGACGGGGATGGGAACGTACGTCAGATCGATAGGGGAATATTAAATTTGGAGAAATTCGTCTAAACAGTTAAGCTGTAAGTCCGTTCGTGCTAATGTGAAAAACGCTAGCGGCTAAACCGTTCAGACGATTTCCTCAAAAAATTAACATTCCCCATTTGATCTGGCTGATGGCGTGGTCCCTTGAACTGAAACCCATATTTTAATTTTCGGGTGTAATTTACGTGAAGCCCCTGAGATATTTTCAAATTTCTCAAAAATATTCCTGCAACGTTCTTTATTAAATTAAGTTACTGGATTGAAGGACGTTTAAGAGAATGGCGCAGGTCTCATATTCGATAAAAAAACCGATTTTTTGAAAATTGCAAAAATTCAAAATTTTTTCGGACGGGTCCTAAAAATATTTCTAATAAAAAATGTTTGTTAATGAAATGTGTTCTTGAAAAACAGATATTTAAATAAGGTCAAGTGGAATTCTTTGGTAATGAGTATTCCTTGAGTAATTTGGCGTCAAAAACAGTCACCCGCCCCGAATTTACTGCGCTTACTGAACGTAAAATGAATGATCATTCCAGTTCCAGGCAGTTGGGTGCTACGCAAGTTAGTTTTTGTATATTTTTTTTCATATTTCTTTGTTCGTTTCTTACATTCGAGCTTTTGTTTTTATACGTTTTAAAATTAAACTTTTAGAAATAATTTAAAATCTATTTTTAATTGCGATCTTTAATTGAGAAAACAAATAGTAGTAAATGTGAAAACAAATAGTAAATGATTTCGCTTAAGCAGAACGCAAAAATATTGAAATCAGGTGCGGAGAGATTTTTTCGTTTAAACATTTGTAGTTTCCACGATTGGTTTCTTTAAGAATGTATCAAATGGTTGTTGAAGTGTAATACAGAAATTGTCATATTATATTATTACATAGTCATTAACAATATTGCGAGAAAGTACGTGCTGTTGTAGCACCACTAGTTTTCTTTGAATATACATTTTGACACAAAAAATGGTGCACGACCCATTTTCGGCAAACTCTTGGTATTTTCGAAAATTGCAAAAAGTGAACATTGCAATAGAACATTGATGATATAGATTTTTCCTTAATGAAGTATATTCCTAACAATTAGATCTTGAAACTCCAGCCTGTATAATTTTGATATTAAAAAAACAGTAATTTTGGTGGGTAGCTTTTGCATGAATAAATGTAATTTATAAAATATTCTAAAGAATGTCTTTAATTTTTTTATTTTTATGTGTTTTCTCGGATAGAGAAAAATGGATAAAAATTTCGTCTAATTTTAGTTGAACTCTAAATTTTCGGATAACACAAAAGTGGAAAATAATGCGTTAAGTATGTACATTTGTTATTAATTCATTAATGTCATTAATCAGTTCATTAATGAAATCTGTTAGAGAAAAATAGATCTTCCAAAAATGTAAATGAAAATATATTAAATTTTAAAAATTGTAAATATAAATCGAGAACTTTTTTTAAACGTCGGGAAGGTTGAATTAAACTTGAGGTTGATGGTGAATGGGGTAACGTAAATGGGGGGCTAACTCTAAAAAGCCAAGTTCGAATTCCAGCGCTTAGTAAAAAATATTTCCTTGTCGGTAACAAATGCGTGAATTTATGTTCTGTTGTATCACCACTAATTTCAGTTTTGAGGCTGTATGCATGCTAGGTTTTCATGTGTGTTATCTCGCGCATATGTGGTTGAGCAGGGGGGCGAGATATCTCCTCCATGCAGAAAAAAATGAGTAGAAAAAAGTGCAAGGCATGGTTCAAAAAACCTATATGATAAGATAAGCCATCTTGTAGGTTCCGACGACACGTGTATGCAGAAACTACATCCATCTCTATAAATACCGGTAATCATTTTGTTTTTCAGTTCCAATTACAGGAGATTGTTCGCAAGATGTCAGAAGATACTCCAGTACGAAAGTGAGTTACATGTACAAAAATATTCTTTGTCAAAGGGAAAAATATCTGAGGGGCAAGAACATGTACGTTCATTTTGTCACAATTTTTACTTTCTCCCTACTGCTAGCGTGGTAGAGAGAAAATTATGTAAAGCTCCGCGAAAAAAGGGAATTGTTGTAGAAAAAATGTACAGGACTACAACAACGAAAGTTTAGGTGCTACAGAATGGCATAGACTTTCCCCTATTAGTTTTCTATTTCCATTGGTCTCAGTTAGTTATTCGGAATGGCCAGAGACTTGCTACTTGCAGTTATTTGGACTTGCCATCTTTCGCCGCCCAAAGTACATTTTTTGAAATGTTCTTAATTTTTGGATTTCCTAATAGTAGAATGGAAATGTTATTTTAAGAATATTAAAGAACAATCGTCCTACATGACAATTTGTTTTGAAATATTTAGAGACGTTTTTCAGAATATGACATTTAAGCACTACTGTAAATTTGAAATTTGAACCTCTTTACACAGAAAACTATTGAGTTTTCGAAAAACGTAATATGAAGTCATTTCAAGCACTACCAGTCAAAAATGCAAGTGTATACAAATTGCTGCTAATATGCATATTAAAGGCGTGAGGAATGCTTTAAAAAAATTGTGTAATTTTTGAAAAAATAAATGAATGCAGCAAAATTAATTTCTTGTCCTCTTGAACAGTGCAATTAGCACTAACTGCATGAAAAGTTTGAAGAAAAAATTTTTAGGGGTTTGAGAAACGGCTTGAATTTTTTTTTGGTAATTTTTTCAAAATGCACAAATTGCACGTAATATTGCACAAAAACTATTCAATTTTTTAAAAAATGTACATTACCTTAATAAAAAAATTATGGACAAAAAAATTTATTTTGAGGAAAAATCTCTATTTGTAATTTTGTTGTTGAAGGAAGAGAAAAATTCAAACCTTTCACATTTTCGAAAATTCCGAGTTTACAGTGAAAACCCCACCTTTGAAATATTTATAAGTGCATTTTACTCTATTATAATAAAAATTTAAACAAAAAATGTTGAGCCATTTTTGAGAAAATGTTGAAAATGTCTCAAGGGTTTTATGTGAAGTACCCCCAAAACCTAATGAATGATTTTCAAAATCGCTTCGATAATTTTTCGCGGAATGTGGCGTGAAATACATGCAATTTAATTTTTGATTAAACAATTTTTTGTCTCAAAAATGGATCAATCGTTTTTCATGAAATTTTGTTGGTGTGCAGGAAGATTACGAGATTGGTGAAAGTCTAATGTTGGTTGAAAATCCCAATTTTTCGAGAATTGAAAAAATATTGAATTTTTCTCCGTGTCTTCCTACAACTACACTTACAAAAATACATTTTCATACACATGTTCATCAAAAACATCAAATGAAGTCATGTTGAATATTTCGAAAAGGAGTATTTTTTAGTAATTGGGCGTCAAACTTAGTGGCTCGCTCCGAAAATCCTGCGCTTCGTAATCGTAATTTTAGAGGTGTTTTAAGGAAGTTGGTTGCTACGTAAGTTAGAATTTGTACATTATTTCATATTTCTTTGTACGTTTCTTACATTAGAGTTTTTGTTATACGTTTGCAAATGAATATTTTAGAAATTATGTAAAAAGAATTGAAATAAATATGAAATAAAGACAGCTGGTCTTGTGTTGTCCGCACCCAATTTACTCAGTTGGATGCAATACAAGATAAAATTTGTATATTATTCCATATTTCATTTTATTATTATTTATTATATTTGTGGTATTTACTTTCAAATTTCGTTTCTTAATTGTGTTAAATGTGAAAAAAAGATGAGCTGCCATTTTTGGTTGTTGTAACACCGCACTGATAACAGAAGGTTATAATGACGGCTGCCTTGCGTTCGCGGTAATATAAAGTAATACTTTTATATATTACAATAACATAGAATATTGGATTACCATAGTGTTTAATAACTACTATTAAATATTTTTCGATCTATTTGCACTTGTTTATCAACGCTATCAATATCGCATTATTTATTAACTTTTAATTATTTTACTTTCCTGTATTGTTTACGAAGAAAGCTTGTAAAGCTAAAAAAACATTCGATATGTTCTAGTATACACAACATACCTGATACAATGAATTCAATGCCAGAAATTTATTTTCACTTATAGTTTGGAAAAAAATATCTATTGCTTTAAAAAACTATTTAATTTTAATACTAAATGTTCTACGATTTCGACGTTCGACGTTCATAATGTTCTACAAAAACATGCTGACTGAGATGTGTTAATTAAAAGAGAAATTGTGATATAAATAATATTACCTAACCAGTAATAAAAGAGAAAAAGTATGTCCAGTTTTACCACTTAGCCTTTTACCTCTTGTGAACCACAGTGAACAAAGTTGGTGCTTGAGTAAGAGTAAGAATAAAGGTAAGGTAACAGGCAGAAAAAACACATATAGGAGCAAGAAAAATCCAAATCTTTCTCGGTGTCAAGAACCCTCGAGCACGTAACGAAAAAATCTTTTCTTGCAGCTTTACAATACTTTCCCTATATTACAAATAATAGGAGATACAAATCTCCAGAAACCGTATATACACGGGCAGATGCCTGTATTTACACAAACTTTAGTTTTCCTAAGGGTTGAAGAGTTATTAAACAACTAAATTAGTTAGACTTTACAATAGTTTTACTCACTTTACCTTGTAATTAATAAACATTATTTTAACTGACCATTGACACAGTGGATCTGTTCTTTATACCAATTGACATTGGGTCCAATGACCTTGGACTTTGAAGCTTCCTTAAACCCTAAGCAAAATCATCTGCTCTATGATCAATCTCTGCACCCGAACATCTTTTCAGACAGTTTTGCCAATAATATTGCACTATGCAATTTTCAAGAGATTGAAAACACTCGAGGATTATACATTTTTCTTTTAGACAATTTAAAAAGACACGAAATCGCATTTTGAGTAAATAATGAAGAATGTAGACTAATTTTCAAACTTTTTGACTTGTGAGTTCATTGAAATTTTGGTGTTTTGCAAGTTGATCTAAAACCAAATGTATTATGAGGTTAGGTGTACATTCATGTGTTGGATTTCGTCTTCTGGCCACAAAAATTCATGGGTATACCTTAAATTGTGAAATAATTTTAGCAATTGTAACATTAGAAAACGAAGATGTGTTTCCAGTGATTAAAACGGTGTCTTACTTCAGTACTATTAATCAAGACTCCCGGAGTTTATTTGGATTGCCAGAGAGCTCCTCCAATCGAGCTTAATACTCCAGTTACTGTTTTTAAGTGTCATACTGAAACTTAATTTAAGTTGGGGAGATAACACATTTAAGAACACTGGTTCCGTTTAAAAAAATATTTAAAAATCACACAGACATCGAAATTTCTTGACAACAAACTCGCAATTTATTTAAAGATTATTCAAAGACGTGTTTATTTCTTTATCTGAAGAGCTCGTTTTAAGGAAACTACAATGGGTCATAACATTTCAAGATTTTCATATTTATTCTTCTTTTATCAGCTGATTATATAAAAACATTTAAGATAATATATGAGTAAAGAATTTAAAAAAATGTTATTCACATTATTTTCATTATTTATTTACAATATCAATTATTACAATTTTTCAATTAATATCATTGGAAAAGGATAGCAGTATTCTTTTCAGTAGCATAATAAAAAATTATCAACTTTTCACAAATGAATGACAAATAATAACAATTATATTTTTTCAATGATTTTTCACGTGATATGTACCCTAGTTCTCTTCCACAGATTATCATAGGTAATACCGCGAGTGCTTTCGAATTTATCTAAGAATTACCAAAGTACGATTGGTATTTAATAGGACTATTGCACGAATGAAATTACGTTTAACAGAGTTCCAAAATGTGCCAAATATTAAAATTATCTTAATGTACGTTATTCAATTACCTTTCATATTCCGCTAGTTCTACTATGGCCACCTGCTAATGCAGATGGGCAAGGTCAAAACGTGCGCTGGATCTGTAATCAAAATCGAGATAAACAAATGAATATATGCATGATGATACGAAATGCATGCTTATTTTGCTTTAAACAAACAAACTTTTTATATATCTAATATTAACATTTAAAGTAACAAACATATATTCTTTCAGTGGAAAATACATTTATTAAACACGCACTTTCTAAAATTAAATATTGAAGGAACTTCTTGTTTTTCATTCACAATCGTGTTGGATTCTGAAATAGATGTGTTTGATGATGAATGGCGGCCTGTCTTAATTTATTTTTGATTATCAATTGGTGTTCCTCATTGATTTTCAGATAGGGCTTGAGTTTTTCATACAAATTACCTTTATGTAACGTTTTGAAAAAATAAAATAAAAACATATCCCGAAATGAACTTTACGTTATATTAAAGAGTGCAACTAGCACTATCCGTTCGAAAAGTCCGAAGAAAAAATTTATTTATGATTATGAAAATTTATTTCCGAAAAAATTGCGTTTGAACGTTTCTGAAAATGCGGATTTCACGGAAAATGCGGAGCTAGTTTTCACAGAAAACGGTTGAGTTTTCGAGACTCTTTATACGACATTGTTTCAAGTACATGTAGTCATAAATACATCAATGTGAACTGCTAATGTTAATATTAATGACGTGAAAGACATGTGAAAAATGTATTTTTTTAATGTTTGAACAAACAAAACAATGAAACAATATGGCGTTTAACGTAATAATTCTTTCAAGTTCCGTTAATATAAAATGAATTGTTATAAGAGGAGTGTTAGAAGAACGAATGAATGGCGCAGTCCTAAGTGTTGTTCCTGAACCGAGAAGTGGGTTCGATTACCAGTCTGCCTAGATATTTTTATCCATTCTCCTTTATACTAAAATCCACTATGTTACAACATTCTACATTTGTCTTGTCGATATTATGAAAAAAGTAGCCAAAATTTGCATTCGCGAAAACGAAAAGTTTTTGATTTTCCAAAAACTTACATAATTGACCATTATTTAATTTTGATTTGGTAAAACGATTTACACAAAAAATTAACTCAAAATATGACTGTTTTTGTTATTCATCAGGTACCATTTTAGTGATGTGTATATTGTGTTTAGATGTGATATTACTTGCGTATCGGTCATTTCTGACCACGCTACACTATTAATGTGTGTCACTACTTTTATCGTCTATATCCATCGATAAGACAAGACTTACATTGTGATTATGAAGTGATATGAGGATGATGATAATGATGATGATGATGGATAAAGGGAAAACACTAATCCGACCATGCCGAAGCAGGACCTCTGCATGCCTCTCTCGGCGCAGCCTCCTCGGCGCAGACGAGGGCTGCTGCAACTGTCTGCGCTACAGGGACGGATTTATTATTATGATTATGATTATGATTATTATGATTATCATTATCATTATTATTATTATTATTATTATTATTATTATTATTATTATTATTATTATTATTATTATTTGCGTAGCAGCTCTTTCTTACAACGTTACAAGTTCTCTTCCGAGCACAGTAATATTCTGACTCGGAGAGAGATTAACGTGCGTCATTATGAGGATTAACTTTTCGCATGTTGTACGACAAGTTTGTTAAGCCTTGAATTACGAGGTGATAAGATGATGAGAGATGAGAGGTAATCGTAGGATTTTTGAGCCATCCCAGCATTCGCTTGCAATGTTGAAATTTCACAGCTTCCGCCAGCAATGTGAAATTGTCCATGTCATTTGTACTTTCGCTGTTTATTTTTAAATAAAAATAATAATTTTATTATGTTCAGATTTTCATTATGTTTATAATCAGAAAAATCTTAAAAGAACGAAAGAAACAGCACTGAATATCTAGCAGAGAGTTCTAAACATACGCTATGATATATCAACTACGGAATTGCTGCGCTAGTGAAAAAAATATCTACGCCAGGACGTCCCGCATTAAACGTCCTGTTGTCAGATTGTCTCCTTTTGCAGAACTGATAAAAATGGCAAATAGGTGCAGGCATTGCCAAAGTGTTATCTCTGGGTGAATTAAATGTTACTGGAATGAATGCAGAATTGTTCTACCATTGCTAGTAAATGCGGATTAAATGATATCCATCGCTAACAATTCATTTTATGTATGTTGATTGTTATACGTTAGCGACTATCAATTACTAGCAACAACAATCAACTAGGGGACTTAATCTGTTTAGTTTTTAAATAAAAACAAGTTTTTATAATGTTTTGGTGTTACTGATCTCGCTCATGCTGGGTGAAATCTAGAAATTACCAAAAAGCCATGTGCGGTCCAAACACCACCGCGCGCGGTGAATCGTTATGACAAAAAAGGAGCGCGAGGGGCACGGTTAAAAACTGTTATTTTTATTTCCATACTGCATTATACTTATTTTTACTTTCATAATCAAGCATTCAATTATTTGACTTCTTCAGAATTCAAATATTCGTCTTGTTTGCGAAAGCGAGTTTTGTCTGCCTTATGCATAACGTTAATAAGACAAAGATAGAACGTTATTTAGTGGATTTTATGGCAATGTAGCGTGGATAAAAATATTGATGCAGACGGAATCGAACCCGCTACTTCCTAAGTTCTGGAACAACACTGACACTAAGACATTCATTCCCCGTCTTTCCTTATAACAACACATTTTGTATTAACGAAACTAGAAAGCAATATGAAGTATACTATAATTATTGCAAATTAGGTTTCATGGGCAGGAATCAGCGAAGTATTTTGCCTCTTTACTACCAATACTTATCTCTTATTGGGCGTTAAAATATTTTATGCGCGATCCAATAAAATAAATGTGATCTTAATATTCCGTTTAGAGTACGTAGATTTTAAATCCTCGTTAGATAGCGCAGTCTGCACACTGGGATGTCCATTGCCATTAAGAAATTTTTGACATGAAATATTAGTTTCCAAGTGTGTATCTTCTGACAAAAATGTCCATATATAACACTTACGATTGATCATTTATCTTAAAAATGTTTGATACTGATGTTGTTGCCTAGAATATGTTTTAGTTTAAATTATGAAAGGAGAGACTGAGTAACTTGTCTTACTCTAGTGTTGTAAATTTGAATTTTAATAACGGCAACCCTGTCTAGAAGGATACAATGAGGCTGCCAAAGGTTGGCAACTTATTTAATGACTAATGTCTAAGCGAAAATCTGTTCTTTGCACAGGACCGCCAGGGTGTTGCACGGACTAGTGACGCTGATTCTAAGGCTCATCCTAGAGTTGTGGAAGTTCATTACATGGCGGATACGTTACGTGTACCTGGGTGAAAAGTTAATCGGCCCCAAATGCTGGCCGTTTATAGGGGGAATTCTCAACTTGCCTTCATTTACTACCAAAGGTACTGAAGTCAGAAATGCATTGTTTCAACTAAAATTACCTTATTTAGGTATTTATATTATCAGTACTCCCATTAATTTCAGGTGTAAGCGATTACTTGATGGGATTAATCGATGTATACGGCTATATAAAAGATCCTGTTCGAATGTTCGTTGGACCTTTGTTATTTGTTTACACAAGCAGTCTGAAAGATTACGAAGTAAGTAATGAATGCGATTAATTTGTGAAAATGTGTGTGACTTATATTTCAAAGTCTTGGAGTTTAAATAACCGTAACGTTCTTTTTAGTAAGTTTGTTTTATATGTAAAAAAACCATGCTTCTGGCTAGGAAACTTAACAATTAGGCAATAGTACTTCACCAATTTACCAACCTCTGTTCATTTTTAGAAGCTTAGACTGACCACACGAGTACAAACGAAACACAACAGAAATAGCCATATTTTATTTCCTTAAAATATCTAATACATGGATCAAAATAAATCGCATATTGAAATATTTTTAGATCTTTTATAAGTTTTTGACGTCATTGATCAACATTTTACTATCAAAATTACATTCAAATGGACTTCGTAGTATTGCTCTAGATTGATTGTGTTCCGACCACAAACAACAATCTCAAAGAACAGAATTTTTTTACTGGAATGACGGGACCTTTCCGATTAATTGCCAATTGCACATCGTGTTCTGCAGGGTTCGGCTCTATTCCCTTCCCGCTATTCGTAAAGGATTCGCTCTCGATGATTGAAAATGAAGATTCGTACTCTTTGCGGATGATAAAATAGTCTTTGCAATGAAGATACCGTAAATAGTTCAGTATCAGAGGTTTCAAATTGGATCCGTAACAATAAATCTATAGTAAATGAAGGGAAAACAGTTTCAATGCAGTTTGCTACTTCAAATAAACAATTACATACTCCATTAAAAATGAAAGAAGTCCAATTCACCGGTGTTAAAGTAACAAACGTTTTGGGTCTCTATTCAAACCTCAAATTGAACCTCCATTTAAATGAATTGAAAACCAAAATACGTTCAGTATATTACGCGTTTAGAATTTTTTCAAACTCAATCAGCCTTCCGTTTTGGAATCCTCTCTTTATGAAGCTAGGAATTGTCTCTTGATTAAAAATCAGAGAACTTTGTCAAATGACATAGACAAGGGTAGGAATATAAATTTGCAGCAAATACAGATGTATATAATAATAACATTCTATACAATAATCCTATTCATCAGATGTCAGTAATAACAGCTCACTACAAAAATTCACATACTATACATATAGATTATTTTATGTCATCGCCAAATGAAGATTGAAATCGACAAACTAGTTTAAGAGCCTCTCTATTTCT
This sequence comes from Gryllus longicercus, assembly GCA_038098605.1. Taxonomy (NCBI): domain Eukaryota; kingdom Metazoa; phylum Arthropoda; class Insecta; order Orthoptera; family Gryllidae; genus Gryllus; species Gryllus longicercus. Next base: position 624,993 of record JAZDUA010000364.1, on the reverse strand, counting down.
AAATAATTAGAGACTCTTACGAGGAAAAAGTAAAGTAATATTAATTTTAACAATGACACTTAATGTATTATTTAATATTTGGACTGTATAATTAATGTAAACAACCTGTAACAAGAATTGTACCTCAGCTTCTACATCAATGACCATAAACTCGATCAGGTTTTTCTTCCAGTTTCCCTGATCCTTTGAGCTGATGCTGAAAAGGGCCATTGTTTTGCTCCTGGGCATACATGTAACTTCACTACTAGTGCACGTCTTCTAGTGTTTAGTAATAAATACAGTATTCAAAATATCGTTCCCCATGTTCTCGCGGCAGAATGTAGAATCCGAAGGACACAACGAGGGATAACAGGCCAAAACACTAGCTGATTTGCCTTTGCAAATAGCTTTTATTACACGGAAGCCAATATTTTCTGATCAATTCTTGACCAAAACGCTCATTTCCAACTGTATTTAGAATTCAACTTGTGTGTGAGTAGTGAGGGAGATTTAAGAATTTCATAAAACAGGCACAGAATACACTTCTCGCCGTAGTACATCTCACACAGTTATTAACTTTTTATGTTCATTAAATAAATAACAAACTAAAACTCGATACAAAAATAGTATTCTGAAGCTTTCGCATTTTGTAGTGAGCTATTGTATACCCTTCATATACTTTTGAAGAACTTTGCCTATGAACACAGCTTTTTTTATCAATTGGATGTACTAAAATTAACATCACAATTAATAAGAATTAAATAGTCAAATTCTTCTTTGAACTATTAAACTGTCTGCAATATTTATAATCTTATCCCGCTGCAGCATGATATTGATTTTGAGATAGTTTAGGTTTATTGAACACAGCTGCCGAGGCACACTGAATAAGCGCCTAAAAACGAATAAGAAAAGTTACTGATGTTCGTAAAAGATTCGCTTTACCAACTGAGGTCAAGAGAATGCAGGGCTGGAAAACGGAGATAAAAAATTGAAGGTGAAGTCATCGAATTATCTTCGTTCTTACATTAGAGTAACTGTCAATTTTATTTTTACAGATGATTATGTCTGGTTACAAATTTATCCATAAAGGACTATTCTACAAATTTTTCCATCCATGGTTAGCAACAGGTTTACTCACCTCAACAGGTTAGTATATTAAAAAAAATAGATATAACATGACGGAGGTAAATGCAAAGAAACTTTTCGGTATAAAAGAGTATAAAAGATTCGAAGCTGACCAAAGCAAAAAACTTCGACATAATTCTATTAGAGTTAAAATGTACACAAATTTCAAAAGTATAGAATAAATTGAGATGAACGATATTTATGAAAATGGGATCGTTCAGCATGAGTGGTCCACCTTTTAAATTTCATGTGAAAGCTGTTTATACATCTGCAATTCAACGGAAACATTATTTCCATCTTTTTATGCACATAGTTGTGAAGGGAAAATATAGACAGGCATAGAACCTAACCGCTTACGGTAGGAAAAGGAAAGTCAGTGCAGAATTGTCTTCCTCGTAGTTGTTGGATGTGATGAGTAAACCGATACCATACGTAGATACAGTTATGGTAAGGGCTCTCTGTCTAAAGAAAGAAGGTGCCAATATTAAAAGCACCAGTTGTTTTAATCCAAAGAGATACAAAAAGGTATCGCATGCGTCTCAGGTTGACCATGCCTCGTCTACAGGATTTTTGCTTCCCAACACATCCCCACAAAAATATTCCGCTTCCTGGAGAACAATGAAAGGGGCCACTCGCAGCGGAGGAGATAATTCTGCAGGATAGGCAGGTCACCATCGATGACATTGCAACGGAATTACTGGTCGTTCATGGCTCTGCGCAGCACAGTGTCCATGATGGGATGCAATACCGGAAAGTGGCCGCAAGATGGGTCGTTCGTCGGCTGACGCCCGCAATGAAGAGGCAAGACGAAACCTGCCAGGAGCTGCTGCGCCGCAACGAACTTGAAGGTGTTGTTGCAGCGGAATTGTGACTGTAGACGGGTCCTGGATCCATCACTAACAACCACAGACCAAACTCTCCAGCGGCAACAAGTTCGCGAACAACACGAAGGAGAATAAATCTGTGAATGAGTGCACAACCAAAACACTTTCTTCCCTATTCTTACTAACATACTACAATCATTTTCATTAAGTTCGTGTTAAAATATTTTTAGCTTTTGAGATGCGGGAAGTACTGGCGGAAAAGAACAGTTTCCACAGAGCGATTACGCATGGCGGCGGTTTCGCATATTTTTTAAATACCAATATGCATTCCAATAAATGCAAACCAATATGCATATGTAAAACAATCAATAAGGTTTCATCAAGGTTGTCATAGTGAGAATCTTAGAAGATAACAGTTACTCTTGACCTGAACAATGATAGAGGAAATATTGGCATGCGAACGTTGAAAAACACTGGAAATTATTCAGTATATAATTCTAGCGCGTTTGAAAGCACTGAGAAGAATGGTTGATTACCTAGTCAATACAAAGATTTTGGTGGGTATTAATATTATTGTTTTTAATTACTGTAATATTCGTGGGGTATTGGAGTATGAACTCTGCCCTGGTTGGGAATGATTATGATGTGGGGTATTTTAGTATTCTTTGCAGGTTTCTCTACGACATCTTTGCGTATTTAGTTATCTGTAAAATGTACATGCGACCCCGCATTGGTTTAATAAGTTCTGAATTGACGATTAGACAGAAGAGGATGTCTGTGTTGGGGTAACTGCTAGGAAAGTAGTCACGCGAAGGATGGACTCATTCAATTATTTATATAGGTTTTAAACGCTACCTATATACACAATGTACAATGCCTGTTCAAATTATATTATACAGCTTTTATAAACTTCTTAATAGGTCTAGTTATAACTAATTCACTATTTTTCTACTTCAGATACTGCTCTTCCGTACATTTTCGTCAATACAGTAGGACTATTTGTAATTAATTAACTATTTTTCTACTTCAGACACACTGTTCGTCCGCATATTTTCACCTATACACCTTAATGCAACAGTCATCAGTCTAACGGCGTAGAATCCACAATCAGCCATAGTTTGTGGTTGAAATCGTCTTTCATTTGCTTGCGCGGTTAGAGGTCATTGTGTGAGTTCCACACGCCATTATCGGCAGGTGTCTATCAACGTACAGATTCGTTTGGTTGCACTCAACTAGAACGACTTTTTCGATCCAATTTACTGTCGTCAAAAATATTTATGAGACGGGTTGGAGTAAAGTACAATGAATGATGAATTAGAGTACTAATATTGCGAGGTTATGTACTTGTCAAAATTAGAAATATTCGTCCCCGAGTAATAGAAAACGTACTTGCACCGAAAAATGAACTACAGAAGTGAATTTCGAGTATTGTCAATAAACGGCAACCCACATTACCCAAAGCCGCGGTTGGATTGCTACTGGGGTGGGACGTCACTAACGAGAGACCAGTTCTATCTACTCATCAACGAACTTTTAGTGAATATGGCTTTTCTACAGTAGAAGTTCACAAAATCACGGAGCACTATGGATGCAAGACAATGAGTACAGTTCACATAAGTTATCTGCGCAATCGAAATTCGAAGTGCATATATATCTCCTACGAATTATACATCTTCGTTAGAATAAAATAACTCAATTCTTTGCTGTTCACCACAAGCATTTTATGAAGTACAGATACATTGAATAAAGGTGTCCCCAATCAGATAAAACGAAATAGCTGTATATATAATTCAAATGCAAAGCCTTTTAATGCAGGTACTGCATAATCGCACTGCATAACGCGCTATCCGATATATCCTGAAATCGGCATATTGCTTAATCTGCATCACCGATATTCTTTTCGCCGTCTGCTCTAGGAGACAAGTGGCGCTCCCGTCGGAAGGCGCTGACGCCCGCCTTCCACTTCAAGATCATCGACCAGTTCGTGCCGGTCTTCAACAGCTGCAGCGACGTCTTCGTGCAGCAGATGCGCGCGCACGTCGGGGCCAAGGGCTTCGACGTCTATGAGGACGTCAAGCTGTTTACCCTGGACGTCATCTGCGGTAGGCGCGACCCTTAACACTGCTTCACCCGACGATTTTAATATTAGCAATCAATTTAGGTGGCTCTTGGTATTAACTGATCACACTGCAGGGCCGCTGGCCGGGAGATCCTAGGCTTCCAGTCCAAGGGCTTCGACGTCAAGCTGCTCACGCTGGACGTCATCTGCGGTAGGCGCGACCCACTAACACTGCTACAACCGACGATTTTTATATTAGCAATCGATTTAGGTTGCTCAGGGCATCAACTGACCACACTGCAGAGCCTCTGACTTGGAGGTCCTAGAGTCGGGTCCAAAGGCTTCGACGTCTGGGAGGACGTAAAGCTGCTCACTCTGGACGCCATCTGCAGTATGCGCGTGCCCACTAACACTTCTTCACCACACAATTTTAACAAACCTTAAATTTACCGATGCGGGGATCATTTAAATCAGACAGCAAATACGTTACGCTATGTTTCCCTTAGATATGCTTGCTGAGAATAAACGATGGGACGCTTTATAGCGATCCTAAGTAGTAACAAGACAAATAGCTCAATCTGTGATTACGTTGAGTTCTGATCATTCAATTTACAAATCTTGAATTCTTTGACGTTTAAATTCTATCAATTGAAGAAGAAACATCGGAGCGCGACACTTTTTCATTCACTGTTTTACATTTATAAAACATTAAAATCTGTGTGTCCACACTGATTTTACACTTCAGAACTGCTACATCCATCACGGTTACACTTCACAACTTTTCCATGCATCACACTTACAAACCACTACCAGACTTTGAACACGCGACCTTCAAGTAATACTCAGCTGTGACTGAGTGAGACATGTGCGATGCTACAAAGAATTCATTATTTGAAAATAAAATTACCAACAGCTGATCCTGCTTCACATACTTCACTGTCCATGTAGGATCCTTTACAAAACTCAGCGAATGGAGCACGGCCAGAAATACGACCTTTTCACAGTGGGTCGAAAGCTCTCAAGAACATAAACATTATTTTCATCGCAACCTATAGTTTCTCCGTCGTAAATTATTTTTATACGTATGCAGCATTGAAAATACATCGTCGAAAAAATTGCAAGCGTAAAATCGTGTGGTCTACTATATAAAAAATCAAATTTAGGGTTTTTCGTATTTAGGACTTTATATCGTGTATACCTTCTCTAAGAACATTTTTATATTCAATAAACAGAGTTTTATTATATCTTCAGTAAAATGATGCTCTAATATTTTAAAGTGTGTTTTTTTTATGTCAAGAAAACAGGAAGCATGACCAAAGGACGTTTTCCCAGCCAAATTTTTTTAAAAATTCGCATAGAATGTCATTTGAGGATTTAAAAAAAATACGGATCTCATCATTTTGTCTGTGGGATATGCATAAGAATGATCAAGAATACTAAAAATAGTGAGCTTAAATCAAAGCAAAAGTGTTCGATTTGGCATGAAATGCCCCTATTTGAAATAAGTTTTTTTCGAATTCATAGTGTAGTTAGAATCCGTATTTTATAGACATCCTTGGTAATGTAAATGTGGTTTTTCCCCAGACGTCTGGCGTCTTCCCATGCGTTCGTACGTCGCTCTACGAACAACACTAGCGCCGCTAGAAAGTAGGCAGGAGTTTCAACAACTTCAATATTCGCCTTCTGACGCCGCGGGTCTTCCAATTTTAATCGGATATTTCAATTTTTTGAAGACCTTTACATGAAGCCCCAATTTCGTTTCCGAAAATTCATCGCCACAACTAGGGAATAACAATTTTGCTGAAAATCCTGCTTAGCGTCGTTCACAATTAGAGAAACAGTTATGCCGTCAATCGATTTATCGACATGAAGAACCCACATGACATAGGTTCTTACCATACAATTCTTTAAGTAATTTACTCCGTATAAGGCAAGAATTATCATTTTTTTTGTTGCTAGGGTTCCACAATATTTTTTGTGTCGGAAATTCGCCTATTTTTTGGCAGCATTTCAATACTTTTTCTGTACTGCCCCTGTCGTAGTGAGGAAGTAAGAATATTTTCTCTATACTGCGTCAGCGGTAGTGAAAAAGTAAAAAAGTTAGAAGGTGTGTACCAACTTTTGACCAAGGTTCTCTAAGTCACTTTGAGGCAAAGTGGGTCACGTCCCATTATTGACAATGTTTAAACCAAAACAAAACATTGCTTTACATATTCATGTTGACCAAAATTAACAAAAAATTTACACTAATGTTTTCTTGCGTATTTCAGAGACTGCCATGGGCTACAAAATTAATGCACAGAGAGATAGCAATTCTGAGTATGTGAACGCATTGAACGAGTGAGTATTAACAAACTGTAGATGCTACACTGATGCTTGGTTTATTGGGAGTAATGCAATATAATGCAAAAATTACTTACATATTAATTTTAATTTTAATCCGAGCCGTTTTTGTTAGTTCTGACTCTCAGATAGATTTGTAAAGGTCGCTGAACCATCGAAAGATGCTCACCACTCAAAAGAAAAAACATGTTTCAATAATGAAAATATAATAATAATAATAATAATAATAATAATAATAATAATAATTATTATTATTATTATTATTATTATTATTATTATTATTATTATCATTAAGTTGGAGAAGAATACTCCAATACAGAATAACCACTGCCTTATTACAAGAAAAAAGTGAAAATTGTATTTTTTTTAGATTGCTGAGTCTCATAGTTGTAAGGATGTTGAAACCATGGTTTTTCTTTGACTGCATCTATTGGCTCTCACCTTCCGGACGACAGTACAAGAAATGTCTGTCCGTTCTGCACGGTACAACTGATCAGGTGAGCATTTCTATAGATTTAAAAGAAATCAAATTCCTATTTTCAGAATTATGACTCTGTTTACGTAATATTAATATATAACATTACTATGCTTTTTATACTACTATCTCTTCGGTCGTTATTAAAAAAAACCTCAAACGATATTACTCAACAATACACCTGAAGTACTAATAGTTAGAAAAAATGCAAATAAATTTATTTTAAAATCTAATATTGAGGAATAGAGTGAATTAAGAAAGAAATTTCCAGTTTTAATAAAAGGCTTTAATATCTTCAATTAAAAGGCTGGGATAAGTTGGAAAAAAGTGAGCAGTTTTCAAACAATCAGATGATTACATTAAAATGAAATCAGACCTCCACTATTTTTATAAAATAATTTTACTCTAATCCGAAAAAAATTGAGAAAAATGTGGAACAATTTCGAGAAAATTTTGAAAACGTCATAGATCTAGAAAACAATTGAAGTCGTAGGGTCACAAACCGTGCAAGTTATATCAGGGATATTCATTTCAGACAATTAACTGCGGCATAACAGACACTGATTTCTCACTTTAACATATTTCATTAAACCGCAAATTATGTGCAGAGGCGGTAGCAATATATTAGATAAATTCTGGCAACGGTGATTTATGTGACCATTATAGTACGGGAATGAAAAGTATTGGAATCAACTCAACAAAGTGATTTTTAATATCAGTAGTAAAATCCATGACCAATTTATTTTTACCACTGTCCTATTTTTGCACTTTACACTTTTAATTTAGATTTATTTAGTCAAAAAAACGTAAAAACTGTATGTGACGTAAGGAGGAGATTATCTGCGCATGTTTTCCTGAGTTCCATAATCCCTTCCTGACATTTTAACTACACATAGTTAAAAGATGAGTAAAAATAAATAAGTAGTAAAAAAAGAGTTCAAAATAAATAAAAATATTTCTTTAAAAGCCAGAGATTAGCCATATTTGAAAACAAGACATATTCGTTTTCGACATATCGAAAAAAAGACGTTTTCGAGTTATAGAAAACGTATTTGCAATGAATTAGGGATTACGGAAACTGGAAAAAAACCTCATCGAGAGGGGGGTCATTGACCCGGAATCTGAAGTACACTCTCTGTTACAACAATTAAATCTTTTTCAAAAAAGTATACAATACAAATGTTAACTAATTCAATATACCAGTTTTATTAAAATAAACATTATTTTTCTTTTTGATAATCAGTATATTATCTAATTGTATAGAAATAGTAATACAGCAGAAAATATTTTTCTTTTGACTTAAATTTGTGTACAGACTGTATAAAATGGTTTAATGTCACCTGGCAATGTGTTGAAAAGTAACGTACATGTATTGTATGTGGATTTCTGATAGTGAGCTGTTGATACTAACACTTGATAAACATGATTTTTACAACGTGCGTTGTAATTATAAATATCAGTATTACATGTAAATATGGTTCCACCGTTAAGTAAGTCACTTTTGAGAAATATTACAGATTCCTAAATATATAGACAAGGCAGTGGTAAGATTCCAAGCTCAGTAAAGAGAGGCTTGCAGGGATCACGCGGATGGCATTTGTTCATTATTCGAATAATTTTCTTTTGCAATCTGCAAAAGTTGAGTTTCCGCAAAATTTTATGGCATATCTCACGGAATGTACGTTTTCAAGATACATGCAACGAGCTGCTTGAAGGCTCACATAATTTGAAAGAATTCTGAATGTTATATGTTCGTTATATGTACGTTCCATTTAAGTTTTGACTGCATTGAAAAACCTACACATTTTGTTACCTGAACATTAGCTAATTGTACATATTGTTCATTTTCAATGAAGTATGTGATTGCTGATTTGAAATGCAGAAATGCATTGAAACTGCTTTTCCTTCGTTTATTATTGTTTTGTTTTTACCTAACCAATTTGAAACTTCTAAAATCGTAAAATTTTATGTTTCTCTTTTGCAAAAAACATTCGTGTCATCGGCAAACAGAACCGTTTTTCCGTTTTTAATAGACGACGGCATATCGTTTACGTATAACAGAAAGAGCATAGGGCCTAAGATCGAGCTTAGAACTGCTTTCATTTTTTGCTTCTAATTTTGTTCATTTCAATTTTTTTCAAGTCTTTGTTTTGTTCATTTGTCAATATGTACTGTTTTTACAGCATTTGTATCGACTGACTGAATAATTGATTGAATATTTTAGCATACTTAATAAATACATATTTCTGAATATTCCTTTTTTTATTACCCAAATGTACGCTTTCTTATATCACAAAAAATGGAAACTGTAGCATTATATCATTCAAATGATGAATCAAGTATCAATTACTATAAATTTTCGAAAATATTCCTACATTTATTTTCCTAATTTTTATTTCTAAAGACATTTGCAAGAAAAAGTAGATGTACTAGGAAAAACAAGTATCAATAGCGACGAAATACTCGAAAACATTTCTAACAAATTTCTTGCCCGTTATTTCTAAGGGCAAATACAAACCCGAGTTACTATTGTCTCCGCGAGAATTTATAAGACCAGAGATAGGTCTCTTTTCCTATAAGCAAGTTTTGAGTTAATTTACAGAAACCCAGAGCAATGAACATTTGATGTAGGCACTACAACCACAGTAAAAACCACTAAAATCATTACTATTCGTTTGCACCCATTTGCTCTACAATAACATTTGTTTGTACAAAAACCTCTTACAACTTTTCACTTTCAATTATGGTGGTGCCAATTCTACACTGTCACCGCCAACATTGTAAGAAAATTTGGAACAATTCTAAATCATTTGTATGGAACTGTTGCACCACAATTTTGGTTTGTATCAGAGAATTTAATTAACATACAATGATGTGGCGGTGCCAATTAAGCTATTGAAATGTAGCGGTGACAACTTTACGCTGGCACCGCCACTACCGTAAGGCCATTGGAACCATCCTAAATACCACCATTGTTCCACCACCATACCACAATTACCACCATTCCACATACCATACCACAATTGTTCCACCAGAATTTTCGTTTGTACCAAAAAACAATTAAGATATAATCTTTTGAAAGTGGGGATGGGAGCCTCACGATAACCCTAACACCTGCTTCGTCACCAATCCCACCAACAACAAGAAACCTTTAGAAATCACATGTGCCACGGTTGTATCGGAATGTTTTTCAACCATCAGAATTTGCTAACAAAAATTATTATCGTACACCATTTCAAGAAAATAAATAAATGAACATTTGAAAGTATTTTTATCTAAAACAAATTATTAGATATGAAAACGTGACAAGCCTAATAATTTCCTTTTCCCCCACAATTTTTTCAATATTTGGAACAGCAAAAATAAACAATTTGTTACAGTAAATATGTTCAAAAATTCATGAATTTTATCAAAAAAGTATATTTTTTGGAATTGCAATGAAAAAAACCATTTTAACACATTAGAAAAAATTGGTTAAAAAGTGGTTGAGTTTCTTTCCAGCACGAGTAATTTTATGTTCGAAAAGTGTTTTGAAATACACGGTTATTATTATAGTAGTTGTTGTGGTGCATGAAAGCACAATGTTCGGTAATCGACTGATACACGAGTCCGTGTGTCAACATTGATTATAGCTACATGATACGTTTTTTAAGCAAGGTCAACGCAGAATTACTTTGTATATTTCCCTACAACACTCATGGTAAACTCTCCCAAAGAAAAAACAATGGTATGAAATTCTATTTTTGCAACGTGCAGACAAAGTTTGACAACCCGAGTCTCTGAGGCGGGGCGCGTTGATGAATCCCCAGCACTCGCAACTTTGGAGTCTACGCGATGGGTATACAATCCCAAGGGCGGGAGCGGGCCTTCGTTTGTTTATGGATACGGCGAAATACCGTCTTTCGCTCTAGACCTAGAATTTTCTCAGTCAGAAAGACAGGATGATTATTATTATTATTATATTGAAAGCAAGACATCAAGTACAATTTGAGAATTGTTTCTGTTATTGCAGATGATTAGAGAGCGGAGGAAGGATCTGCAAATGTTGGAGACAGAAGGAGGAACGCTGAACGCCGATGAACTCGGTAAGTCTCAAACGCAAAGGTGAACATGACACGATTGAATACGGAGCCACAATCAAACTTTGTTTGATAGCAGTGTAGCAATCTATGCCTAGCACTATGCGCGTACATATTGCAGTTACCAACCAAATTACTTCCTCTATCACATTATGCAGTCAGAATTCACGAATTGTGGGTCCTTCATACCGAAAAAATGTTGGTACTCCTCCTCCCCCTCCTGTAATTGTGTTTCCTATATTACATCTAATGTAGTTAGAGCAACAAAATTGGCTGGTATTCGTACGTTGGTCGTATTTTTTTAGATCCTTAGACAGTACGGCAGATGTAAACACTGCTCGTGACAGAACCCGGCGGTTAAATTGTTTTCTTCGTTTACTAATAAACAAAACCCCTTTTGTTGGCAGGGCGGCGGCGGCGCTTGGTGTTTCTGGACCTTCTGATCTTGATGGCGCGCGACGGAAGTCTCTCAGACATGGACATCCGCGAGGAGGTGGACACCTTCCTCTTCGAGGTACGTCCCTCCACCGCACATCAATCGTACATTCTACACACAACGTAGCTCACGGAAACATATAATTGGGTTAATTATTATTTCGTGTTTCCTATTCCGTCGAAAGCTAGGCTCATTAGTCCAGTAAGTATTGCGGATATTTTTATCGCGGGAGATGTTTTTTTACTCTAGCTGGATGGTGAGATCCGGCACCAACCTGCACTTCGACTTGCGTGATTTTCCCCATCCAGGTATCTTCCAACAGTGGGAACTTTCCACGGATAGCACAAACTCTAATCGTCCGATTAAATGTGGTAGTGTATTGCATTGTACTGAGTGTGTGTAAGAGATGAGAATAGAACAAAAAAAGGAAGGAAATATCGCGCACGTCCCGTTTCTTAGGGTACTGTAAGGAAATCACGGAAAGCTAGCGATCAGAGGAGTCCGCCTCTAGAATTCTCCTCAAGTCAGCGTGGAGCGTGGGAGGGAACGTGTATTGAAAACGCAATGAACATCCGAGAGGCGAAAATATCGCTTGATTGACTGATTAACGATTCCAGGCGCATCAACTGCTAAGGATATTAGGTGAGATACGTCTCTAACCTACCGCCGGCTAGCGGGGTTTCCCCTCACACCACTGCGCACCTCCCACCATAGCGCACCTCCACAGCCGGGACAAGCTCTAAGCTCCCGACCCTACTCCAGCTTGTGTGGTAGTATAGTGCGTGATAATGTGCGTGTAAGAAGATAGGACAAGGAAGAGGTAGGTAAGATCGCATGCGGTTCCGTTCGTTAGGGTACTGCTCCGGCATTCGCTTGGTGTTGATCGTAGAAACCAAGGAAAACTACCGATCGGAGCATACGACACAGAAAGTGGCTGAAGTCGATCTGGCTGTATGGCTTGTGTAAAATCCTGCCACCGTCCGAGTGGAACCCTAGGACCTCCCGGTCAGAGATGCTGCAGAGACATCAGATGATGCGCTGAGCCACCTCTACCGGTAAGCATGTATCGCAGGACATACAGGGAAACATGCTCCGGTGATGTGTTGCGAATAATTCAGTGAGAAATATCTCTTTTGCTGACCCCTACTAAGTAGTAGGGTGCTTAGAGACGAGCAGAAACACGAAATCCGAGTATAATTAAATTGACGCATTAATAAACACGCCCTGACAAGTCTACAATCTTCATAATACTAGACTTTAATGTGCAGTTGAATTTCTGTCAACATGATGTCGATGGGGTAGATAAAGTATGTTACGGTATCGGCGAAGAACATACCACACGAAGCACGGATACTGGGAAGTTTCTACTGCCAACGAGACGCAACGTTTGTAATTTCAAGTTCCGTTGAGTCAGCTCTTCATATCTACTTACGCGATAAAATCTTGCATAATCACACACCATCCCCAGTGACACTTTTCTCTGCCTTGAAAGATTTACTTCACCCGCAGAATCAACGTGTAGCTGTCGGAATGCATCATAAAGCTCCAAGAAGCATCCATTTTTGTGAGATAAAATGTTTAGAAGTAAACTTAAGTTTATCTGCGAGAATTTGCTTTGTCAACAAGTGTAAGAAAGTGATAATTGGCACGGATATCTTGGGCCCGTATGGAGCAATATAAATGACAATTTACAAAAGTGTATGTGAATTTCTTATTGCAGATAGTTCTGTAAGTTATAAAGAGACACTTTTATTTTATAAATATTATTAACCTTAATTCAAATGTGAATATATTTCAGGGGCATGATACTACATCAGCTGGAATTTCTTTTACCATCTTCCTATTGTCGCAGCATCCTGATGTCCAAGTGAGTCCAAGTTAAATTTTCTTCAGTAAATTGAACAAACCAAGAATCCCGTGTCATCATTGTATATGTAATATTGTATAACTTAAGGTGCCACAGCAGCACACATTTTCGCAAAAATTTCAATTCGCAATTTTCGAAATTTAAAGTGAGTTTAACGAAAATGAGTCTTTCATCATTCTTGTACCGATGTGGGGAAAATGAAAAAAAATATAAAAAATTTCAAACTTAATAAGTTTCAAGAACAAATTATTTGCTTTTTTATACAAATATTAAATGACCTTCAACAAGAGCTGATTTTTTAGAACATACTTTGTTAAAGATAAAAATCTCTTTAACTCTTACTTTCTAGCTACGGAGTAGAGAGACAGTTAAGTAATGTTGCGCGATAAAACTGCGCATTTTCGACAGAACAACTCTTATTGCAGGGCCTTGGTAAAAAATGTGGATAAATCCAATGCTAAATTTTTGAAAAAACATCCGCTATCACGTGGTGTCGCCAGAATCTATGTTTTGTGAGTCCTTGTTGCCGAAAATTCGAATGGCGGCAAAACGTCTGTCTGTCCATCTGTGAACAATTCTAGCGGCTAAACCGTTCAACCGATTTTCTGCAAAATTGATATTCCTCAATCGATATTGACTGATGTCACGGCCCCGTGAATTTGAAACCAATAGTAATTTTAGGGGTACTTTACATAAAACCCCGGGTACATTTTTCACATTTTTAAAAGAATCGCTCCATTGTTTTTTTATTATATTTTGTTGCTGGACAGTGTGAAGTAGTTTAAGGGAATGGTGGAAGTCTCGTGTTCCTGAAAATCCGTGATTTTAGGAAAATTGCAAAAGTTTAAAATCCTTTCGGAATCATCCAATAACTAAAAAACTGCTGGTGGTAGAACAACACGTACTTTCTCGCGATATTGTCAATAGTTTTGTAATGTTATAATATGACTATTTCTGACTTTCTATTCAACTACCATTGAAGCTAATCATGTTACAACAATTTTTTTTTCAATTTTTCTTCCATGTTAAGGATTAGAAATAATGATAAAAAATCCAAATACACTCAATATAAACGACGCGTCTTCGGTGCATACTAGCGTTTATTTCGATAGCCAGGAACACCTTACAAATTGCGATCACTAGGCGCGGGAAATACACATTGCAGAATAGAGAAAAATAAAATGAATATTGGAATTTTCAATTGTAAATTATAATTAAAATAACATTCATTATTTTGCATATCCTTTTCATTTATTACTTTTACGTAATGTTATGTCTATTTTTCTGCCTTTCTTATTCTTCAAATATCATTTTATCCCGTAAATAAAGAAAGCGTGAAACCCTTTTTTTATTCAAAATTTAAATGAAAATGTATATTTGAGAATTGAATTCAGTATGTAAGATATTCATTGTATGCACTAACATATCCTATGCGTATTTTAGCTTTTCAATATTCAGCGTAGGCACTACGGGGAAAGTAATATAATAAAAGGATAATAAATAATACGACCAACCGGCGGCAGCTACTTTCGCTAAAGTACGTTGTTGCCAGCTTTAAGGAAACAATTGGGATATATATTTTACAACGCAGTAACACTGATACCTTTTCCAAGAAAATGCAAATAGTTCCAATGATATATAATAGGAATTATTACATACTATAGTATTATAATATTCTCCAAGCCTGCTCCTTTTTACACGAATTACAAATTATTCATTCTTTAAACAGGTGATGCTAAGCGCTCCATGCTTTCACAAACCAAAAAAATTCGCAAATTATCATTACTAAGCGAAGAACAAATGATTCGGTACCATCTTTTGGCGTTAAATAAAATTGTAAATAAATGAAACAAAGCATCATAATGGTTCCATGTTAATGTTCAACAAACAGAAGAATTCAAAAGAATATCACTTTTCATTATCCTATTTTGCCGCCTTCAACAATCAAGTTCTCAAATATACATTGCTTCATTGTTTGCCATGACACTATACGATGGTAATATAAAATAAAAGTTAAAATGTTCCTACAAATTACTGGTACGGACCACGTACGTCAAGGTTTTTACATTTTTCTTTCATGTTAAGGATTAGAAATAATGATAATGAACTCCAAATCCACCCAATGCAAATGACACGCCTTCGGTGCACACCGGCGTTTATTTCGATAGCCAGGAACACCTCTCAAATTACGTTCACGAGGCGCGGGAAATACAAATTGCAGAATAGAGAAAAATCAAATGAATATTGGAATTTTTAATTGTAAATTCTTATTAAAATAACATTAATTATTTTGCATATCCTTTTGATCCATTACTTTTCTACAAATACTTTTTCTGTGGCCCATAGTTGGCGGGACACCCGTATATTCAGACAGACTCAAATAATTAAGGATATTTGGTTAAATAATAAATTAAAATATGTGGCCAAATTTCCTAGAGAATATCAAAGATTTCCGGATCAATGTGGGCAGGAACGTGACATTGAGGATCTGTATCACATGAGTTCAATAAAATTGATTTGTATTGTGAATTTAAAACATTTTAAAATCAATATGTAATGAGGAAGCATTATTCACGAAGACCAAAGAACTCAGACGATTCAGCAACCAAAGGACAATATAGCATCAAAGTGTCGAAAAACAATCAAAACAAGACACTAGCGTGTGGAAGATGAGCTTCGAAAAGTAAACATTTCGTCAGAACGTGATGTGCCTCGTCAAGCGGCGAATGTAATACAGTAAACGATATTAAATTTTGCTAAAAGTTTAAAGTAGAACTTGTGACTTGGCAAGCAGTGGATGTAGGCTGCCAACAAAATTATTTTTTGTTAAAGTATCAGATTTAAAAGATTTGTTTGTCGGTAAGCGGCGGAAATAGCATCCGAGTATAACGACTGTTTTTTATAAATTAGAATTAATTGAGAAAAAAATAAAACAAATTTGCGACGGTTTAGACGCCAGGCAATAGTAACCCCACAATTTTCGGACGACAAAGTCGTGAAGCTGATTGGACGACTGGAATGGAATTTGGATGATGGGGACGTCACGGTGCCCAGGAGGGTGTTTTTCGAGGCATCGCCAAGTGCGACGAGGGGAAGTTACAAATAACAATGTCTAAAGACAATATAAAGTATAAATGTTCAAGGCCAAGAGTGTTCAATTAAAAATAATTTAATTTAAGGTTAAAATGATCACGAGTAATGAAATTACGGCCTTTGTAGGCAGGAAAATCAGTAAGAACACGTAGGTCATTTGTTTTTATCAAAATTATAACATCAGTAAACTTCAATGTTAATTGTCATGAATCGAAAAGGGAGAGATTTATTTAAGTAATGGGTGTAGCTGTACTCCATACGATGGTGTGATTTTATTTTAAACATCAAATGTTTTTATTATTCAGAAAGTGTATGTTGAGAATAAACACCAAATCCACTTTTCCGATAATCATAGAAATTATTACCAGCCGTGAACTCGTACGAGCGTTTACTTTCAGGCTTACGAGGAAGAATACAAGGTATTCGGACCCTGAGAAGTAAGAACAGTTACGCCATATATCAACAATCTGAGCCAGCGACGAAACTAAATAAATAATTAGAAAGAGAAAGAAACTAAACAAATGAGTAAAATTAACAGGCCGAAAAGGGATTATATCAATGTTTCATTAATCTCAAGCGCAAATCACACTTTTTTTTAAATTGTACATGGTCTATTTTATAGAAATAATTTGGTACAACAGACTTTGTCTGATGCAAAAATCTGTATCTTCAATTTTGTAGTTATAAATATTTTATTTGCAGTTTTCAAAAATCCGTGCAATACCCGAAAGTGGTACTAAGCATTATATTTTTTACCGTCCCTTCTTATATATGTGGCGAAAATTTTAAGAAAAGAAATTTGGAGCGGTTTTTGAAGAAAACTTGCCTCTAAAAATTAACTAAAATTACTTATATTTTCGAAAAATGAAACATGAAAAATGAAACACTTATTTCAAAATGTATTTAAAGAACAGATTTCATTTAAGAAAGAAATCTCTCAAAAAATCAAGGATTGCAATGAAAATGAGAAGTTCAGCATCTCTTAAACGTCCTTCACAGTATCCAACAATAAAATTTAATCAAAAAAATTGAAGCCATATTTTTGAAATTTTGGAAATTTTGAATGAGGGGCTGCATAGTATTAATAATAGTATTAATAATAATAATAATAATAATAATAATAATAATAATAATAATAATAAGTCGGCCGCGTGGCTAAGAAAGTTGCGGTAGCCGTCGTCTGCGCCGAGGTGGCTGCAGGTCCGAGTCCTGCGTAGACATGCTCGAATTTGTGATGGTTCATTCACCCCTCGTCATCTTCCTATCATTTCATTATTCACACTTCAAGGTGTTACAAACTTGTTGTACTGAAAAGCTGATCCTGGAAAAATTACACACGTTAATTGTGAAGCATTATCAGTAATGGTCTACACGTCAATAATAATAAAAAAAATAATAAAATAACAAAATATATTTTTAATAAGCCTAACTTGCTAATTAATAAATTTTACAAATAACATTAGTTAGTTCACTTTTAAATCTTTGAACACCTACAGAAAATGCTTTCAAGGCTATCGCAGGCAACTAATTCCAGTCCGTTATTGTTATATTTGTGGAGGATAATTTTCCAATATCTGTTTTCTGTGACTTGAGCCGAATTTTGTTCATGTGATCTTCTCTACTTAAAGTTCGTTGGTGTACTGACTCGGATGTAGATATCTTTCCAAGCTAGACAACCGGCATACGCTTTATGTAGGGCACAGTCTTGCTTTAACCCTCCTGACTTACGTAGATAAGTAAGCTAATTCTCTCGCTATTCAGTACTCTTTTTTAGATCTCCAGGCTTTATCTACGACGACAAAGTTTACCTGATTTTACAAACTCAATTTGCTATATAAAATTATGGCTAGGTACTTACAAGACAAGACTCTTGGAATATTTTCATTGCCTAAACGGTATTGAGTTTCACTGTATTTGCGGCCTCTACCAAAAGCGCTGGTTTTTTATTTGAAATATTTATTGTCATGCAATTTTTTCTGCCTAGAATCAATATTACCCTGCAAAATATCGTCTAGCTTTGATTGAATAACTCGATATATTATACAATCATTTGCAAATAGTCGTACTTTTGAAAATAAATTGTCAGGCGAGTCATTCACAAACGCGAAAAACAAAAGAGGTCTAATAACGCTTCCTTTTGGGATTCTTGAAGTTACCTTTGCTAGAGTTGAAAGTTGTTGTCCAACTCAGTTTTTGTTTCCTATCTTGAAGAAGCTCATCGATCCACGCCACAACTCTGGTGTCAATAACCTAATGCAGTAATTTCTGAACCAGTTTGTTGGGTGGGACAACAAATGTTTTCGAAAATTCTATTACGAAGTCCACCATTCCACTAACATCAACTTAATCTGCTATATCCTGAAACAATGATACTGACTCTCGCAAGAGAAATCATTTCTACAACCACGCTGACCCTGAACTAGCGATTATTTTTGTTCCCATTCTGGTCTAATACAGATTTTTATCAAAGATTCCATTAGCTAACATACAATTGACATAAGAGCCTGACATTACCAGCCCGTAATTGGTCAAAACAGTTTTGACACCACTCGTAAAAATTGGAACAACGGTTGTTGGCCTCCAATCGTCAGGCACGCTTGAATTATTGATTTTTACATGAAATAATCGTGCTAGATAAGATAAAATTGCCACTCCACCTGGTTTTGATGTCCGTTGAAAAGGCTTCTGGACACCGCTTTTCGTTTTGAATAGATTTAATTCGCTTTCACAATGTATTGACGTCTATATTAAAATGATTTGGTAAAGCCTCCGTCAATATCTGAGTGTGGTAAGAATTTGTTTTAAAAATTGGAACTGAAGTAGGCATTCAATGCGTTTGCTTTTTCCCGCATCATCTATTATAACGAGTTCTGATATATCGAACTATAGGCTTTTCTTCATTTCCTGTTCTTCTGCGAACAAATTTGTAAGTACCTCCCAAAATTAAAATGTCAGGCAGACAGACAGAACAAAAAGACGTTTTTCTGCCAATCGAATTTTACTTAGAGAAGAAGAGAAAGTATTTTAATCGTGCGCTGGAAACGACAAATTTTGTACTAAAAAACTCTTAGTGCCTTGGTAACGACAAAGCGGATAAATGTTGTCCCTATATATATATATATATATATATATATATATATATATATATATATATGTATATATATATATATGTATATATATATATATATATATATAGAGAGAGAGAGAGAGAGAGAGAGAGAGATAGGTAGATAGACAGATAGATAGATAGATAGATAGATAGATAGATAGATAGATAGATAGATAGATAGATATAGTAAAGTAGTCGAATTACCACCGCCGGCGTCTCTCCCTCGGTCAGCACTAGGCAATACTCGCGTATTTAAAGAACAGATGTTTTTAAAGAACATATTTTATTACAGGAAGATAATCCTCATATTTAATACTGTTCTTGTAAGCAGACCTGAAAAAAATTGAATACTTACCATTTTTTGAAAAATGGGGAAATTGAGCGAAAATGGAACGTGCATCATTTCCTTACGGGACAATTATCAATTTTCCAAAAATCAGTTTTCAACGAAAATGAACTGAACAAATCACTTGAACGTCCTTTACACTATCCAACAACAAAATTACATCAAAATCCATGGAGACTTTCTATTTAAATTTAAAAATTTCCCAGGGCTTCATATAAAGTACACCCCAATATTAAAACACCGGTTTCAAAATCAAGGGACTGTGACATCGACCAGATCGATTGGGGAAATTTAATTTTGGGAAAAATCAGCTGAATGGTTTAGGAGCTAGCATTGGCCACAGACGGAGAGACGATTTGCCGTGAATCGATTTTTCGGTATCAAAGGCCACAACAATAAGGATTCTGACTACAGAACGTGTTGAAGTAATTTACTATAAAAAACATATAGGAACCAGATTAAACCAGATTTTCGTTACCAGAGACCGAGAGATTTTCTGTCGAAATTTACCGTTTACCGGTGCACGGTTACAATACTCTCTTGTACCTTACGTAAATGCGAGAACATAAGAAATTTATTAAGGAATGGGTCTTGTTTGATATCTTAGTCTCTATTGTGAACTCTCTGGAATAGAACAACTACTTTTTCCTGCATCCAGTATACTCGTAAAGGTTAACCCCATCACTAATAATTACGTATGTCTGAAATAGTTTGATTATGGAAGGCAGATGAAACTTTTGAGTTTCGCTTGTGCAAATTGTCATGACAAATTGTGTTTTTTTTTTCAAATTCCTTCTCATGTCTGTTTCAGGAAAAAATATATGAAGAACTGAAGAGCTTCTTTGATACTTCTAAGCCGATAACACCGAACATTTCCGATCTCTCAGAACTGAAATACTTGGAAATGGTAATTAAGGAATCTCTCCGATTATACCCACCAGTGCCTATTTTACTTCGAAATATGCAGCAAGAGATCGTACTTCCTGAATGTGAGTTTTCTGGTTGATTTAGACCTATTTTGTCCATTGCATTATTGAATATTGTACATAAGAAATATCCTAGAATGTTCATAAAAATTATTAATAAACACGAACAAAATGTTGATTTTAGATTTTCTGTAGTGATAATTTACACATGCATGTTGGGTATGCGTCTATTTACGCATTTCCATAAATATTCCATTTCCAAATTTCCATTATAAGAAAAGCATGTGTTAATAATATTCGCTGAATAGAAAATTTTGAAATTCAGCGTCATTATTGCCATCATCCATTGCTTAATATATAGTAAATTTTAATGAACAGCACGGGTTGTAAAAAAACGAATTACTGTAGTAAACTAGACCATAATTGAGAGCGGACAAAAATCTATGATATTGATCATATTTGAGTTACCACGAAAAGGAGGAAAAGATAAGTGATAAAAATATTTGAAAGAGTTAAATGAAAAGTATGTAAAGCTAAACAACAATAAATTACGTACATGCGTACTTCGTTTATTTAAATGTTCCCAACCTAACAGCTGTTAATTTTTACAGGTCGTTTTCCCAACCATATGGCTATTGGGCACTACAATAGGGCTGAATTGGGTGACTTTAATATACATTATAAAGATCTTTAGAGCGGTGCCGGGTACAAAACCAGTCTCTTATACTCTACGTATATCCATAACGTTGCGGTGTGCGAGTTCCTTTGGAAATGCGTGTGAAATTATTCGTTGGACAGACTCGAAGATTTTTTCTGTCAATCGCTTGCGCGGAAGGCCGGAGCCTCATCGGATATTTCGACGCGCGTGGCGAATGGTCAGTTTGCCACACAAGTATTTTATACCATTAAAGAATTTTTTTAAAATACAATGCCTCTGCACTCGTAGGTATTAGCTGCTTAAAAATACACTAATTCAATTACGCAGGTCCGATACACGCTTGACTTTAAAGTCAATGAGGTTACTTCAGCGCCAGAGGACGAGCAAAATTGGGAGCGATTCCCTGTAACTAACATTATTTCCAATAGATATCTAATTAATTATTATTGAATATAAAACAAAAGTCTAGTACTGCCATCTGCATTCTAATCCGCGATCCACTTATGTAAAAATATAAAAAACCTGGGGTAATAGAGAAGTGTTGTAAACATTTTTTAAATTTCCTAGTAATTCATATTTTTAATGGAGTTTATCGATGACTGAAGAATTCAAG
Source organism: Gryllus longicercus (assembly GCA_038098605.1). Lineage (NCBI taxonomy): Eukaryota > Metazoa > Arthropoda > Insecta > Orthoptera > Gryllidae > Gryllus > Gryllus longicercus. The sequence continues at coordinate 603,061 of JAZDUA010000364.1, read as the reverse complement.
TGACAGTGAAATAAACAACGGTATTCATAGATAATAGATAAAAGTATCTCGGATAATACATGCACCTAGTTGACGTCACAGGAATGGAAGACGGCGTCACAAAATGGTGTCTCAAAAACATCAATTTCCTAGCTTTTTGACACGCATTTTCGCCTCCGGACACAGATTTCGTATCCGGATATTAAATTTAAATTTCTTGTTCTCCGGATGTGGTTAAAGACTCATTCAGCGCTTCAACTCACTTTAAACTAAAACTACACCGTACTATCGAAGTGACTGAATAAGTATTTATAATTTGAAGGAATAAATTTGAAAAATTACTTTTGCCATCACTTGACATCAAAGAGCAATGAGCGAATTACTAGAAATAGCTCACTTTGCGCAAAATGGCAGGGTGTGTTTTACGGCTAACCATCTCTTACTCTCGCCACGAGCTTTGCGAAATCAAAGAGTTCATTTCCAACGTGAAGTATTTTCAGAAACTCTTTTCCAGAAAGGGAAAGTCTTCACATTGAATGGTAGTTCAAAATAGGAATCAGCGGTTTTGGAGACAGATTAACACACGAGAAACGTCGTCTTTGAATACAATGTCGGGTACCAAGATAGAGAAGCGACTTACGGGTTGATATTTGATACTTAAAAGTTTAAAACAAACTAAAATGTTGATATATCACTTTCTAAAATGTCTTAAATTACGTGACAGAAAAGCACAAAGGGGAGATCTAAGGCCAATTTGTTATAGGGCTCTAGTACAAAACATAAGAATACTAGCATGGAAGACAGATCACTGATAGATGTGTTTTCATCCACAGCTAAAGCCGTGCTGCCGGAAGGTACGAGCATGTTTTTAACACCGTTCGGAATGCATCGCAACCCGGAAGTGTACCCGGATCCGGAGAAGTTCGACCCGGAGCGCTTCTCTGCGGACGAGTGTGCCCGCCGCCACCCCTACGCCTACCTGCCTTTCAGCGCCGGCCCTCGGAACTGCATTGGTATGTATGCGACCACAAGCACCCGATGAATGGGCCTCGGAGGCGCGGTGGCAGCCGTAGTACATAGGGGTCTCAGAATAAATGTGAGAAACTTCTAAGGTGTTTAGAGCCATCAATGGTCATATTTTGCTAATGTACATGTAGTGGGAAATTTCAATTAACGAATTCATATAGGTAAGATTTCCCTAAGTAGGGAGGCAACCTTTCGTGCACTGCTCGAGATTTGACTCATGATTTGACGCAGTTAAAACGATTTATTTTACTTAGTGAACACGACCACATGATGAATTGTAAATTTTAACATGTTTAGCTTCGGTATAGAAAATTTTCCACCAAATGTTCAGTGGCAAAATGATGTTCTCTTAGTCTTCCCTACATTCCCTAGACGGTTACACCATTTACTCAGTTACCTGTAGAGCAGACGGTTGGGTGGCGAAGGGCGATCGTTTGAGAATGATCGTGTTACATTATTTTGAGTACCACGTATCATGTAAAATTGTAACAGCTGCTATGAAATGTTACCAATTGAGTATACATCTTCCTTTCGTTCTTAAAGCGAATCGTTGAAAATGATTTCCAATTTAGAACAGAAGAAGATTTCGAATGTAAAATTCCTATTGTCCCAAAAACATATTTTTTCCTTCGTGACATTAAGCAAGATGTAACGTAGTTTATAATTGCTGTATCATTGTCAAAAATGTGAATAATAGAAAATCCTCGGATCCTACCGCAAAATTTGATCAGGAGCAATCATAAAAATTGTACATTGTCATTCATTTTGAATAGTCCTGCACCATTGTAGGGGACGTAAATGACCGACACTGACAAACACACGTTATTATGAAATAGGTGGGTGACAAATGGCCATTTATTATTGTATTGGAGGGCGCACGCTCTCTTACAGTTCTCACTTTGCCGGCTAAGGTTATGTTCCTAAGCTGAGTTAATTTTTATTTTGGAAATCGGTGACAATGATTTCCCAGAAAACTATACTACGTACTACGAAAGAGCACATCAGATATATTGAAAATCTATTAAAAGTGCATTATTGCGGTCAATCTCGAAACCGTAAAAATCACTTTTCTTACGTAAAATATCGAACGCGCACACACTGAGATACGTGAACTGCGAAACAGCTGAGATAGATAGATAAGAAACGGCAAGAAACCGTACCGAAGAAGAAAGATAAGCTTGACCAAAGGAAAAGAAAGTCACCTCGAGAGGATGGCCAGAGAAGGGAACCTTCCGAATCCCAGACAAGGGAAATAGATCAACCCAGGGCACACGGAATAAGCGAACCAGATGAAAATCTCCCTCTGGAAAGCGAGCAAAAAGAAGGCTGGCAAGAAGTCAGAAAAAAATAGATAGATAGATAGATAGATAGATAGATAGATAGATAGATAGATAGATAGATAGATAGATAGATTTATTAAAGTTCGCTTTGAGCTAATGCTCGGTGGCAAACATGATAACAATTAAAATTTAACAATTAAAATTAGCAATACTAAACATTTTCAACATTTACAATTGGGTTTACTATTAGAATTAGGGGGTCGATATAATAGTTCCAATTTATTTCTAGCAAACTCTAAATTCACTTCTAGTTTACATAACACTTCACTACACTACACTACAGTGCACTCCCCTTCACTACACTACACTCCCTTCCCCCCCACTACACTCCACTTCACATCACTTCACTGTATAAGGGCCATTACGATAATAATTATGACAATAACAATAAAAGTAATATTAATAATAATAAAAGCAATAATAATATTAACAATAACAATAATAATAAAAGTAATAATAATATTACTATTAATAATAGCAATAATAATAATAATAATAATAATAATAATAATAATAATAATAATAATAATAATAATAATAACCCCGTGTGGTGTCGGGGATTTTAGTAGAATAGCACCACGGGACCTCCCCCTGTCGTAGAAGGCGACTAATCGGAGGAGCTGTCCGCTGTCACTCCCCTAAACATCCCGTCATTCCCACAAACTCTGTGTGTCATTCCTTCCACTTACTTGTGGCACACATCTGTTTTCTGTCCT